>CM076579.1:334310217-334665434 GCA_034641835.2 Pinus albicaulis
ATTCTTTTAAGAAACTATAAATATCACATTATAAATATAATAAAACAATTTATGCCTCCAATTCCCAATTTTTTTTATTCAATATTAACCACAAGACATATCATTTTGTTTCACAAATATTAAATTCTTCATGCCCCTAAATTTAAATAAGTTAAATAGAATGTATAATATTAATTTAAAAAAAAAAAAAAACCAACATATTTTTAAAATTTCCTTTTTCAACTTAGTGTGATGAAAAAAAATCTTCTTCTATTATTTTAAACTCTAATTTACATTGAATAAACTTAGTTTCATGATAACATATTTTAGGTTGGACTAAATTATATTATACTCAATTATTTTGGGCCTTTTTTATTTACTTGAAACAAAATGTCAATTTATAAATGATTTTAATAAGTAAGACCTAATATAAGTTTCACATCACTTGAAAATATAAATAATTACAATATAATAAATTTAATATTAGTGAGGCATTCCAATAGGCAATAGCCTTGTTAGCTAGGACTTTGGGCCCTAAAGATTCCCGTTCAAGTCTTTGTTGAGTGAAAAATGTAATCGTATGTAATATTGTATCAACAAAAAAAATTAATCCTATGTTTAAAATTAATAATAAAAAGTAATAAATTTCTACAAGGCAAGTTGTGGGCACTCAACAATATTATTTTTTTTGTAATTTGTTGTTTTAATTAATAAAAAAAGGATGATCTACCAAACTTACTAAAACATAAAATAATAAAAATTAATAATAAAATAAATAAATAAATGTTTGCTACACACAATGAATTTGTCCATTAAAAGGTTATCTACCAAATACTAAAAAATAAATTTGTCCAAACTAAATGAATTGAATTGGACCACATTTTTGTTATGTTGAAGACGTGGTCTATATTAGAATTGGGGTTAGAGAATTTTGATTTTTCATTAAATAAATGAACAAGATATCTTATATCTTGGATGATATCAAAGATATTTAATAAATTTTCAATTTCAAACCCAACAATATCAAATTTAATTTAATTATTTTTTATTTTACCTAATAACCCCTTCCATTCCAATACGACTGAAGTTTCTCTTCAACTACCCATTTCAACAAGTTCCAATACAATTTTCAATTTTAAGTTAGGGAAGAAAAATATAGATTTGATACGCAAATGTAAAAACACCCATGATCACGATCTAGAGGTGATCCAACCAGTACAATTGAGGGACGAATCAACGATTAGGGTTAGTGGCCTTTCCTCCCGTTCATTTACCTTACGTTATGGTTCTCTCGACCATCTCCATTGTTTTGTTATGTAGAGGTTTTGGACCAAGTCAAGTCGAAATACAAGAATTCTTTCTATTGAGAGACTCTCAAATCTCTTATTCCATTACATTTAGTGAGAAAATTCTCCACCCAACTTAGCTTAACTATTTCAAGAGGTAAACTCCAACCTTCCTTAATGGATTCTAACGGGAAGCAAGGTTTAGGTTTTTGGGAGTTAACATTAGTAAATTATTTTTGTCATGGTTCTTTTTTCTAGATTTGGGGCTATAAATTTTTCGTGGAAGATGAAGTTCCAATGGGACCTTTTATTTTTTAGATAACATAATTTATGTGATCTCTATCTATGGTCTTTCATTTTAGATTTTTTTTCTCCTTAGTTCTTTTCTTTAAATGTCTTCACAATTTTTTTATAGGTTTTGATGAGAACATCATCTTTTCTATTTAGCCATCGAACAACCAACTTAAATTATATTCAATGATATTGCTTTTTTTAGACACCTTTTATTTGAGGTAAAATCCTTTTTTTGAGAAAATCCCCTATAATTATATATTCATTGTATTGAACTTTTCTCAACAAATTTCTTGTTTTTCTTTTGAGATAATGACTAATTACCATTAAAAAATCACAATATAATTTATATTACCGCAATATAATTTATATTACTAGAATATAATTTATCATAAACGTTTTAAATTCTCTATTTTGTTTTAAATAGAGAAACAAAAATTGCAAGAGTAGTAAAATTAATTAAAAAATTGGTATATTTTTTTTTATTTTAATATTTAATAAATAATATTAATATTAACATATTTAATATAAATAATATTAATATTAATATTAATCAATAATATTAACTTATATTAATGGATCTCATTTATAAAATTTGTTTATGGATTTCCTTTATAAAAATTATTCATTTATTAAAATTGATTAAGAAAATGATACCTTGGCCTTATATAACCATATTTACTAAATAATTATGCTAATAATTTAATTTAAATGATTACATTTTATGCATTCCCTTAAAAGAATATGTTGCATTTTATAAAAAAAAAAAGAAAATGTAAAATTTAGAATGGAAGAAATTTTGTAACGTAACGTAACAATTTGGAAGTCTATAGATAGTTTCCGTAGCTAGTCTCATCATTACGCAGAGGCGTTTCTTGTGGGGCCAGCAACTTTTTGACCAGACCACTGCATGTTTCCTTCTAGTTTTAGGAGACTGCCCGGGTGCAAGCCAGCGTTATTTTCCACACGCTTTCACAATACACCAACTTGTCCTCCCTTATATCTTGTTTCCCAACGCGTGCTGCCACATGTTTTCTTCGCATCCTTCGATATAATTGATAGCTGCAGGCTTCTGGAAACTAGAGCTGACGTCAGAAGTAGCCACTTTGTTTGGCTGGATTATTAAATTAGAAATTTTGGTAAGATTGTGAAAAATTTCCGCAATTATTTTTGAAAATTTAGATTACAATTCTTAAACTTTAGTATTTGAGTACTGTAATGGTTTTTAATGGTGGTGAATCTATTTCTACCATAAAAATGTAATTTAAATACTCCAATTATCTAATTTTTTGAATTTCTTATAATCAAATTTCAACCAAAAAAAACTGTCATCCAAACTATTCTGTTTAAATTAAAAAACAACTCTCCTTATTTATACTATTTCCCCTCCTTATTTATACTATTTCCCCAATTGCTTTTGACACTGCTTTGGAGAAAAATAAAAATTACTAATTCAGGTCAACTGGAAACTTCAAATTGTCGAATTAAACAGCAGCAAAATCTTCTTTGCTCCGTTGAAAAAATAATTACAAATTAAGTTCAACTGAAAACCTTAATTTTTTCGAATAAAAAATTGGAAAATCAATACAAATTCTTCAAGTTCACACTGACGGATGTCGAACTCAAACAAGAAGCACGAAAATTATGAAGTTCCAACTCAAAACGAACACAATCCGTAAGTTTCAATTTTTCCATTAACAAAATTTACAACATGGCTGGTTTTCCTCACCTTTGCATTACCACTTGTTAATTTACAAGTAACATGGTTTGTTTTAACTTTGCATTAGCATTTGAGCTTAATCTAATTGGGAATTGGATTTCCGGAGTGTAAATTAATGGATTTTTGCAGTGACAGGCACAAAGTCTGGTTGACAGTGTTTGGTCATACTATTAGTTATCTTTATTTTATTTGGATTTAATTTAATTGTGGATTTTATGAATATTTTCAAATTAACTAATCAGGATGAAGTTAAAAAATTAAAATTAATCTCATTTTTATAATATTTTGATTAAAGTGAAAATTTTGAAATATTTCAAATTAAATTCAATACAAGCGAGGATGACTTATAGATATCTCCAAAGTCAACAAGTCAGCAGTTGATCGTGTGACTGGTCATCCAACTAAGGAATAAGGATGACTAGCATTAGCTATCAAAATCAAATTTCATTTGATTACAAAGTATTTTATATTTGGAAGCCTAACTTATAGTGTAAGTGGATATCAGTAATATGATAGTAAGTCTTATCATCAATTTTGGCTTTTGGTGTTTGGAATATATTTAATTTAAATTCATAATTTTGAAGAATAGAAAAATAAGTTTAAAAGCATTAAGTTTAGAAATGGAGAAGTAGACCCGATTGAGAACCACAAATATTAAAAATAAAAAAATCCCGGTGTTGAGATTTTCTGTTTTAAATAAAATAGGAAAAATCTCAGTAGGTGACAAAAATTAGGAATTAGTTCCTAGATTAGCTCCAATTTGTTGGGAGGGAGTTAATGCATCCTAAATTTGAGTTGAGAGGATTTATGAGGCTGTTAGATTCTCCTGCTATATAACAGGTATCCATACGTTTGTTTTGGAGAGTGTGTGTGGGTGTGTGAATTATGTAATCTCCTGTTTGAATTAATAAGATTGCCAATGCCCTGTTGTGTGGACGTAGCCCAGGAGGTTTGGGTGAACCATGGTAAAATCACTGTGTCTTCTTGTGCATGATTTATTTGCTGCGTATTTAATTGTTTTGCTGTGCATGATCTCCAACAAATGGTATCGGAGCGATGTTGTAGCGCGGAGCTTGTGGATAAAGCTCGAGAAGCTCTACATGACGAAGTTTGTGGCAAATCGGGGCACTTGAAGAAACACTGCTGGAAGAGACAGCAAACAGAGAAGAAAGGAGACTCTTCGACAGAGAAGAAGGAGGCAAATGCGACAGATACAGGTTCGGCATCTGGTTCAGGTATGAGCGACGAAGTGTTGTCTGTTAATATGTCAAATCATGATCAACATTGGTTGTTAGATTCCGGTGCATCAAACCACATGTGTATTCATAGAGAATGGTTTAAGACGTATAGATCGGTTAATGATGGAGTCGTGTACATGGGTAATGATGTCACATCTAATATTGTTGGGATAGGAAGCATACAACTGCAAATGTTTGATGGCACAACTAGAATATTAACAAATGTGAGACATGTTCCAGACTTAAGGAAAAATCTAATTTCTTTAGGAGCATTGGATACGAATGGATATAAAACTGTAATTCAAGGTGGAGTTATGAAAATCTATAAAGGTATTTTACTAGTAATGAAAGCTAAGAAAGTAGGAAATCTGTTTCAGTTAGAAGGAAGAACAGGGTTAGTTCATGTGTATACTGTGTCTAAACATGACAGTAGTTCCATTCACTTATGGCATCAAAGATTAGGGCATATGAGTGAAAGAGGGTTGAAAATTTTGGCTGATCGCAAGTTACTTCCTAATCTAAGGTCTGGAAAGTTAGATTTCTGTAAACATTGCTTGTTTGGAAAACAAAGTAAACAAAAATTTAAAACAGGCAAACATACTAGTAAAGGGATACTTGATTATATTCATTCAGATGTTTGGGGTCCAGCGCCTACAACGTCATATGGTGGCTCGTAATATTTTGTGTCGTTCATTGATGACTTTTCTAGGAAGGTGTGGGTCTACATGTTGAAAAGAAAGTCTGATGTTTTTTCAGTTTTCAAGCAGTTTAGAGCATTGGTAGAAAACAGCACTGGTAGAACAATAAAGTGTTTAAGAACTCACAATGGTGGTGAGTTTACTTCCAAGGAGTTTGACAGCTATTGCAAGGATGCAGGGATCGAGAGACATAAGACCACGGTTTATACTCCTCAGCAAAATGGAGTTGCTGAACGCATGAACAGGACTCTTCTAGAGACAGCAAGGAGTATGCTGAGTAACGCCGGGTTGCAAAAGGAGTTGTGGAAGGAAGCGGTGGCAACAGCTTGTTATGTGATAAACCGATCTCCTTCGACGGCGATAGACTGTAAGATTCCGCAAGAGGTATGGAAAGGACACCCTTGTGACTATTCTAAACTCAGAGTGTTTGGTTGTGATGCATATGCTCTAGTGCCTAAACATCAGCGAACTAAGTTAGATCCAAAGTCTAAAAGGTATATCTTTGTTGGGTATGGTGTTGGAACAAAGGGATATATATTGTGGGATCCTACTACCCGCAAAATCATCATCAACAGAGATGTAAAGTTTAATGAATCCTCTCTTGTACAGTTAGATGTAGATAGTAGATTGAAACAGGATGATGTATCTGACTTTCGGCACATTCAGTTTGAAAGCTCTTCTAATGATAGTCATGATGACCATAGTTCATATTCTAGTCATGAACAGGTTTCAGAATCAGATTATGAACAGGGTTCAGATATAGAGCGTGAATAGGTCTCAGATGCTGGTCATGAAGAATTTCCTGCAGAAGGTAGTCAGTAAATTTTGGAAGCACCAGAAACAGCTTTAAGGAGGTCTACAAGAATAAAACGTGCTCCTAGAAGGTATGATGATTATGTTACTTCAGTTGCATTTACTGCTAATGACGATGAACCTCTGTGCTATCAGGAAGCAATAGAAGGTTCGAAAAGTGACAAGTGGAAAGCAGCTATGAAGGAAGAAATGATGGCCTTAGGTAAGAATGGCACATGGGATCTCGTTGAGCTTCCGAAAGACAGGAAAACTGTGGGATGCAAATGGGTTTTCAAGGTGAAACGGGGTGTGAATGATACGGAAGACAGGTACAAAGCGCGACTGGTTGCAAAAGGGTTTTCTCAGAAAGCCGGTATTGACTTTCATGAGATTTTTTCACCAGTGGTTAAAATTGTTTCAATTAGAATTGTGTTAGCATTAGTGGCTTTGTTTGATTTAGAGTTACAACAACTAGATGTTAAGACTGCTTTTCTACATGGAGATCTAGATGAGGAAATTTATATGGAACAACCGGAAGGGTTTGTTCAGCATCGCAATGAGAAATTTGTCTGTAGGCTCAAGAAGTCATTATATGGCCTGAAGCAGTCGCCTCGGCAGTGGTATAAGAAGTTTGATTCTTTCATGTTGAGTCAGAAATATGTTAGAAGTGAATATGATCATCGTGTGTATTTCAAGCAATTGAAAAATGGCATGTTCATTATCTTAGTGTTGTATGTTGACGATATGCTTTTAGCAAGCAAAAGCATTGATGAAATCAACAGGTTGAAGACTCAGATGGCAAGGACATTCGATATGAAAGATCTAGGAGCAGCAAGACAGATTTTGGGCATGGAGATTTTTAGAGACAGGAGCAATGGTAAGCTATGGCTATCACAACAAAAGTATATTGAGAAAATACTTTTGAGATTTGGTATGAATAATGTGAAGCCTGTGTCAGTCCCTTTCGCTTCCCATTTCAAGCTTTCTTCGGGTTTATGTCCTAATACAGATGAAGAAAAGGATTATATGTCTCAAATTCCATATGCTAATGTAGTAGGATGTTTGATGTATGTGATGGTTTGTACTCGACCAGATATTTCACATGCAGTTGGGGTTGTCAGCAGGTACATGGCAAATCCGGGTAAAGAACACTGGTCAGCAGTGAAATGGGTGCTTTGGTACTTGAGAGGCACAAGTAGTTATTGTATTACTTACAATAAGAGTAGTGAATTTGTTTACGGATATGTTGATTCCAATTTTGCAGGTGATTTGGATAAGAGAAGGTCAACTTCAGGGTACGTCTTTACTCTTGCAGGTGGAGCTATCAGCTGGATGTCAAAGCTACAGAACATTGTTGCTTTATCCACTACTGAAGCAGAATACATTGCTGCTTCTCATGCTTGCAAAGAAGCGGTTTGGCTGAAAGGTTTGCTTGGTGAGTTTGGTAGGTTACAGGATAACATCAAGTTACTGTGTGATAGTCAAAGTGCAATTCACTTGGCTAAAAATCCCGCCTATCATAGTAAATCAAAGCATATACCTATCAAGTACCATTTTGTAAGACAGGTTATCACTGAAAGGGGAGTCTCTCTTGAAAAGGTGCATACAAAGGAGAATTGTGCAGACATGTTCACGAAACCAGTTTTGTTAGAGAAGCTACGCTGGTGTTTGGCTTCTCTTGGCTTGCAGAAGAGATAAAATAATAATAACAGGGCATCAGGCTAATTGTTGTCAAGGTGGAGATTGTTGAGATTTTCTGTTTTAAATAAAATAGGAAAAATCTCAGTAGGTGACAAAAATTAGGAATTAGTTCCTAGATTAGCTCCAGTTTGTTGGGAGGGAGTTAATGCATCCTAAATTTGAGTTGAGAGGATTTATGAGGTTGTTAGATTCTCCTGCTATATAACAGGTATCCATACGTTTGTTTTGGAGAGTGTGTGTGGGTGTGTGAATTATGTAATCTCCTGTTTGAATTAATAAGATTGCCAATGCCCTGTTGTGTGGATGTAGCCCAGGAGGTTTGGGTGAACCACGGTAAAATCACTGTGTCTTCTTGTGCATGATTTATTTGCTACGTATTTAATTGTTTTGCTGTGCATGATCTCCAACACAATGTACTTTTAATTAAGAAAAATTTTATAGCTCGCTATGTGTAGAGAGTAGATGGTATTTTGTTAAGGTACTTTATGGTATAAAGGTGGTATAAAGGTTACTAGTTTGAAATTCTTGTGGGCTAAAATTCAGCCAAGGCTAAGGCATTCTCTCGATATAAAGGTCACTAGTTTGAAAAACTATATTGGCAGATATCTGTTACAGGTTAAAGACCGATATAACTCAAACAAGTCCTGGATGTACCGCGAATCTCACTAGTCCCTAATATGCAAAGTATAAAATGTTTATTGATATATTTGTAAAATTATTCAAATTTATAATGATTTTCTATATACTCTCTATATAATTTTGGCGATTTTTAAGTTAAAATAATTTTATATTGTAAAATTTGGGTGAATCTTTTTTTATAAAAAATGGAAATTGGCGAATCTTTTTTTTGGCAAAAACATGGAAAATTAGCCCATCTACGAATATTAGCCCCTAAAAAGCTCTTGGCGCAAGAACCGATAAATGTAAAGAGGGAGATGAGAATAACACCAAACCAAACCAAACCCAATCTAAAATCATACCGTAAAGAGAATAGAGAGACAGAATAACACCATTCGTGTATCTAGGGCCTCATAAAAACCGATAACAGAAAAAGGGAGATGAGAATAACACCAAACCAAACCAAACCCAATCTGCAGAAGAACTGATAACAGAAAGAGGGAGATGAAAATAACACGCCTTTAACAAGACGGTTATCCAAATTATTCGTATATCAACGGAGTAGGTTGCATACATACAGTTGTATTCGCTGGTACAGGTAAAGAATATTAATTTAATTTGGCTTTGAAACTTGTGAGGAAATAAATATAAAAACAATCAGTTTATTCAGCGAAGAATGGTCATTTGATTAATGTATTTCGACATCCTTAATATAAATGTAATTTATATATATATTTTTAAATATATACGATTCAAAATTGTGATATAATTTTGTATGCCTGAACTTCTGGAAAATTATATATATATAATTTATTTAATAGATTTATATTATAATTTAAATTTAAATTATAATATTTAAAAAAAATAAAAATTGAAAAATTATTATTAATTTAAAAATAATTGTATATATATATATAATTTATTTAATAGATTTATATTATAATTTAAATTTAAATTATAATATTTAAAAAAAAATAAAAATTGAAAAATTATTATTAATTTAAAAATAATTGTAAATGTGTTAAGTTTAAGGAGAATAGATTTTTATTTTATATATTTAAAATAAATATTTTGAATGTATTAATTAAATGTAATGATACAGGTAATTATAATAATGTTATTTTAAGATTTAGACACAATTATTTGGTTAAACAAATATCTCAAGTAAACACCAATTTAGTAAGTTAACTAGTTGAAGCTAATCTCTCAAACAACTAGGCTTCAACACCCTCTAAGTGATAGGAATAGACTCCCAGCTCTACCTAATAATGAAAAAAAATATGAATAATTAAAATTTGATCTGAGACACATAAAGACAAGTAGGAGTTATATCCACCAACAAAATTAACTCATATTTTGACTTTGTATAAGAATAAATTTTTATTTAAGACTCTTATCACTTATGTTATCTTGGGTATGAAGTTTGTGGTTAGAACATTTCTAGAATATTGTGAAATAAGATAGAGCAAAATCAGAATCATTGTATAAATTAAAATCCTAAAATTAGGAGTAATACACCATATCTATCTTCCATATAAAAGCAAGTCTTTCTCTCATTGAAAATATGGCTATGAGTAGGTACTTAATATACAACACCAAGATAAAAATAATATGAAAGTTATTAGGTTTCTTAAAGTTATTTCAAAATCTAGAATTAAAATGAGATATTTAATCTATAAAAATGAGATAAAACACTATGGAAGACAAGAGGCTTATTAAGGTTGCTTCAGTCAAAACCAGCCAAAACTCAAGTAAAGTTGGCATAAAAATGTAAGGATGCCACTTTGAAGAATAAAAGTATTATTACAATTATTATATTTAAATTTAAAAAGAAATTAGACGATAAAAAAAATCACGATAGTGAGGTGATCAACCCTAATCTTAATCTTGAAGATAAAAAAGATATACCACTTTGAAACATGCCATTCGACAATTCCTAAAATTCCATTAGTTAAAAATTTTGTTATTTTTTTTGACACTATAAGCATAAACATAGAAATCACATTGGATAATTCATAAAATGACAGGGTTAAAAGAATGTGTCATCTTTATAACACTAAGAAGATTAAAGATAAAAACATTTTCTATTAAAATTTCGTAAGTACACATTAGAGGAAATTTCAGACTAAAAATGCCCATGAAATTTTCATGTAATTTCCATGTCATAATATGTAAACCAATAAAAATGATTTAAATTTAAAAAGAGGTACATGTAAATATTTTGGAGGGAAAAGAAGAAAAACTATTTTTTTTAATTGTATTTTTGACTTACATCCTTATAGGTTTACTCAAATTTCAAGTGCGCACAGTCGTTGGATGCAAAATTAAATTCCACATTCAATGAGTACCCATTATTCATAATTTTGAGAAGACCTTCCTTGATAAAAATTACAGATACATTAAAAAAATGTGTTTCAACACGTTTTTTAATGTATTTGCAAATTTTAATAATGTAGGTCTTCTCAAAAGTATGCATAATGGGTACTCATTGGATGTGAAATTTAATTCCACATCTAATGAGTTTCTAAACATGAAATTTGAGTAAACCTATAAGGAGATAAGCCGAAAATACAATTAAAAAAGTAGTTTTCCTCTTTTCCCTCCAAAATTCAACCCTTATTTTATTATTTTTCCTTAGGAGACCACTTTTAGGATGAAATTTCCTCTAATGCCAACATTAAATCTCAATTTCAGAAACATTCAATATAATATTTCCCTTCATTGCCTTTTGACTAACTAAAATTATGATAATTTAAAAATAGTTCTCGATTTTCAAATACAAGTATAAAATTCTAAAACAAACCTAATCATTTATGCCATTCTCCTAAAATTCAATAAACCAATAATAATCCTAGTGGAACCTATTGAGAAATCTTAAGGGCAATGAGTACTGTGATTTTTCTTTCTTTGATAACTGTTTGTGATGTATTTTTACTTATCTTACTTGTTATATTATCTTATTATTATTATGTTTGTGTATCATCAAACAACTACCAAAACAAGAAGAACAGGAACACAGAATATAGGTTGCAAGCGAGGGCGAAAACCTCTCCTCTTAAGAGGAAAACACGTAAATATCTTCTCTTCCTTATAGATCCTTCAATTGGAAAATTCAAAGACCTTTAGACCAAGACCAATACCCTCCAAGACCAAGTCCAACCTTTCCAGATGATGTGTTTTCCTTGTCCAACGTAAACCCAGTCAAATATCTTGTAGTAGCACGACTTCGACGTCCAACTGCAAAATTTTGGTCTCCACTATAGACATAAAATTTTCAACCCTTCTGCAGTTTCTGTTGCCACACGTATGACCTTAGTTAGCCTCCCATTACTTCATAAGACATTCTCTTGGAATTATATGACTTATGGATCTTGAGGATGTCTTCTTGTGACCTTCTCTTGACATTTTTTCCTTCTCTCCATCAAGATTGAACTTGTAGAGGAAAACACTAGATTTGTTGCAGAAACCCTAGCCTTCCTTCGCACGTGTGAGAGAGAAATAGCCCAAAACCAATTCTTCTTCATCCTATTCCTTCTCCGTTGACTTCTTCCTCTTCTTCCTTCGCTTGGATGAGTGAGTGATGAATGTGCTTCAAGGAGTTCGAGTTTCCTCCTTATTATAGGCTTCTCAAAGGTGGATGTGGCTCCTCAAATTAGGTCAACTTGCCAACTTCCAGGTTGACTTGATCTTGGAGGTTTTTGGACACTTTTAAAGACAAAAGAATTTTATTTACAAGTTACAATGTGCCCGAAGGGTCTTCAACTTATGACAATGACTCCTTTGACTTCTTGACCTAGGAAAGACCCTAGAAGCACTTAATGGGTGCTTGAACTATAAAATAAAAGACCTTGAGCATGAAACCCATGCTTCAAAAATAATAATAATAAAGTTCTTTAATTTTACAATATGCAAGAATCACAAGTATATTTCATATTTATGAAGACCGAACCTAGTTACACATTTTTCAATAGAACCATCATTATTATCAAAATCATCCCAACAATAAATAAATACATATTTTAATATTCTTAAAATCTAATACAAATAATATATATAATTTAATTTTAGTTATGTATTTATAAATAGTAAATTTATAAGACTAACTTTATACATAACTAGAAAGCATGTGACTTTAATGGAGGTAGCCTCAATAATAACCACAAGGGATTTGACCTAAAACTGAGATTACTTCCAATTGACTAGGAGCTTGTCTTCCCTGAATGTATGGAAACATTGTAATGGCCAAAGACCCAAAGAAATTTATCAGGAGTGAAAGTATACCCCTTTATAGACCATCATCAAGTCATAATACCGATGATAAATTGGATTGCAATTGCAGATCATAACTAGTGATTATTATGTTCATATTGGAACTCAAATTAAGATGAATAAAAAATAAAATAAGATGAAAGCTTCCTAAAATTTTAATTTAATTTGCTGTAAAAATTATTTTGATTCATAAAACTTATTAATTTTTTTTTAATAAGCTGAAATTTTATAATATTTGATATTATGTGCAGTAAAGAGATACATTCATAGTGTTGTAGGGTGACTACTAGTAAGGAAGCTAGTCACCATTTAGTTGATTGTTTCTCAAAAAATGATTTAGAAACCAACAATAATCATCTCATTTTTCCATACAGAAAGAGGAGATTGGCTTGATGCCAAACCACAACCCCATCACTATGCATCATACTAGCTATTCATCATAATACAATAAAGAAAGGTGATCTTACATCAAACTAAAGCTCCCTCATTTTCAAGGTTTTCTTATTTATATGATGTTCCTTATGTTAAAATTAAGGATTTGTGATCAAATTCCACTATAAACAGGTCTGATGATCGAGATTATATTTTCATTAGACTCCTCTTTTTTAGAGGACCAAAATTGACCTATAGATCGCCCCAATCGATTAAGAGAAAATCTAGCTATGAATTATTTAATTTATTAAAGTGAAATGGAATGGGTTGGCCTAACCACATGTGGAGTTAGCCTTAACCCCAAGTGGACACACACAAAATATATAAATAGAAGTGACCTCAAGATCATTCTCACACATTCGCTCATGAGATTTTCTTCTTGCACTTTTTGTTGTGGATTGTCTTTTTTGTTTTGGCTTGCATATATTCGCTGGGAGAAGCTCACACAAGGTTCTAGATCACAAGTCTCCTAAGCCATAGCCATGGGCACAGTACTGCCAGATTTGTGCCAGATCCATAGGCTAAGCTTGTTAAGGTAGTGACTAAGCTGCTATAGCCATGTGGTAGGCATGTTAAGGTCACGACTAGGCTTCCTGGGATAGATAAGGCTAATCAGGACCTCAGCTACAGGCACATTATGTCTAGGTAGCGACCAAGGAAGCTTCAGCTGCATGCTGAGCATTTTTAGGTCACGACTAAGGTTTTTCTGGGCAGATCTGAGTTGGGTCACATTCAGATTCTTGCGTAGTGATTTCATACATCTATCACTCAATCATATTTTCTTGCGATTAGTCCTTTACATCATCATGGATTCAGATCTAGGACTGGATAATTATTTTCTGTGAGTTTCAGTGATCAACAGGGGTTTTGTACAATTATGGATCTGCAAATCTATAGATCTGATATATATATTTATGTTACAAGATGTATCTACATTTCTCACTCAATATCAATAGTGTTCATTCATATGCTACAGCTAGTGTTAGTGTATCTTAGTTCTCATAATCAAGTTCCTTCAACAAAGATATGTTTAAGGTCACATTATGCATGTGCTATTTGTCTTACAACATTACAAAGAATTGAATCAATGGATCATTGTACTCTTGTTTTTTGAATCACTTGATGACGATCTAAGAGAAAGAATTTGCAAGGGATTTACCCATAATGGGTTTTATGCTGCTATTTCAAATCACTTTCTTGAGTTAGTTACTTCATTCCACTTATTGAGTCACGAAGGCCATCATGAAAATGACATGGTTGGCTTAAGGAATTTGGAGTTGCTTGTTTGCTCAATTTGTTGATTTGAAGCCTTTGGTAGTTTGTGATTTTCTCAAAGAGTTTTTGTTGTTTCCTTAAAAAGTTAAAGGCTCACAAAACATTGGTGTTTTTTGTTTCTTTTGGTTTTGGTTTTCATTTCATGGTTTTCATCTTTTTGGAGCAAGTTTGTAGTTTGTCATTTTGGTCCGGTTGCTTGGTTTTGAGAGAAGTTCGATATTGGGCTTGTCTCTATTGTATCAAGTTTTTTTTTGGAATTTTTGTGTAAAGAAGTTCTCATTTGGGCTTGTCTCTGCTTTTGTGTCAAAGTGATCACACCTGTCTTGTTGAGAAACACATTTGCTTCCCTTCATATGTAGTCATAGAATCTGCATTTGTCATTGGTAGTTTTGCATTAGTGTAGTTGCACTGTTAAGCATATTTATTCTTTTGATAGTTTTTGAGAGTGTGAGCCTGATATTGAAAAGGAAATAATTTTTTCTTGCTTTTTAGTTGTTTCTTAGAAACTGAGTAGAAATCTCTTTCATCAAAGAAAAAATTATATATGCATGTAGCAGGTTTCTATTGATTTCTCTTTTGCATCAAAACATCACAAGTTGTATTCTTTGTTTACCCCTTAATTAAAAATAACATCCATTAAAATCAAGCGCTTAATTAAAATGAACTAGAATTTTTTGAGTTGTCATTAATATACACCAACTATTCTAGGTCATAGGGCCTTGGAATAGCTGAGTGGAGGGTTAGCTCTCCAAGGCCACTCAAAATTTCAAACATATAAGTTTATTAATGAGTGAATTCCATCCTCGCTAAGTGGACCAGGAAAGCTCTCCTCCAAAGAGTCAAGTACTAGTGAAGGCAGAGAAGAGAGATACCACCTGTCCTATTTCCTGGATCCTAATCAAAGACCATTCCACTCGGCTTCCAATACGAATTGGTGTCCATAGTTGCTATTCCTAGGTATCACATAGGTGACTATGAGGGGGAATACCCATGTACCTAAGGCAGACATAGCATCGCTCTCATTAGTACTTTTGGAGGGTTCCCTTGCAAACCTTGGGTACTTGCAATGGCAAAGGATTTTGTTAGGAGGTCAACGTAATTTTTTTTGTTACCTTCGCTAGTAGGCCCGGGGCGTAATTACCCCAGACTATTCTCGGAAGGTCCTTTTATTCACTTTTTTGTATTTTGGTGTCTGGTCCTAATAACTCGGAGCGGAAATACCTGAAGGCTGCTTGATTGCTGAATCTTACGGACATTTTTTTAGAGAGTGCTCTTTGATCCTAGATTGCCATAAAGTTTGTAATTTTTTTAGTCTACATAAAATATCATAATTATTAAAAGTGGTTGACCGATTGGTTCGTTGATCAAGTAGGCTTCGTGGCCTTTCTCTTTTGAGTGTTGAACCTCCTTCAAGAAGGCATAGGAGAAATTATGCTAGTGATTTTCAACTAGTAGTTGAAAACGCATCGGAGAGTGATCCTCCACTTGGGGCTATTGTTTTTGTGGGTGGTCCTAGTACTAGTGGTGATTTAGAGAGGAGTACTCCACTCATCTCTCGGGTCCTTTTTCCGGCAGAAGAAGTTGAGGTGGAAATAATTCTTGAACCTCCAGTTACTCCTTCCTCTCCTCTTCGTGTTAGTTTTTCGGATGTTCTTTTCTATGTTGGGCCTCTGTCTCAGAGACCGGCTAGCCCTCATATTTCTCATTCTTTTCTTTCAATGGCCACAACTGGGAAAACAACTTCATTTATGAGCACTTTGAGTGTGCATACTTCTCTTTCAGCTGAAGGAGGATATACTATTGCTATTTCAACTATCACTCCCAGTCTGCAAATTTTAGCTCTAGCTCCATTCCGTCTACGAGTGTGGGCACCCAATATTTTTCTTCCCATTCTGGTCTCTTCTCTTTTGGAATGCCTTCTAGTGTGATTCATTCAGTTCCTCTCGTTGTCGTTGTAGCTGTCTCCACACCCATTTCTTCTATAGCTAGTGGTTCAGCTTATTTTTAGGGTTTTCCCTTCGGAAGTGGTAATATCCCTCATTCGAACCCTTCCTTAGGTTCTTTTCCTTTCTCCACTCAAGTTAAAGGTTTTAATCCTTTTCTCAGAGGTCAAATCTCTAATGATTTTCAAGTCTGGAACCCTACTTTCACGGGGTTGGGAACAGGGAATATCTTTTTGTATGGTCAGCAGGGGCATGTTCCTTTCACCTCTGTAGGTACTTCTCAGGGTTTCTCTCCATTTGCTAATGTTTGGAATCCTTACCAATGGGTTTCATATTCATTTAAAACTTCAATTGGGGGAAATATCTATGTTTATGGTAACCCTATGATGGGAGGGTGTCCGAATCTGAATGCTTCTGGGCCACAAGAATTCTCTTAGGGTTTATATTTTTCTACGAAAAATCTGTGGCAACCTGGTGCCGCAGCAAATCCAGGTTATTCTTTTCAGAATGTTAAGAATCCTTCCATTGGTGGATGGAATTATTAAGATCCTCTGCACTTACCATTCCTAGAAACCCTAAATTTTCTAGATTTGTAAAAATTGACTAATGATCATATTCGATACAGCTCGGGTTGGCCTCTGGTCCCTACTAAACTTCCATCAGATATTTTGAAATTTGAAGGGAAGACTAGTGAGGATCCAACGGACCATGTTACCACTTTCCATTTATGGTGTTCATCGAACTCCCTTATCGATGATTTAATTAGGTTGAGACTATTTTAGTGCACCCTAACTGGAAATGCTGCTAAATGGTACATTGAGCTTACTGGGGGCACTTTTGCTTCGTGTGGTGAGTTGGCTACCATATTTTTGAACCATTTTCAGTTGCCTATTTGATATGATGTTGGAACTGAGCTTCTGGCCAATTTTCAACAAGATAAGGTGACACACATTTTTTATCATATTCAGGAATGGAGGAGAAGGAAGAGGCTCATTAAAGCCTAGATTCCTAATGAATTCCTTCTCGAATGGTTCCTTAAATCCTTACAGCTAGAAATATCTAAGGATGTATCTCTTTCTGGGGTATTTTCTGAGGAGCAATCTATCTTTAGAGCCCACTAATTGGAACTGGTCTATTCTCAGTATAGGATTCTTAATAAGATTTTTGCTGATTCTCCTCATTCCAAAGTGGATTTATCCAAACCAAAGCCAGATCCTCATGTTGACGGGCTTATTAGTTAGATCGATAGTGACACGACTAACCTTTTGAATCAATTGCAATAGTTGTCTCTACAATCTTCTCCTTCTATTTAGGTTACGTCACTAGTGTCTAATCCTTCCCAACCCTTAATTATTAATATTGTTCAATATTCTAACCTTAAAGGAAATCAACGATCTGATGGGAAGAAGAAGGGACAAAATCATAAAAAGGAGAAAGATAAGGATGGGAAGGGTAATGTGAATAAATCCAACGATAATATTGGAGAGGGTAAGAGAGAGGCAAAGAATAAAGTTGATTTTCCATGCAATTTATGACCTGGAGACCATCACACCCATATTTGCCCTAAGATTCATGATGCTCAGCACTTGTTAGCTCAACAGGGTTCCTCGAGTTCCCAGGCTATCTTGACTAACCCTTTTCCCGAAGGGCAGCAAATTCTTTCTAGCGCGAATGCTAATACTAGAGCTCCCACTAGGGGCAACCAGGAAGGGGAAAATTCCACAAATGTATATATGATGAGTGCTCACATTGATGTCGCTATAAGATTAGGTGATTATGGTGAATCTGAGTCTTCGAAGGCTAAGGGTGCTCCTGATACTTCTGAGCCACTCTATATTGAGAGGCTAGCAGTCGAGCCTATACCTCGCATACTAAAAGGTTTTTCTAAATGTTCAATAATCAACCCTAATGCCAAGGCAACCCAAAACTACTCTATTGTAGAAGGTATGGCTCAGAGTCCTTACGCTATGTATGTGTTAGAGGTACTCTAGTCGTGCCCAACACAAAGGAGTGCATTTCTCACTACGATTAGGGCAATTGATCCAAATATCTCTCTTATGATTACATTCAATATGTCAAGTCTTAAGAAGAGACTTCCTCATCACATAGCTTTTCAGATCAAATCTATGTATCGAAAAATAAATATTTTTTGAATGGTAGTCGATGAGGGTGCTTCCATATGTGTCATGTTTATCTCTTGTTGGAAGGCCTTTGGATCTCCCAAGCCGTTCATTCACCTAATATTCTCACTGCATTTGATGACCATTCTCACAGGACACATGGCATTGTTCCAGATTTTCCCATCTGTGTTGGGGGTTAAGTTGTCAATATTGAGATAGTTGATGCCAATTTGGACTACAACGTTCTATTGGGGAAAAATTGGATTCATGTGATGGATGTTATTACTTCATAATTATTTTGCATCCTATGTTTTCCCCATGAAGGAGAATCGATGAATGATGCCAAGCAACTTGTGGAGAATTTAGGGGTCAGAATGTATACCTCATTGATGGATACCTTTGATATTTTGTCTCCTTCCATTCATATTAATGCTATCTCATTCTCCAAGGCTCCTACTCAAAGAGAGTCCTTCCGAACTCATTATTTTTCGAACCCTTGGACCTTACCTTCTCCTACTACCGCATTAGAAGAAGGTCAAGTGGGGGGAATCAAATTTCTTATATTTGCAGCATAGATTGATTATCATTCTATTGTTGACTCTATATATTTTGTTCCAATTTCTCTTTCGTCGGAGGATTTGGACAGAGATGTGGCTCCGGCTTGGACACTTAATTCATCTTTTGCTCAGTACTGCCTTGATACTATTCTACCATCTGAAGAGGCTATCCTTGAGGAAATGACTGGTGTGGAAATACTGTGGGATGATTTGCATCATCGGTCCTATTTTCTACCAGATTTGTGAGAATTTGAGTTAAGAATGTCTAGCCCTTTTTCTTTTGGCTTTGTTCATCCGATCCTGAACCCTTTGGCTCCAGAGGTTTTTGCTGAAGCGAACATGGCTGTCATTTGTAAGACGATCCTGGTGAACATTTCCAGGAATCCCAACCTTATAGAGAATGTTTTCATTAGAGTTGAATGTTCCCCTAAAGAGGTTTAGACTTATACCGATCTCTTTTAGGAGTTTCATGATGTGTTCACTTGGTCTTATGAGGAAATGCCCGGAATGATCCATCTATTGTCCAACATGATATCAAGACTTACGTGAATGCTAAGACTATACAACAAAAGCTTTGTTCGGTCATCCCTAGGAAAGCTGCAGCTATCAAGGTCGAGGTTGAGAAGTTGCTTAAGGTGGGTTTTAAATACCTCGTCCCATTAATTGAGTGGGTTTCGAATCCAGTGCCTGTGGACAAGAAACAAGGAACGATCCGTGTTTGCATTGATTTCAGGGATTTTAATAAAGCATGTCTGAAGGATAATTACGTCACATCATTTATTGATCAGATTATTGATGAGTGTATGGGGAATGATATTTTCTCTTTCATGGACAGTTTCTCAGGATACAATTAGATTACCATTCGTCCTGAAGATCAGCACATGACTACTTTTATTTTCCCTTGGGATACATTTTCATACAAAAATATGCCTTTTGGTGTTAAAAATGTTAGAGCTACTTTCCAGCAGGCCATGTCTTATGCTTTCCACGATATCAAGCATATCATCGAAGCTTATTTGGATGACTTAGCTACTCTTTCTTGAAAGAGAATTGGTCATCCCTCTCACCTTCAACAGATTTTTGAAAGATGTCGTTATTATAAAATCTGGTTGAACTCTAATAAGTACATTTTTTCCGTCACATCGAGTCAGTTTTTGGGATTCATTATGTCTACATAAGGGATTCAAGTAGACCCCTTCAAGGTTGAGGCAATAATTCAGTTGCCTCCCCCATATTCTATTCGTAAACTTCAAAGTCTTCAAGGAAAAGCCAATTTCTTGAGGAGATTCATCCTTAACTACGCTGAGGTGACAAAAGGATTTATGAGATTGTTGAAGAAGGGAACTCCATTTTTGTGGGATGAATTTTCTCAACACTCGTTCGATGCTTTGAAAAACTAATTGACCTATGCTCCTTTATTAAGTCCACCTGATTATAGAAGAGACTTCCTTTTGTATCTCCCTGCGGTAGAATCTACTATAGGTATGGTTATGGTTCATGAGGATGATTCTCTTTGTGAGAATTTTATTTATTACCTAGGCTGAGGCTTGGTAGCTCCTGAACTACGATATTCTCCCATTGATAAGTTAGCTTTGGCAGCTGTCCATGTTGTCCAGTGACTCAGGAATTACATTCTCCTTTGCAAAAATTATTTTTTGGTAGTAGTCAATCCGTTTCAATTTGTTCTCAGTAGGCGAGTGATTGGGGGAAAATACTATCGATGTATTTTCATTTTTCAAGAGTTCGATCTCGAATTCCTATCTTCCAAATCCAATAAATCTTTGGTATTTGCGGAGTTGATCTCTGAGTTGCCTTGTGGAGATGAGATTATTTATGAGGAGTCATTCCATAATGAACATATTTTCCTCATTTCTTCTCAATATCCTTGGTATGGGGATATCATTATTTATCTCCAAAATTTGAAGTTTCCCCTCTCTTTTTCGAAAGATGTGCGTCACTTGGAAAAAAATTATCTTATTATCCGTGACACTTTGTATCGCCACGAGGTCGAATCGATCCTTAGACATTGCTTAACTATCGAAGAGGTTGAGGTTGTGCTGAATGATTGTCATAGTGGAGCTTGTGGTGGTCATTTATCTGGGCTTGCTACAAATCAAAATATTTTGCATGCCAGATATTTTTGGCCCACGATTTTCAAGAATTGTGTTGAGGCAGTCAAAAAATGTCATCCTTGTCAAGTTTATACTCATAATATGCGTGCCCATCTAGCTTCGCTCTTTCCTGTTATCACTGTCGCTTCGTTCACTAAGTGGGGAATTGATTTTACTACTTGTAACCCGTCTTCGGCAAAAGGTCACAAGTACATTATCGTAGTAGTGGACTACTTCACCAAGTGGGCCAAGGCTATGCCTACTTTCTCAAACGATGGTGAAACAAAAAGCTTGTTTCTGTTCAACGAAGTCATTTATCTCTTCAGTATTCCCAAAGATATTGTCACCGACCATGGCAGTCATTTTCAGAACTCCATGATGGCTAAATTGGCTCTTAAGTTAGATTTTTGACAGGAGTATTCATCTCCATATTATCGTCAATACAATGGGTAGGTTGAAGCTGTGAATAAATCCTTAAAGGTTATCCTTCAAAGGACAATCAATAAAGCTAGGTCTAATTGCCATGTCATGTTGTATCCTGCGCTTTGGGCATACCGAATGTCAGTTAAGACTGCAACCGGGTTCACTCCTTTCCAACTATTTTATGGTTTGGAATTGATATTTCATGTTGAGTGTGAGATTCCTTCCCTTAAGCTGGTTGTTGAGCTTCTTCCCGACACTTCAAGTCTCGAAGAACACCTTGTCTATCTAGAACATCTTGATGAGCAACGCTGAGATGCCGCTACGATTAACGAGGCCCATAAGAAAAGAGTGAAGGTTCAGTATGATAAAGCGGTCAAACCTAGGGTTTTCTTTGAAGGTAACCTCGTTTTGGTCTACGATCAGGACAAGGATGCCTTGGGGGCAGGGAAATTCAAATCCATGTGGTACGGCCGTTTAATTTTCAAAAGATTCCTTAAGAAGAGACCTTATGATTTTGTTAACTTCGACAGAAACGATCTGGCAAAGCCCAGAAATGGGCTCTATCTTAAGAAGTATTATGCCTAAGAAGTTTCCTAGCATTTACTTTAGTTGTATATATTTTATTTTTTGTGCATATCTATCTATCGATTCTGGTGTGACCTTTATGTTTTTGATCTACTTTAGCAGGTGTTTATGGATGATATGAGTCATTTTGGCTTTGTCGATGGTGCTAGTCGACATACCCGGAATTTTGCTTTCGCAGCTTGGGTAAACTACTATCCATCCGGTCAGTTGCTTGGTCTTGCTTCGAACAATGTTGTAGAATATACCACTATGATCTATCTACTTTTGAAAGCAATGTCTCTTGGTATTGGTTTGTTAGTAGTGTACTTGGATTCACAACTGGTGGTTTCACAATTGAACAACACATATCATGTGAGAGATCCATTTTTATATCGTTTATTTCTGAGGGTGTGTTTGTTTCAAAGATCATTTAATTATGTTACATACATTCATATTCCACGTTCAGAAAATTCATTTGAAGATTCATTAGCTAATCAAGACATTGATTGTCATATTAATAATTCATTACATTAAATATAAAAAAACATCAATAATCATTTTATATATGAGACAATCACATCATAAAATCAATGTGTGTGTGTATATATATATATATATATATATCAGAGTTGTCTTAAAAAATATACAAAAATTGGACAATTACGTCCTACAAAATTAGGGCTTATGCCCGATAATGTCCATCATCAAAAAATATTACAGTCATCCGATCATCCTAAAATTATATGCTTGTGGGCCCTGCCCTGGATAAGTGTCATGGAAGAACACTATGGTTGTAGCCACATGATGGAATAACTGCACCCAATCACGTGGTACACCGACCGCACGTCTCTGAACTACCTCAGGGAGGTCCTCTATTGTACAGCCATAGGGACATGGTGAGTCAAACCCTCCAAGTTCCTCTGAATAGCATGGAGAACTCTCTTAGGGTCCTCTGTAGCATCCTCAACCTTTCTTCCGCGACACCTATGCCTTGGGAAGCCCTCAATTCTAACTAGTTCAATATCTATAACATGATCAATGAATTTTTAAGTCAATTGTTCTATCAAAAACATTTGTTCATTTTCATATTTTTATTGAAAATATAAAAAATCAAATAATTAAAAAATCATTTAAATGCTATCTTACCAATCGCCCCCCATGTTGCATTGGGTGGTAAGGGAAAATCAACGTCTTCCCTGAAGTCCATGCCAGCATAGGGTTAATCCTCCACAACAATCACTTGTTTTCCCAGCCACAGGAAGAACTCATCATCCCAGGTAATTCTAGGGACTTCGCCACCCCCTAGCCTCTTCATCAGATCAAGTCATCATGCTATATGTGGATCTCGTGGGTTGCTAATAGTAGGGATAAATTTGGGTCGAAGCCCTAGAATCATCTCAAAGAAGAATGTGCATAAAATAGTCCCATAATCAAAATGTTTAGTTTTATTCTTCTGGATGGAGGTTAACGATTTCTTCAAATTGGTTAGCAAGCTAGTGCACCAATCATATAGTGTAGTCAGGCATTCAACTTCCAAACTCATGTTCCCTCGTGAAACTTGGTGTAATGAAGCCGATCCAGCTACTCTAACTATGGTGAAAAGGAGAATATTCATGTGCAAACCTTACACATATCTAATCGGGATTCGAGTCCCAACCTTCTGAGTACCCTCAACAGAGTCTATACGAATGTAATCCTCCACATTCAGCACTCCTATGGGCTTGCCTTGTAAATTTACTATTTCCCCTCTTCGAGAGAGTCTAGTTATAAAATATATGTCTTCAATATCGATCCTTAAAGGCATTTGATCAATCATGAAGCAGTCCTCATCTGGGTCACAGTAAATGACGAGCATTTTAAGAAATTTGGTATTCATTTTCATATTTGGCATCTTAAAAAACTTGAGCAAACCACATCCTCAGAGTATATCTAGGGAAAATTGGTCCTCCATTACCTCATTGTAAATTGTGCTATGCTCCCTCTCTCTCCAGCTGATGGTCATCTTGAATCAATTCATCAAAAAATCCATTAGATTTTTATTTTTAAATTTCACTCTGTGCATACGCGAGTTCCTTCCTACATAGTTGCGTCTAGACGCAGGTTCTAAATTATGAACCCGCGTATACGCAGAGGATTTCTCAAAAAGCTTAAATCCTATGGTGAAATTCACAAAAAATTACTTGAATTGATAATAAAATTGATTACTAAATTGATTGAGAAGATTACCTCGAAGATTTGGGCTGATTCGACTAAGAATTGGTTCAGATTGAAGTTTGAGATTTTTTTTCTCGAGAGATCTTTCACCAATTCTTCAATACACAAATGACCAAATGTGAGTCCAAAAGGCCTATTTATGCCCAAAATTCAAATTTTTTTTAGAACCCACTTGTCTAAAGTTTTGAGTTTACTTTTTGAATTTGTCCAAGATTTTATGACCTTTTGGCTTGTAAGTGCTAGGATAGATGGTTTTTAGGTCCATTTGAATATTTCAAGATGATTCCATGACTGCTGACCTGTCATGGCAGGTATTTTTTTTCAGAACTAGCATATAGGTTAGGGAATTCACTTTCTGTTGCACTTATGCATACTAGCCTCCATACTGCAATCTTGCCATAGGGTCGACCCCGTCATGTTGTGATTATTAAACCATTTTCACTCGTCGACTTATAAATCATGATATTATGGTAGAGCCATCCTTTACATGGGCTTATTAGTTAGATCCTCGATAGCATATGTCACCCATGCTGCAAATTTTGTAGGCTCGGGAGTCCTGTTTAGTCCTACCATGAATTATGCGACGAAGCTTCATTCTTATTCTTCTTCGCACTACAAGAAAAAAGGACATTGGTGAGGGGCTAAAATGGTCACCATAAGCTCATTGGTGAGGGTCAAAATTGCCTTCGTCACCAAAAATTGAACGTCATCAAAGGTGGTGTCGCCAAAAGTATAGGTGTTGTGGTGACATTCAAGGTCCGTCACCAATAATAATTTATAGTGACGAATAGTGACCGTCATCATTTCATATGAGCAATGGTGACGGACAATAGCCTCCATCACCAAAAAATTGAATGTCACCAAAGGTGGCATCGCCGAAAGTATGTGTTGTGGTGACATTCAAGGTTTGTCACGAATATTGATTATAATGACGGATAGTGACCATCACCATTTCATATGAACAACAATGTTTTTTTTGTGATGGACCTTTCATGGCCGTCACTATTGGTGCATATATATGGTGACGTTCATTAGCTGTCACCATAAACTCATTGGTGACATCAAGTTCCGTCACGAATAATGGCTATAATGATAAAAAATGACCTTCACCATTTCATATCAAAAACAAAGATTTATGGTGATGGACCTTTAATGGTCGTCACTATTGATGCGTATATATGGTGGCATTTTTTGACCATCACCATTTCATATTTTGGCGAGGGTCGAAAAATGTCACCATAAGCTCATTGGTGATGGTCAAAAGAGCATTTGTCACCAAAAATTGATTGTCGTCATTCCCTATGAATATCAGTGCACGATGTAATCAAACCACCAACCTCCTTCTTGTAAAGCAAGTGGTCTTCCATTGAGCTAGCACCCTTTAAAGAATTAGACTTTAAACTAGCAATTTCCCCTAAAGGTGCAAAGATACACCAAAGGAATAGAAAATCTAGTAAGATCAAAAGTTGCTAGAAATAATATGTTCAATATACATCATAAAAAGACAATAAGAATAAATTTTGATATAATCTAACAAAGCATGTACTGCGTAGGAGAATAACTGGAAAGCACAACTAGAAATTTGAATCACAACATAACAATATAAAAGAACGTGCAATAGGAAAGGAACAACTCCAAAGTTTGGGAAATATGAATAATCCATGGGCCTGTTCTTATATATTGATATAGATAACGAAATAGAAATATAGATTTATGAAATTCAAGTATCACACAAGAATGTATTGAACAAATATCAATATGTAAAATAGTATTTTTTGCATTTGGATTTACCTTGCAAAACCTTAGGAAAATGTTTCCACAAAAACAACCAATAAACATAACAACATGGACCTCAGGAGCACTAGAGAAGTATTCAAAGAAAATGATGAAAAGCATATCTAAAAAAAGCTGAGAACCCTCTGAAGTAAACCACACATTTATCATCGTGACTAGTACACTTGCAAAAGAAGATCAGAATAAATTATGAACTATTCCACCAAAAAACAATGAATTTTCCCACTAAAATACAGTTTCAAATTAATCACTAGCATGATGCTAACTTCTCTGTAAAAATAGGGAAGTTTTAAGACAATGTATAATAGCTTGCATGGCAATCGTGTTGATAAAACCTTCCAAGGAATAAGACCACAGTAGTCAACAAGAGTGCCATCATACTTAGTACTATCAAAGAGTGGTCAATAGCAAAAGTGAATTAATGGACCTTCATAACTTGCATTGGTTCCTTATCCTTCATCCAACCCTAAAATTTTAGACCGAGGTTAACATTTTGAAGGAAAATTAAGAAAAGTCACATGATCTTGTGAAATAATATTTTTATCACTACCATGAACTATAATGCAACAGTTTTGCACAAACAAAGCATCCTTGTCTAAAGTGAAGTAGTCAATGATGATTAAGACTAATTGTGGGCTTAGAATTGTTTTTCCATTTTTTTTTTTGAATTGTTAGAATTACCGTACTTAGTGGCAGAGGAATTCCCACCATGGATTGGGAAGTCCACAACGACCACTTATGTATTTTGGATTGTTGACTATAATCGTTTTAACCTTCTCCTTCCTTTTGCTCATCCACTGAAATATGTGTTGATAACTCTTTTCTTAAGACATCCCTCATTAGAATGGGTAGACCATTAATGATAATAACAATATTCTCGTAACATTTCCACTATCATTACAATTGATTTTGGGCTAAAATTTAGAATTATGGGTATCTTTGTCATGCCTTGTAAACAAATGAATATGACAAGGGGAAGGAGCAGAAGAAGAGGGATTAGAAAACATCCACTGAGAGGAGCTTGAATTGTTTTCAATGATGATCCATCTTTAGGGACCGCTTCTGTAACTTGCTTTCAATATTCAAGGAAAGCCAGAAAGCCTTGCTCCAATGAACTGAGTGCATGCAAAGTCCATCTTGTGTTGAATATGAAACAAGAGACACTTGATAAAATTGAAACATTAATCCCTGACGATGAATTTCTCAATATACTAATGAATAATCAATACCAGCAATTGTTAGAGAGGTAGCAACCGCTAAGTAGCTCCCTCCTAAGAGATTAGGAACATTGTCTAAATAAATTGTTTGTAGAAGCCATCAAAATCACCCAAAAGATACCACATTGCACACAACATGTTGAGTTGTGGGAGAAATAATCTTAAATTAGAATGCACCCTTTTGTGAGAGTAACGGCATTTTGGAGAAACAAAAATTCCTATGATAAGTGATATACCTATTGGAGGTATAGAAATGCTACCAACAGATGAGGTGGTTGGTCCAAACCCCAAGAGATATCTAGGGAAAAACCCCAAACCCGAGTAGCTCTAAGGCTATGGCAGAAACATTGAGAAGGAATGTGAAGGCAAAAGTCTTGCAATCATACTAAACTTATAGGATAAATATGAACTAAGAGTGACAAAGTTTTGGACAGTTCCTTAGGCTAAAGAGGCTAGAAGCTCATGCAACACTAGAAGGTTATTTTATTGGGCAAAGAGAATGTTATGTGCATCTTGCAGATGAAAATTTCTTTTGCACATGATGGGAAAAAGGGCTTGCAAAAATATGCCTGTGTGCATCAACACACACAACATTCTCTTTTTCCCAATGCACTAACCTTCTAGTTGTGGCCAAATAGCACTTGGGTCATAGTGGCAAGGCCTTTAGTAGCAGTCACTTACCAAATCTTCCACAATTTGCGCTATTGTACCAGAACTAGATCTTGGACCTATGCTGAGATGTGAGGTGTTTCCACTGCAAGACATCAAGCAGCATGTTTAGCATTCAAAGCTGACAAACTTGAGAAACACCTTGACCAGGGAGAAATAGTTGAAAAGAAACGAACAAATAATAATAATAATAACTCTATAATATTATAAATAGGAAACCCTGTTGTCACTGCACTGGAGGTGCAGGCGTTCACTTTTTTATTTTTCATTATAATTTGCAAAAAATCCCTCCAATCCCAGCCTGCCACATTTTTTCATTTAGCAACAATTAAAGCCTTTTTCATTTGGTCACATATGAATCCCAATGGACAACTGATATTATATATGCCATACATAACAATTAGGAAGACAAAACAAGTAAATTCAATGTTTCAATTGTAACTTATTATTAGGAAATGTTAGTTACAGTAACAACAATGGTATGCCAATTGCATAAGCCATATGTATCTCCTGTGGAAAGGCTGATTGTAATCCTCGTGTGAGCCAAAATCTCAATAAATAGCAACATAAAGAACTAATATGCAGCGGAATTGTTGTAGAAACTATTTTATAAATGGGAAAGGTAGTGAATTATGGAATAGCATATCATGCGTACTACCTATTTAGTTGCTTACCCGGCAATATCTACTATCATTTTCAGTTTCTTTATTATTTGGGTACACTGCTCATTTACAGTGAGATAGTTGTTCAATATTTGGTCATATTACAGTAGGAACGTCATCAATATAGGAAATCTAGTTTTTGACTGAAAATGAGAGTAGGTCATAAGGAAAATCATTGACACAAGGTAAAACTATGATTGACAAATTCTTATTGGAATGTATATTATTTGGAGTTAAATAAAAACTATGATTATTTTTGGTAATGCTATGGATGTTGGAGAATAGACATTCAAGAAAGTTTGTCACTGTAACACGTCTACAATGTAGCTGTAGACTCTTTTTCACCTTGGTTTCTATTTTATGCAATGGCTTGTAGTGGTAGCATGATGCGTGCATCAGATATTTGCTTCCAATGTTCTAGTGAACCTGGTATTTTCAAGAGGGTCATAACCTGTTAGGAAAGAACTTATTTTTTCATAAGAGGCATTCCTAAAAAAAATTGGTCAAGAGGCCAATCTGCAAGAAAAAATTATAATTTATATTGTGACTTCTCCAAAGCTTGAAACTTATACACTGGTTGATACTTCACTAGTCAGTCAATAATGCAACAACCTTCAAAAACCAAAATACAGTGGTGACTTGCAGGTCATGTTTGCATTATGCTAGTTCAAGCTTAGTCTATTCAGAGGCCTATCATATGCAACAAAAGAGATTTGCAGAGAAGCTTGACATGTGCACTATTGGAATTGTATCACAAATGAAATAATTATTTTATATATCTTCAACGATTTTGAATTAGGAAAGAAGCCCTTAAAATGTACATCCATCATAAGACTAGGCTGAGTTCAATCTAGTCAAGTGTGTTGCTGCTTGCACACACTTGTTATTTATTTTGCACGTCTTAGGCCTTAGCAAACTGACATAGTAAATGTATAAGAGTTCCCAAAATAAGTGTCTAAGTGAGATGGAAGACATGTGATAAAATTCAAGCTAGCCTATCCATGTTCACCCATTATTGGGCTTTTTTAGGATTAATAGTTGAGGAAATTTTTTCAGCACTGTGGGACTAAGCAATTATGCCAACTTGTAAGATTAAATAACATTGCAACACCATGAGAGTCATCTAGAATTGTTGAACTGATGTTGACCAATTTAGCATATTAGTAGGAGACAACTTAGCAACTTCTTAGTATCATGTTGCATGAAGAATTGACTCAAACCTAAGTTTTTTAGGCAACTAATATATTGCCCAAATCATGTTCTTTAGGAGACAAATTTTTCACATTGAATGTGTGAGAGAGAAAATGGGTATCATGTTCACATGGATTGATACATTAGTCCAATTTATATTTTCTTATCTTTTCCTAAAGGCTAATATCAGTAAATGTGAACATGAGAGTGGGTGCCCTCACATTTGAAGAGACGAATCTAGAGGGATTGTGTTAAAGACCATTTAAGTTAGTCATTCTACCCTCATGCTTAATAGAAATAAACATTTCATATGATTCATGTCATATGCACCCAAGGTTTGAAAACACTAAAGTTTAAACTCCCAACATGTCCTTTATGAGAGTGGGTGCCCTCACATTTGAAGAGACAAATCTAGAGGGATTGTGTTAAATACCATTTAAGTTAATAATTCTATCCTCATTCTTAATGGAAACAAACATTTCAAATGATTCATGTCATATATTCCCAAGGTTTGAAAACACTAAATTTTAAACTTCTAGGATCTCATCATTCCCTCTAGTTGAAGGAAGAAGAAATTTGAAAAGAAACATTGATCTCCTATAGTGACTCGCACCTTTCTTATTTCACCTTTGCACTTGAATATTTTATGGCTTAGGATTTGAACCTCAAATTAAGTGGTAGGTTCAACATATAATTGAGGTTATTTTAACTTTTGGGAAACTATGCAACGGTGAATGCTTTCTATGTCCAAGATTATAATGATCCATTTTACATGAATCTCTTAGCTTTCACTATCTTAAGATTTTTGAATATTTATCTTATTAGAAATTGTAAGTTAAAGGTAATTTTTATTGCAAAATCTAGCACCCCTATGGAATCATAGGTATGGTCACCTCAACTTGACCTATCTCTCTCATTTGGCATGAGAGAAACTAGTAGATGGACTTCCGAACATTCTGTAGAAGATCCACAGAGTTTACAGAGCTTGTCAGGCAAGGAAGCTACGTTGAATACCATTTTATGAAGGAAAAGCTTGGAGAGCATAGAGGGTCCTTCAGTTGGTACTTTCAGACATATGTGGACCAATGAACATGACATCAACCACTAGTGCCAAGTACTTCCTTCTATTTGTTGATTATTTCAGTAGAAAAATGTTGGTATATTTTCTATAATTAAAATATGTTGTGTTTAATGAATTTCAAAAGTTCAAAGCATTAATAGAGAAACAGTTAGGTTGTCATATTGCCTCTCTTAGATATGATAAGGGTGGGTAATTCTACTTAAAATATTTCAATAAATTTTGTGCTAAACATGGGATCCAAAGACAATATGGGATGAAAACACCTTTCAAGACCTTGTGATGGCCATACAAGAAGAAGAAGCTCCCACCCCTCTCGAAGATGATAACAATATCACTAAAAGGAACCCTCCAAATTCACAAGATTAGTTCATGATGGAAAGGCTACTTTGTGACCAACATAGCCCCACAGAAAACCCCATCCTCATCAAAGAATTGGTATGTGTTGATGTATGTGTCCTAGATTCTATGAAAGTTTTTCATGAAAAAAAGGAGCATGATAATAATTTTCACCATTGTGAGGAGGCTAGTCATGATGTCCAACATGACAAAGCAATAAACATAGGAAATGAATTTTTTTTGAATAGTTCCACCAATGATACAAGATGTATGCAGTTCTAGTCGGGTAGAAACCATGTTTCTACCCAAAAGGATCAACCATTTAAAAAGTATCATGAAGATCATGCTTCCCTTGCTGATAATTTAAATCCTAAAAACACTTTTGAGGTCACAGAATTATAATTCAATCACACTAATCCTATTTTTTCAAACAATGAAATTAAGGAGATGCAGACTTTCATGGTAATATACTTGGCACCTCGACATTCCATTGTGAGTTTGAGTAGAGAAATAATGTACCCCCATGTTGCACTTTGATTTTAATCATGATTGTGTAAGAAATAAACGAAAGTAATCATGGTTTCTTATAGTTTGAGGTCAATAAACTCAAAGGGATTTTCAAAACCATGAAAGTAATAATGTGACCCTCGTGATTATCTGAGTGAAGAAACAATTAATTTTATAGTTCAACCCTCAAATATCCTATATCATGGAATCTGATGGTCCCCCTATTTTTGATGCCTATGATATAAATTTATTCCTCAATCCTAATGGGATAGGGAATTTTCTCCCTTTTACTGTCAATACTCATCTAGAAGACAAAGTTATTGACATATGTCATGAATATTCCATGGTATAAAAACAAAAGGTATGTTATAAACACACAATTAATGAATCTCTCAGTCATACAGATCCATTTCCACCTCTATATGGCTCTATTGTTGAAAATAATGAAGTTGGACAGCCCCAGAAGATCGATTAAACCTGTAATGAAACCCTCATTGATATTTACAACTACAATGCTAAGAATGAAAGCGATTTCAAGAAAATCGTTGATGAAGAATACAGGCTTGACCCAAATAAAAATTCTCTCTAGACCACATCAAATGCAAAGATATTCTCTTCTCCATGAACATGTGGACAATCATCCATGCACTAGTTACAAGGAAATGTAGACAACCAACATCTAACAAATCTACATCAAGTCGACACTGAGGGACAACTTTGAGGCCTGGAAAAGGTGCATTTTGGAATGATCGATGATATAGGTCAAAATGATCATGAAACCAGCAAGAGGACATTTTCTCAATGTAGTCATAAACAAGATTTGGTTGCCTCAACCACTCAGCTTATGGGGTACCTTTCAAAGTGTGATTCACATCAATAAGATCTATATATGCACAGGTAACCAAAAACATGAATTGTAGAATTTAAAAAAAAAAAAGGCTACTAGCAGGAGTAACAAGTTTGGATATGATCATGAGCCTTATAATATTTTTCATAGGAAATATGTTCTCTAGCACATTGAGGATGTGGTTCATCATGAGTGGACTATTTTCTTGCATGATTGCATTGGTGTCAACACCGTGAGTGAAAGGGCTGATGCCAAGTTAAATATTTGACTCAACCATGTTGGAACCAAGCAAACAGTGGTTCACAACTATAGGCCTATTGAGTACCATGCAAAGATAGCTAAAGGAGAACATTCCAATGCACAATCTAGTGCCAGAAACCCTATACAACCCAGTCAAGAAACTGAAATATTTATAAAAAATTTAAGTGCAACTTATATGACGTGATCCCACAAATAGTTGTAGTTGTAGACATGTACCTGAATACTTTGTATAAATATCCTAGAACACAATCGACGAATGAATTTGTACCCACTCTTTTGCATGCTCTGGGGGACAGGACAAGTTCTAATATAATTAAAAAATAAACAAGAATTTGCAGAGGTGATCAATGTGAAATGTTTTTGAAAAGTGCTCTTTGTGATACTAGAAGAATAGCTAACTCACATGATATTTTGTATCCAGAGGAATAATGGGAGCCAAACCCCTTGCATAACTTTGAGTACCTTGTCCACAAAAAAATAATGGAGAGCATTTTAAGCTTAAACAATTTAGAGTTTTCATTTCTAGCACATAAGGGAAAGGTGGTGGACCAAGAGTCAATTATGATGTGGAAACCATCTTAAAATAACCTAATAGACAAATACAATGCGCTTGAGAAATTACTTAGTGTTTGACATGAGATTGAGAAATGAAAATTGGATTTTGGAAGTATTTCACATGGATCAATGTTGGCCCAAACAAATATTGAACAGGAGTCAATTTGGTATCACAAATGCCACAAGTACTTATCTTTGTGGTTGCTGCATCTTACTCTGGATTACATAGACCTTGCAAACCAATACAACATAATTGGGTCAAGCAGGTTATTAGTGTAGTATTGTCCAAGAGATCGAAAAAAGTGTGCAATTACATTTCCTAGGGTAATTGTGCAGTGTTTTTCAGAACTCTAAGCCAACCATAGCCTTTAAGGTTAATATTAGCACTAAGCAAAGGGACCAAGTCTACTGGAGTTCGACAAGCAACCTGATTTCGTGAGACTAGCAGAGATATTTCCAGGTCTGTGGTTATCTCTAAGATAAGTCGTAGCCCTGTGGTATGACAGGATGTGGCTCTAAAATGTACAAGCCTGCCAGTATTTAGGCTCGCTTACAAATCTCTTTGGTTGGTTGGGAATAGACTCTACCATTCTAATCGCTTTCAAAGTTTCAGAACATTGCAAAACTCTAAAATTTGCTACGACATTTATACTTTCCAGTCTCAATTTAGTGATGCAATGTGATGTTCCTGCATTGTGTGTTGGATAATAATAAAATGTGTGTTTCCACTCAGCAGAGCTAGTTATCATCCATCTGTTTCGTAGCTCATTAATGTATGATAGATTTAAATCTTTTGCCAGCACCAACCTGGAAATAAAGCTGTTGCCTGTCTAGCTGCGTTTCCACCCCAATAAAGTAGGCTGAGTTTGCAGGCCCTTTCTTTGCACACAATAATGTGAACAGAGAACAAAAAATGTCACTGCCTACAACATACTCTAAAGAACCGTTGCCTAGTCTAGAGCGAAGCAAGGAACTAGCAATTTCATGCATCAATATTTCCTCCGCATCTCTCCTATTTCTCATGCTTTAAGCATAATTGGAGCATTAAGAATCACATAGAAGGGAAAATAGAGTGCATATGAACAATAAAAAAACTTGTAGAGAATTCAAGAAAGTTCCAATCTCGACATCAAATATTGACACAACGTTCTCAGCTGTTGCAGCAAGGTACCTGCCAAGACGAGGCTGAAATCGCACTTGATTCATACCACCCTGTAAACCACCACAGTTTACCCAGTCAGCACAAATTCATGCTTCAAAGACTGGTTTCAATAATAAAATGCATTGCTTAGAGTCATGCCAATTAATATTTTCAATGAAAGCTACCTTGAAATATATGGTGCATGCACCCTGGTTAACACTTCAGTAACGGACTTCACTTTCCCCCATCACAAGAGAAAATAAGATCTTCATTGTTCAGGTGGAAATCAAGAGACTTTACAGACCCAGTATGACCAGAAAAAGTACGTAAGGTATAGTTTCGCTGCACGATACAAAATATTTTGAGCTATCAGACAACAAAAATACAGGATTAACCCTAATTTTGACTGAATAAACCTAGCATCGTTAACATGTACAAAAGTTAAGTAATACAGAAATTGAAACAAGAACTATACAAGCTTCAAATCAATATTCATTTACAGAACTTGTGATCTGCCAGAAATACCCTAAAAAATATTGCAAACAACAATCACATTTTTCAGTCATAAATCAGACAGTGTTATATTAAGGCAATCCTCCTTTTACAATCACCGATTTACACCACTAATGAACTTTCACAATGCAACATTACGGTGAAAAACTACAGTAAATTATAACATTCATGCCAAAATCTTCCAGAAAGTTATAATGTATAAAGATGTTTCGTAACTTCCTATACCCAATAAAAATGCGCCAAAATCTCTGCAAATACCCCAAAACAATTACAACAAAAACCTGCGAGCGAACTTGATCAAAAATACATTTTTATGTTTGACAGACACAAAGGCATTAAGCTCTCTCTCCACAAATGCGGCGAGCCAGCTGGATGTATTTGGGCATTAGAGTGACCCACTTAGCATGTATCGCGTACAGGTTCATGGTTTCGAAGAGACCCACAAGGTATGCCTCCGCCGCTTCTTGCAGAGCCGACACGGCAGAGGACTGGAACCTCAGATCCTTCTTGAAGTCCTCCTAGGCAATTTCCCTGACGAGATGTTGAAAGGGAAACTTCCTTATAAGAAGTTCCTTGCTCTTCTGATACTTTCGGATCTCACGCAGGGAAACAGTGCCTGGCCTGAATCTGTGAGGCTTCTTCACTCCACCCGTCACTGGCGCAGATTTCTGGGCAGCCTTTGTTGCGAGCTGCTTCCTCTCACTTTCCCGCCGGTGGATTTACGGGTAGTCTGCTTCGTTCGGGCCATTTTCCCTTCTACTCTGCTCTGCAACTATCTTCTTTCCCCTTGCTCGTGCTCCTCAAGGGTGAATTCTTTTTCAGGCGAAAATAAAACATTATCAAAAAATTAAAAATAGATCGGCTATTTTTGCCTTGTCATGCAATTTCTTGTTTTCTTTAAACCTTCGGCATGTCATACATGCACAAGATCCATCAAAATGTAACAAAAACTTAAATTTTTGACTCCTGTAACAAATATCTCTGTAGACTACCTCAAAAATATTCAAATTGAATCTTCAACTAATGCTAGAGCGAGTGAGGGTGAAGGGCGAAATTTTTTGGAGGCGGGAATCCAAATTAATTAAAAATTAAAAATTAAATGTCAATAATAATAATTTTTTTTTAAATTATATACAGTATTAAATTAAAAATTCAATATAAATAAATGAGATAGTACATTATTTAATAGCTAAAATTTAAAAAAATAATTAAATAGTATTAGAAATTATTTTTGGAATTAAAGTAGGTTAAGTAAGTCATTTATCTATGACTATTTCTATTAGAGTTAGTCTTCATTTACTAATTTCTCATGATTTCCAATTATAATTTCTAATATAATGCATTGTGGAAACCCCTAATACTTAAATTAAAAGGCTCAAAAATAAATTTATGTGGTTTTTTCTTGTTTTAATATAGATATAAAAAGGTATGATAAAATTCCCTCTCTTAAGGTTTGATAGTTATTATTTTTTTTGGTCTAAGCTTCCACCTATCATAATGAGGCTAATTGCCTAGATTTAGCATTATGGTAATTTTCTCGCTCAACCCATTAGGGTTTTGATGAGACTCTTAATTGATTACTCTCATTTCCCCCTTTTTGTCGAACTTTGATGCTGTCCCCATTCGCACTTTACATGTTTTCCCCACACGTCATGTGTTGCCTCATATGTTGACCTTAAGACTACATTAGGGTTTTGAAGGTGTTGCTTTGGTGATGTGCCAAGAGACTCCCATGATTTCAGAACTTATCTTTCCCTAATATGTATCGCAACCAACAGAAGCACAACATGTGGAAAAGCAATATTTCATTATTGGCTCCCCTTATCTTTACTATACTAGGGTTTGGGAGAAACCCTAATTTGGCAAGAAAGTGACCCCCTTTTTGTTTTTAACCTATGCCTATAAGAGGATAGTCTCATCAACATTGCACGACATTGCATGACACCATGGTGTTTCCATGTGTTAAGGCATGCCAATATGTGCAACGGTGTGACAACGCGTAGCAGGGACAATCAAGGACACAAATGGAGAAACAAGTTGAACTACAAAGAGATGAACACATAAGAGGGTTAAAAAGTCATCAGTTTACCTTTTTCGCGGGGGAATTCTAGGCACACCAACACAAGGTGTGAATAGGTGCCAAGTGCCAAGTGTTAGTGCATTCTACGTGCCAAATATTCCTATATTTCTTCTCATCTAATTTTCAATAATTGATCTCAAATATATTTAATATTAAACCATGCTAAAGCATACCAAGTCATCTCATGAATGCATGTCAGACATGCTAAGACTTTCCAAGTGCTAACATGTGCCAAGTGCCAAAGTGTCTCAGGGAGTGTTATGCATGTTATGAAGTGGCATGGTATGTCAAAAAGTGCTAAGTAGAGAGTGCCAATGCATGTTGAGGAGTGTTAATGAGTACTAGGACAACACAAGGGAGCACTAGGTAAAAATACATGGAAGTGAATGAATATGAGGATGTGTCAGGGAGTGGAAATGTGTGATAGTTGTCATGCAAAGGAGGGAGTGAGAAGGTATTCTAAGCATTCACACACCTTATTGACCACTCAATTCTTACCATTCTCACACCATAACAAAAAACCATAAAAATGTCATTCTTAAAATCTATTGTGTAGTTTCCTAATGTCATTCAAGTAGAATCTCTCAATTACGTATGTCAGTAATGGTGAGATCATTCTTTTATTCTCTTAAAGGAACTCTTTATATACATGCACCCCATCAAACATAAATTGTCGAGTCAAAAATAATGAAAATTAATTAATAAGAGGTTGTGTTGGGGGTGTCAGTGAGTGTCAGGCGTGGCAAGGGGGGGAGTAACAAGGCATACTAGGGAATTTAGGGGATGCTAACACATGCCACACAATTCCAAGGTATTTAAGACATGTCAGTTGTTATGACATGTCAAAATGTAAACTATGTTTCTTATTTGTTTTATGACCATAGTTGTATGTGATGAGCCTTGTCTTGGTAAGGATCAATTGAGATTGGAAATTAGTAGTCTAATATGAGTTACAAGTAGTTCTTAGGTGAACAAGGCATATGTTTAATTTCCATGACACATAAGAATTTGGGTTTGATCTTAGAATATTTGATGCAAACACACTCAAGTGCCACAACACATCAGGGAACCAATTAGTGCACATGAGAATTTTTTACTTTTTCAAACCTTTCTTTGTTAAATTACAAACTATAATAGAATAGGCTAGAGATCTCGTACCAGGGATGATGGCCCTTTACAATCACACTGATACAAGGAATACAAATAGGGCTTGGAGTTAGTCCTTTTACAACCAATATCTCTTGAACAAGACAACACTTGACCCAATTTTTGATTGTGGACACACATAGCCCTTTCAATCCACATGTCTTGAACACATCTGGAAATCCTCTTTCCTCCCATTATGCAACTCCTCAATCTGCCTCTATCAATGAACTAAACTCCTTTATGTTATTGAACCTGGATCAAAAAACTTTTCCCTCTAAGTACCTCTATTTTCCCTTAAGGTATACAACACTTAAAGTTTTTGATTAGTTGTTCACTACTCTGTTTTGAACAACTCTTTGGTTTGCCTAATTTTTCCATATTGTTGCTCCAAGATGACAAGTCTATGGATATGGAGGTTTCCCTTCTTCTCAATGACGAAATACTCTACAATACAGTGAACTAGGGCTAGTTGGCTAGCCCACTTGACTGCTACTTTAGTCCTTCAAATTCTGCACGTCCTTAGGCCCAATACACCTACCCTTCTACCAGTGTTGTTTCCTTCACAAGTGCATGACTTAGAGATCTTCTTTGACAGTCACCTAACAACCCTAAAATTGTACTTGGTTTGCCATCAATTTTCCAAAACACAGTAAATTTTTTTACTAATCTAGTGCCCACAACACTACCCACATCTAGGGATCTTTAGATATGCCACCGAATAGTGATTTAAGTCCTCTCAAAATCACTATTATTGTGTACCAATTTTTTGTTGTCCAATCTATGAACAAATCTGAACTACTCATCTTATCATCCTTCTAACAATTTGTAGATGACTGAACTAGGGTCACAAATCATCCATTAATAGTCCATTGACTAACTATTTATAGGTTGCTTCAAATCTCTGTCTATTGAATTTTTCAAAACTTTCTTGGTTAAATTAAAAACTGTAATAGAATATGCTAGAGATCTCATACCAGAGATGATGGCCCTTTACAATTGCACTGATACAAGGAATACAACTAGGGCTTGGAGTTAATCCTTTGACAACCAATAGACCTTGAACAAGACAACACTTGACACAATTTTTTATTGTGGACACACATAGCCCTTTCAATCCACATGTCTTGAACACATCTGGCATATCCTCTTTCCTCCCATTATGCAACTCCTCAATCTTCCTCTATCAATGAACTAAACTCCTTTATGTTACTGAACTCGACTCAAAAAACTTTTCCCTCTAAGTACCTCTTTTTTCCCTTAAGGTCTACAACACTTAAAGTTTTCGATTAGTTGTTCACAACTCTATTGTGAACAACTCTTTGGTCTGTCCACTTTTGCCATACTGGTGCTCCAAGATGACAAGTCTAGGGATATGGAGGTTTCCGTTTTTCTCAATGAAGCAATACTCTACAATATAGTGAACTAGGGCTAGTTGGCTAGCCCACTTGACTGCTACTTTAGTCCTTTAAATTATGCACATCCTTATGCCCAATACACCTACCCTTCTACCAGTGTTGTTTTCCTTCACAAGTACATGACTTAGAGCTCTTCTTTGACAATCACCTAACAACCCTCCAATTGTAGTTGGATTGCCATCAATTCTCCCAACCACAGTAATTTTTTTTACCAATCTAGTGCCTACAACACTACCCTCATCTAGGGCTCTTCAAATATGCCACCTAATAGTGATTTGAGTCCTCTCAAAATCACTATTCTTATGTACCAATTTTTTATTGTCAAATCTATGAGAAAATCCGAACTACTTATCTTATCATCCTTCTAACAATTTGTAGATGATTGAACTAGGGTCACAAATCATCCATTAACAGTCCATTGACAAGCCTATCATGTTCAATTTTGCAAGGGTGGTGGTGATGACTTGCACTGTGTCGGGACACGATATAAATAAGTGTGAAGAAATATCATCATATGACTTGCATAAAGGATATATGTTGGGGTGATTCGTAAACTATCATGGATATTTATCGCGAAAAAAATGTGTTGTTGTTCCAATACCACTAGATATTGTTGATTAGAAAGCATGGGAAACCTTTATAATAATCTTCCATCATGTTGTGTAACTAAGTTTTGAATTTTTCTTCCAAGCTTAGATAGGACCACGAGCCTATCATGTTCAATTTTGCAAGGGTGGTCGTGATGACCTGCACTGTGTTGGTACAACTAGAGATAAATAAGTGTGAAGAAATATCATCATATGACTTGCGTAAAGGATATATGTTAGGGTGATTCGTAAACTATCATGGATTTTCCACTAGACAGTTCATCATAATGGAACAGATAAAAATATATTTAAAAATGAATGAATACGAGTTTGTGATAGGAAGTGTCAGTGAGTCTCGGGTGTGATAAGGAGAGAGTGACGTTAAGGTATGCTAGGCAGTGTTAAGGCATACTAGAGGCCAGAGAAACATGCCAAGATGTGCCAGGTGCCAGGGTGTGCCAATGCATGCCAGGGCAAAGTGTTTGGGAGTGCCAAGGAAAAACAAGGGAGCACTAGTGTCAAATGCATGGAAATGAATGAATAAGAGTGTGTGACAAGGAGTATCAACGAGTTCTAGGTGTGCTAAGGAGGGAGTTTAAAGGTATGCAAGTTAGTGGCAAGGAATGCTAGAGTGCCAGGGTGACATGCTAGGATGTGCCAAATGCTAGGGTGTGTCAATGCGTGCTAGGGAGTGCCATGGAAACACAAGGGATAACTAGTTCGAAATGCATGGTAATGAAAGAATAAGAGTGTCTAATAGGTATTGTCAGTGAGTTTCAGGTGTGATAAGGATGGAGTAGCAAGGTTACATGTTAGGAAATTCCAAGGTATGCTAGAGTGCCAGGGCATGTCAGGGAGTGTTAGTGTGCAAACCCTTCTTCATTATATTACAAACTATAATACAATAGGCTAGAGCTCTTACACCATGGATCGTGACCCTTTAAAATTACACTGATACAAGGAATACAACTAGGGATTGGTGTAAATCCTTTGACAACCAATCTATCATGAACAATACAACACTTGACCTACTTGTTGATGGTGGCCACACACAACCCTTTCAGTCCACAAGTTTAATGAGAGCACCACATGTTTAATGTTTGGAGAACAAGGGACCACCCCCTTGTCCAACACTTTTGATGGGTCCCATGCATCATTATGGCACTCATGGACCCCAGTATTCCTCTGAGAATTCCCTAAGCATCAATTAACCTCTTATGAGGTTTATTATTCCATGTCTGATAGTTTGGTGGGATTGTCACCAAAATTTAGGGTTACTTGAATATTATTTTATGTTTAGGGGCTAATGTAGGCCCATAAGCTAATTCGATCAACTCCTAATCAATGTAAATAGGAGTTAGTTGGATTCATTTGTATCATCACTTGACTTGGGATCTCTCTATCTTTAGAGAACTTCACATTTTTCCTCGGAGGACTATTTTGGATGATGGATGCATTTTTATGTATGGATTTGGCTATTTTTATCTTGAGGATTTGTTTTTGAAAATGTGAATATTGTTGGATATACTCTCTAACATTGTGAGTGAAAATTTAACACTATTCTTCTTGTTGTTGCATACTATTGAATTTCGCTATAACTAGGGCTAATTGTTGCATGATGGAAATGTGGAATTATGTGTCTATTTAGTTTATTTAATGTATGGGCCATTGTTGGATGAATGAAATGTCTTAGAGATCATTTTATCTCAATAAAATTTCACCACTTGTACGAAGTATAAATGCTTGAAGGTCCCTTTTCGTTTTCCTCTAACATTGGACAAAGTTGACTTTCTGGGCCTCCTTGATCAAGAAACTGAATTATTGTTCATTATCACCCCTGACTCCATATCCCCAAGTGAATTATGCACTAGTTCCTCAGAAAGGGTAATTATTTCCCCCCTTTTTTCACAAATTTCCATTTTTCCCTAGGTCTAGCCCTATTAGGTCACCTAAGGCATCAATTTCCCAAGAATATAGCCAGAGGAAAACTTTGATCTCCTAGAGGCAACTACATTGGTAGGTCCCCTCACTCTCCTCATTATTTGGGCCAATTGTGACGATGCAATATTTAGATACCTCAAGCCCTATCTCTAAGATCAAGTTTTGCATAGGTGTTCCTAGGGCTAGAACCTAGTAGGATCAATTTGACTCATCGAAGTAAAAACTCTTGCCTGATCCTTTCCCCTCACATTGTCCAAGATAGGAACATCATTGGTTGCTAAATTCCATCCCTGAACCTGGGTTGGGTCCACTTGGCCCCGTGTGGTCCCATTTGGTGTCAAAGGCCTTTCATTAAGGACCATTTTGGAATCGGCCTTTCATCAAGGACCATTTTGGAATCCAAGTTCCCAAAGGATTTTAGGGATTGATAACTTCCTTCATAAGTCTTATTCTTCTCCCTCAACCCTTCAATCCCCCTCCTCTCTCCCTAGAATATCAATTCCCTTGTTTAAAAGGAAAGCATGTCCCACTCTTTATTCTATCTTAGGGAAAGGGCTTCTAGGGTCACTTCCCACCTATTCACTGACCTATAATATACAAGTGACTTCATAAACTACTGGGAATCCTCCCATAGGTGAAATTTCGTGAAGAGCAAGGAGCCTTAGCTGTGGTGACAATGGGCTAAGCCTCCACCGTTTCCCTTGTCCTAGTTGTTGCCCTCTTAGGAACCCCTTTTAGGTCCATTACTATTTTGAGTGGAAACAAGTTGTTCACAACTCCATTTGTGAACAAATATTTGGTATGCCCACTTTTTTCGTACTACGGATCCAAGATGATAAGTCTAGGGCTATGGAGGTTTCCCTTCTTCTCACTAAATTAATCCTCTACAATATAGTGAACTAGGGCTAGTTGGTTGGCCCACTTGACTGCTACTTTAGTCCTTCAAAGTCTGCACATCCTTAAGCCCTATACACTTGCCCTTCTACCAATCTTGTTGTCCTTCACAAGTACAAGAGTTAGGGCTCTTCTTTGTCAATCACCTAACAACCCTCCAACTTTACTTGGACTACCATCAATCTTCCCAACCACAATCAATTATTTTTACTGATCTAGGGCTCACAACATTTTCTTCATCTAGGGCTCTTCAAATATTCCACCTAAAAATGGTTTGAGTCCTCTCAAAATAATCGTTCTTGTGTATTGAAAATTTGATCTTTGTTATCCAATCTATGAATAAATTTGAACTACTCCTCTTATCATCCTTCTAACAATCTGTAGATGACTAAACTAGGGTCACAAATCAACCACCAATATTCCAGTAAATAATTTTTTATAGTTTTATTTAGATATTTGTCTAAAACTCCATAGATAGTCCACCAAATAAACTCCTCTACATGTCAATCCATTCTTCACATGGCACATTTATTCTGCATGCTCAATCTTCTGCTCAGGTTCCACCCTCCTTTGGATCTGCTATCTCCACACATACTGAATCTGCAAACCATCTTCCAGATCTGCGCTATATATTTCAGAAATAAACCTCACTTTAAGGGTCACAACTGCCCTTCTTCTACACAAATTTTTCACAGTCTTAAAGGCATACCTTATGAACTAAACATGCTAGGAAATTGTCCTAACTAGGGCACTATACTTATGTACTTCTAATTGTTGTAGAAAAAACCCTATCCACCCATAGAGAAAACCATGACTCTTGCCTCCATAAGAGACTCGACCTAGCTCATGTGGATCCATAGATTTTGGGCATTTCTTTGACTAAATATTGACATGAACTTCAGATCTCAATGTTGGCCCTCAAACTAGGGTTAGCTCAGTCAATATTGTGCCCGTTTCTACTTCTTTTCTGGCTCTAAATTACAGTGAAATCCCTCCTCCATTTATGTTTGTCTTTATAACCACTGCAAGACGAGTTCATATCAACCCTCTCTTCTATTTCATGTAGAAAATCTAACCAACAGGCTTCAATCTGATCTTGTAATGTACTAAAACAAGATATTGAATCCTTCCTACAGTTTCTGGAAACAAAACACGATCACACAATCACATATAGGTAAGAGAAAGAAATTATCAATCGCACAAAAAAAGATGTATCTGGGGAAAGAAATTGCTCAAAACTCCTCTATCTCTATTGTGTATTAATTTAAGGAATTGCGAAACAATACAATGCTTAATCTATCATGAGGTTCTCCAACACTCTGCCAATTGTCTCCTACTAATCTAGGAAAAATTGGTCTAGTTCTTAGCCAATTCTCAACCTTCCTTTAGCCTGCCTCGCTCACGCAATTCCTAGGGAATTAGCTCCCTATTAATTAGGAAAATCAACCTTCCTTGATTGTGCAATACATCTTGGCATCCCAATGACTTTATAATTTCACATGGAAAATTTTGTATAAATACAACTGATAGTTATGTTCCCTTTAACCTCTGTCTCAACCGGGTCTTCCTCGGAACTGACATGCATGCAACTATTGATAGTGAATTATCAGTTATATGATTGATCAATCATTGTGAATTAAGTCTAATTTAATTCATTGGACCTCTCACTAGCTCATCACTCAGTTAGAACTAGTTAAACTGATTTTAACTCAATTAATTGAGTTAACTAATTCACACCTACACCCCACTAATGCATCAACTGCAACTGGACCCAAAAAATATTAGAATCCATCTACATGCCTCATCTTAGACCCTCATGATCCAAAAATATGCAGGAACACAATAAAATACAAAAATAAACATAAACACAGAGATGCAGTAGGAATAACACTCCATTTCATTAATATCAAATACTGAAAAATGCTTACAGACATAATGGAAAACAAACTAGCTTGGGCAATAGTAGCTTATCTCTGAGAAGAGATGTGGCGGCTACATGCCTCTGAAATGTGTTACAATAAGGCTCAAGGGCCTTTTTATTATTGAAAAATAATAGAAAACCCTAACCCGAGTAGATGTAACACCAAGATTTTATGGGCCCCGTTGAGGGTAGTTGGGCAACCAATTTCCAGGGGTTGTAACTTGGTCATATGATCTTCGTTTGACGCACATAATACCTTGTCAGAAAGATATCTCTGAGGACTACAACCGCTAATGTGATTTCTATGAAAACAATAAAACTTTCATGACCAAAAAATTTTGTTTGGGGCCTCAAAACTGCGGCGGAAGTTCAAGACCCGAAAAACTAACAAAAATAGTAAACTGTGCTATAATTAAGGAAACTAAAAAACTGAAAGAGACAATGGTGAGGGCCAAAGTGGAATAGGCGGGTGCCACCAATATCCACCTTGATCACCTCAACTTGAATTTCTTGAGCTAACTCAGTCATCATGACTTAGTTAGCTAACCCAAGTTGTTATGAGATGAAATTACAATTTATTGTCCAATTTATTTAAGAGAAAAATAAATTAGACACCTCACATTCCTCACTCCTAGTACATCAAAATTCCTCACCAGTATGGTTGCATTTTTGCTTTTGTCCTTTATGGTTGCCAATTTCACTGTTTCTTGTTGCAAATTTCAACACTCCCTCTCAACAAGAAAGGAATTCAATTTATCCCATCCGATACCTTTTGAATTTTGTATGCAACACTTATCTAGTGTTTCTTTCACCTAAAAATCCTAAAACTAAATAACCTCCGAACAACTAAATCAATATAATTCATTTCTCATTAGAGTCTTCTGACTTCTGCTAGCTATTGCACCTATCTACTGAACTCTCCGCATTGCTACTAGCATCTGCATCCATGCCCTTTGCACTATTTCCAACTCTGATCTGTGCTCTAGTATTTGACATCTGTTACTCTGATTTATGTCTTCCTGACATCTAATTGCATCAATCTTTTTGATCCTTCCTGCTATTTTTTTACCGTGGACTCCTCACAGCTAGGTTCGATCCATGAGACACACCATCTCAATGGACCCTACCCAAATTTCTTATCTTGGGATTATGTCTACACATCACCCCACCTTTCACCTGGAGGTATGGTTGCATGTGCTCCCTTTGTCCATCTGGATCGAAATTTCCCCCTCGCGGAGGTCTCTACTTGAGTGGACGATTCCACTCAGTCTCCTCTATGCTTCTCCAATTGTGGCCAATCCACAACGTTCTGAAACCACTTCCAAGGCTGCATGTTGAGAGGTAATTTGTACTCCCTCTCTGCAACAACCAAGTCTCTAACCCCTGTTTTGCTCCTCAAATCTTTGCATGCATCTGGTACCTCAAGTGCATATAGGTTCTTGACTCGAACACATTGTAATTGTCCTGCCATTACAAAATTTTCTAAAAAATAGTTGATTTTAAATCAACAATATCTCCCTCATCCGAGCTCCGAGTTGATTTTCCATTTGGGTAGTTTTTCACAAGGAATCCAAATTATATGCTTTTTTTTTATAAAATTTTTACGCCAAAATCTTTAGATATTCTCTGCAAACTCGCCACCCAAAAAATTCCTGTTTTGATACCATGTAGAAAATCTAACCAACGAGATTCAATCTAATCATGTAATGTACTAAAACAAGATGTTGAATCCTTCCTACAATCTTTGGAAACAAAACATGATCGCATAATCACATACAAGTAAGAGAAATAAATTATCAATCACACAACACAAGATGTATCTTGGGAAAGCAACTGATCAAAACCCCTCTATCTCTATTATGTATTAATTCAAGGAATCATGAAACAATACAATGGTTAATCTCTCATGATATTCTCCAACACTCTCGCAATTGTCTCTCGCTGATCTAGGCACACTCGATTTAGTACTTAGCCAATTCTCAGCCTTCCTTCAACCTACCTTACTCATGAAATTCCTAAGGAATTAGCTCCCTATTAGTTAGGAAAATCAATCTTCCTTGAATGTGAAATCCATCGTGGCATCCCAATGACTTTATAATTGAACATGGGAAATTTAGTATAAATACAACTGATAGTTATCTTCCCTTTAACCTCTGTCTCAACTGGGGCTTCCTCGGAACTGACATGCATGCCGCTATTAATAGTGAATTATCAGTTATCTAATTGATCACTCATTGTGAATTAAATCTAATTTAATTCACTGGCCGACCTCTCTCTAGGTCATAAATTATTTAGAACTATTTAAACTGATTTTAACTCATTTAATTGAGTTAATCACACCTGTACCCCATTAATGCATCAACTGCAAATGGACTCAAAAAATATTAGATTAATACCTCTCATGCCTCATATTAGACCCTCAACTCGTATTTTTTGAGCTAACTCAGTCAACATAACTTAGTTAACTGACACAAGTTCTTATGAGATGAAATTACAATTTATTGTCCAATTTATTTAAGGGAAAAATAAATTAAATGCCCACATTCCTCACTCCTGGTGCATAAAAATTCCTCACGAGTGTGGGTGCATTTTTTTTTGTCCTTTCCAGAAATTTCCAATTTCAATGTTTCTTGTTGAAAATTTCAACATTTCATAATTTGATGTGGTCTTCACACAAAGACACCATTGAAATCACATGCCCATATTCTCATGAGAAACCTCTCTTAAGCTCGATCTGCCATAAGAGAACCAACAATATGCCATCCTACTTCCTAGCTCAAACTGACATTAAGGTATGCAACATTCTTGTGAACCCTCACATGATGATCTTGCTCTTGGAGGATGATCATGGCATCCCTTTAGAAACCCTTACTCAACCTACTTTACGACTACATCTCTCTTCGCCCCCTTGATCAAATGAGATACTTCTCACTTGATGTTCTTTCCTTCACCCTAAGGCCTCCTTAAATAGTTTTTCCTAGACCTATTAGGAACCCTCTAAAACTTACTGGCTTTATCCACTTATACAATAGGAAATATTAATTTTCCTTTTTAATTTTCTTTTAGATTTTAAAACCCATCTTGGGTCCAAAATCCCTTTTCTTGGCTTCTTTGCCCACAAATCCTTTTGTGACCAAACTCACACAAACCCATCTCACTAGGCTTGTGGAGTACCTCCCAAGCTACATAATTCAACAACATCATCTAGTTGTAGTAACAATAACTTGGGCAAGCTCTTGTAGTCAAGCGATGGCTTGGTTGGGTTCCCAAGTTTCAAATTAAGTAAGGGTAGTTGTGAGGGCATGATATCTAGGGAGGGTCAGGGCATGCACATTAGGAATGAAAAGGCATGCTAACACATGTTGGACAATGTCAATGCATGTTGAAGATTTTTAGGGAGTGTCGAGGCATATCAAGGGATAGCTAGGTCAAAATGAATGGAAAGGAATGAATAAGAGTGTGTGACAGGGAGTGTGAGTGAATTCAAGTGTGCTAAGGATGAAGTGTGTTAGGAGAAGTTCATAATAGGATTTATAAGAGGCAAGCCTATGGTTGTTATATGGGGCTCTACATAGTAGTTTTAGACAAGGGGAGATCACTTTGTGCTGGGCACAACATTGTTTTGCCTTTAGCTATTTTTTTATACAAGATGTGGTACACTTTGGCTACATGCTCATGCTTTAAACTATTCTAGATAATTGCATATTGTACATTTTTGTGTATAAGTTTTTGGGCACTCAACATGTGTCGGCCTATATCTTGTGTGACTTGTGCATCTTGTGGTTCTTGCAAACTCTTAGTTAATGTTCTACTATTTATACCAGCTAAACATACATGTGAAATATTTCCTATGTAATCTATGTTGCTTAGTTGTTTTATGGCCATGGCTAGATCATGTGATCCTTGTCTTGGTAACTAGTCAAGTGGGACAAATTGAGTTTGGACATGAGTGGCATAATATGAGTTATAGGTAGTTCTTAAGTGTACAAGGAAAAATCTACTTGTAGTTGGTTCAATTGGTCAAGTTGTTGTGATTGAAGCAAGCCAATATTGTCACATGAATTGCAGTAGCTAAGGAATTGATTGGGTTCCCAAGTCATGAAAAAATGTAAAGGCTAGATATGAGGACATGAGTACCAAGGCGTGCTAGGGAATGCTAAGATGTATCATATAGTGCGAAGGCATGTCAAACATGCTAAGATGTGCCAAGTGATAAGGCATGCCAAGATGTGCAAGGGTGTGTCAATGCGTGCCAGGGACATTCAAGGCAAAAAAAGGGAGAACAAGTTAAACTACAAGGAAATGAAAACATAATAGGGTTAATAAGTTATCAATTTACCTTTTCCAAGAGGGGCATGCTAGGCACACCAACACTAGGCACCAATAGGTGCCAAGTCTTCCTTTGTTGTTTCTCATCTACTTTCCAATAGTTGATCTCAAATAAATTTAATATTAAACCATGCCAAATTATACCAATGCATGTCGACGTATTCCATACATGCTAATACTTTCCAAGCGCCAACACGTGCCAAGTGCCAATATGTGTCATAGAGTGTTATGCATGCTATGAAGTGGAAGAGCATGTTGAAGAGTGATAAGGTGTTCTAGAGAGTGCTAATTCATGTTGAGGAGTTTTAAGGAGTACTAGTACAAAACATTAAGGGAGCACTAGGTCAAAATTCATGGAAGTTAGTGAATACAAGGAACGTGTGCTAGGGACTAGTTTTAATGAGTGCTAGTTGTCATGCCAAGGAGGGAGTGACAATTTATGATAACGATTGGTAAGGCATGCTAGGGAATATCAAGACATGTAAATAAGTCTCAAAGTGTGCTTGGGAGTTCCAGTGTGTGCTAATTATATGTGCCAAATAGTGTCAATACATGACATGTGTTAAGGACGTGCTGGGTGCCAGGGTATGTCAATATGTGTCAAGAAGTTTCAAGGAAACAAAAGGAAGAAACAATAAGAGGGTTAATAAGTCAGGACTTTATCTTTTTCAAAAGGGGCATGCTAACCATACTAATAATAGGTCCCAATAAATTCCAAGTGGCAGTGTGTGCCAAGTGCTAATGTATGTCAGTGAATTCAACCAAGGTGTTCCAGGGCATACTAGGGATTACATGCATTCCAACACATGCTAGGAGAGTTCTATGTTGTGCTAGCGCATGCCACCATGTACTTGGGCATCAGTGTAATGGCAAGATGTTCTAATACATGCGAGGTTCTAAAAGATGTTAGTGTGTGCCAAAGCATTAGTTTAAGGTGTGCTCGGATTGTTGAGGAGTGTTAGGTCTTTCTCATTAATAGAACTGATAGAGCTTGATTATGTATTAAATAATATATTTCCTATACAAACTAGTGGGACTTTATCTAAAGGGAATTTTCTAGATAATAAACTTAAAATATATGAATCATGTGTTAACTCATAGGAAAACTCTATTCGCGCGACTAGTCATTATTTGAGGGAAATGATGCACACTAATTACTTCTTAAAAAATTTATTTAATCTAACCACTATGGCCTTTGACATATTATTAAAAATACTCCACAATAATGGTATTAAATCATTATCTTTTGACAAAAAAATATACTAACAAGAACATAACGTCATAAAAAACTCATTGGAATGATCAATGGTGACGAACATTTTTTGACTGTCACCAAAAGTAACAAAAATAGCATTTATGAGGGTCATTAAAAGTTTGTCACTAGAAGTGTCACTAAATACAGAATTACTGATAGGCCTTTAACAACCCTCACCAAAAGTGTCATTGAAAATGGCTTTGGTGACGGACCTTAAAGGACCATCACCGTATACACTTACAACGACGCTTTTTAAAGGACCATCACCATCTGTGACATTGGTGATGGACCTTAAAGGTCCTTCACAAGCATGACACTCACCAATGTCCATTTTTCTTGTAGTGTCGCTATCTTTCTGGCTCTATACCCTAAAGGCTCCCATTTTATTATTGAGTTGTTTTGCTACATTGCATATTGACCATTTGTATATATTGGCCTTAAGCCAACTTCACTTGGACTCGTGTATAAGCCATATTTTTTACCATGTATTTCTGCAATGTGAGCCTTCCAATCACTTAGCCTCTGCGACTCGACACCTTTTGCCTATGGATGGAACATTACTTTGAGTGTTATTTTCCTACTTCACCACCTTGCATTGAGCATAGGATTGTTCCTATCCCAGGAACTAGAGCATATGTTCATCAACACTCGTTCTATCTACTGTACCATATGCATTATTTTATTCTTTTTCATGCTTTCAATATGAAAAAGACAAAAAAATAAAATATCCCAAAAAGAGCAAGATCGTGACATTACTTCCATATTTGATGGCATTTAAGAGTCAGTTGTGTCGCCCTTGAACAAAGCACAAAAGGCTAAGTCTTTTCTCCATTTTTGGATGGGCTTTAGTTTGACTTAAGAGGAGCCATAACCTTGTTATTCGTGCCTCCTACATGACAAACTTATACAAAGTTATCATTTGCTGCCATAGTCAAAATGAGTCACGCTTTTGTTCAAGGGAAGTAAACCTGAGTCGACCTTTTTGCGGTGTCTCTTGACTCATTTTTTCAGTCGGCCATCCCTGGTCTATCACAGTCTTGTTCTATAACATCAAATATTTTGTCCTTTGCTTGTGCTAGTTTGATAAGGTTTCCATTGACTTCTTTTTGGCGGGTTTATCTCTTATCGACTTCGAAAAATTTCTTTGAGAGTAAAACTAGAGCCACAATGTGGCCCTTATTTCATTATTGATAGGTGACCTTGTGCTCAACATTTGATCAACACCATGGGTCTTTGACTGGGTGGTTTCACTTGTGTTCAACTTCAGCTTTCATTATCATACATGGGATTCGTGTAGTACCTTGGTTTCCATTTGACCCTATCGGTGGATTCCTCACCTCTTTGCCAACTTTCATTATTGGTTGGTTCAGAGGGTTTCTACTGTGAGCTAGCTACATTTTGTGCATGCTAGAAATGTGCTTCAGGTTGGTTAATCCACATTTCTTTGTCTGATTCCTTCCAAATTTTGGCCTGCAGGTTACACTTGGGCTGGATTGATGTGGGATGCCTTAATTCATTCCTTCCAGTAGATATTTTCCCATCGACTCTGATACATTTCTTTGGGAATAAGGTCCATAGTCCTTTTGTCAATACCTTAGGGTTTGCAGTCACTAGTGGCAGATTCCTTTGCTATCAATAGTGAGAATACATCAATGTCTCCTGATAGATTCTATAAAGTTTTCTACTTCAACTCATTCATTCACACTCGTTAGATTATGTTGAGATTTTGTGTATTTGGGGTAGCATCAGTTGTGCTCTAGCTCCCAAATTTTGTGGAGGGACTAGAGTACACTTGATCTACAAGACCCAGAAAGTGATTTGGGAAATTTCATCTGGTTTGGGAGATATTTAATTAATTAATTATTTTAATGTATTTCCTAAGCCTAAACTTAGGAAAATGAAATAATTAAAGTTAATTAAATTAAACACGTGATGAAATTGTCTTAAGTCACACGGATCAATATTTCTTTTAATCTTAGCCATTGATTCAAGATCTGATCATGAACATTGTTTCCCAACGAGAAAAGTATAAAGAAAAGGCTTGGGGTCATTTGTAAAGACACACTAAGGCAGAACACAGAAGCTAAGTTGAGATTCTAGGGCAGGTTTGCTAAGAATTATTAGAAGTGTTTCAGCTGCAGAGAGGGGAATTTAGGCCAAGGGGATGATTTGGTACTAGGGTATAGAATTAGCAAGAGGTAGAGATCAACTTAGAGAGGTAGCGTAGAGAAGCAGGAGAGCAGCAGTAGAGAGGGCAACAACTGTGCTATGTAGGCGTTGTGCAGTCCCTACTAGGGCATCATGATTTAGTTGGAAGCCCTCAGGGGTTACGCAGAGACCCTAAGGGGAAGCGTAAGGACTGCATCACCCAGTCTGGGGTAAGGAATCCCTTTCCAGGCTAGTGCTGAGGGACGCAGGGGCTTTAGAGGCTGACGCAGGGGCTTCAGGGGCAACACTGGGGTTTCTAGGTCCTAATTTTTGCTGAGTCTTATAAATTTGGTTTGAGGGTGTGGATCAGTCATTATTTTGGCTTCATAACAGCCAGTGAGTTGTAGATATATTATTTCTCTGTCGAGTGTTCTAAATCTGGAACCTAGATTTGTTGTATTCAGAAAATTCTTAATAATAAAACCCTCCAGCAACCAGCAGACCGGTTTTCCCGATTTAGGTTTTTCCGAGGACTATTTGTCCATCAAATCATTGTGTCACTTTGTATATGTGTGCATGTACTTTTTCTAGATCTTGATTGGTGAAAGTCTGATATGTGTTTTACTTTGATATTAATATGAATTTTCAGCTTAATAACTTAATTAAGTAGGAGGAACATAACTAGATCTAACAATAGATTTCTGCATAAGTGTAACATTCAGAAATTTGCACATGGTATCAGAGCAATTGCAAATCTAGGAGGGTCACCAAGAGAAGACTGAAGGTTCTTGTTACAGAAAGCAACAGGAAAAGCAGTAGAAGGGAAAATCTAAAGCGACGACACAATTTTCAAAGAGGCAGAGTTACGCAAAGGGCAGGGTGATGCAGTCTAACATTGTCTCCTAGCAGGCCCACGCACTTACTGCATAGAGGCATCATAGAGACAGTGCTGGGATTATTTCAATCCAACCAATGTGACGCAGATCTAAATCTGTCAGATCCAAAAGATCCTGAAGCATAGCTGTAGAAATTTAGAAGGTGTTGGTGGGGTTAAATTTCTAAAGTTTTCAGATTTTTAGCCTAAGCACAAGTGACAAAGAGTGGGAGGAGATCAGCTTCTCAGAGAGTTTCTAGCCAAAGAAACTTGCATATTGATCAGAGGATCAAAGAGAGCTGAATCATTTTTTATTTGGCAGATTTCCAAGAAGGGAAATCAGTTGTCAGAGGGAGAAGGTACCTATTTCACCAAGGGCCTTAGATCCAGTTCTCTAGCAAAGAGAAAGGGAAGTTGTGACACATTTTTTAGTAGATGGCTCCTCATGGACTGCATGATTAGGGCGGATTGGATGTCCTTTCCAAATTCTCAGTTTTGGAAGGCTAGGATCCTGATAGTCCTAGAGGTATATTATCTAAGAGACCATGTAGAGAAAATTTTGGCCACACTAACCGATGCAGCTCTCCTACGGAATCATAATGAAGCTGTTGGGCATGCCAAGCGGCTGATCATGGATGCAATTAAGGACCATATTTTCCCACACATAGTTGAAAAGAAGACAGCCAATGAAATGTGGAAGGCCTTAAATTCCCTATATGATGGAAAGTATGTCCAAAGGAAGATGTTGTTGGAGACTCAGATGAGATCATTCATGATGACAAAGGGAGAAGACATGGAGCATTTCCTCTTCAGATTGCAGTCGATCAGAGATCAGTCGATTGTAACAGGTGCTAAAGTGGAAGATGATGTGATGGTCAGGACTGCTCTCAATGCAGTCACAAATGAGTGGGAAACCTTTGTCCAAAGTATCTTGGGCAGAGCGTGTTAGGAATCTGTAATTTTAGCAGATTGGTGAGACTAAAATTGCAGAAGCAACATTATTTCAACCACTTTGGGATTCGAGGATCTAGCCCTTCTGAATCCGGAGAGGGATCTCTCCAATAAGTACAAAGATGGATTTGTCTTTGGAGTTTTGGGTAATGATATTAGGCTAGTTATGAAGGCCAAGGGTTTTGTTTGTTTTTTGGATGGTTGAGCATGAAAATTACTTGAGGGGAAAGTTCTAAGTGCAAAAATTTTCAAAGGTGAGAAGTTGCAAGCGAATAGAACAGCTTTGGCTAAAAATATAGATATAACGCTGGTTTTTAGTCCATTGGGCTATGGAGTCATAACAGGGCTTTAATTGAGCAATAACATCAAGAGTGATCCAAGGGGCAAGTCATCTATATCACAAGATTATTGAGATTAGAGTGATGGAATGGAAACAATAAAGTGTTGGAGGGGTGGAAACTGATAATAATTTCACAAATGATTTATAGTCAGTCCAAACAAGAAAAGCCTCTTAAGTAACTGTTTAAAACCAACCAAGGACAGGGCTAACCATTGACTTCTTGGGCAATTTTGTATTAAAGCAACTTAATTGACAAACAATCCAGTAATCCACATAATTAACTTCAGAAAGTATGAAAACATATAAGAGAAGAAAAAGTGTAACTTAAGATCAGATAAGGTACTTCTAAACCTATTATGCTTTCAGCCAACACCAAGGGATGCCTTCAGAATCTTCCTTTGGAGAATAGAAGCTAGAAACAGGGCAAACCATCACTTTTCTAGTCTAAATTTTAATAAGCAAATACGGAAAATAACTTTCAAGAACAATGTTTAAAGCAAACAGTAGGACGAGGGAACTCCAGCATTCCTAACTGTTTAGACTATATTAAATCATTCTTAAATAAACAAATTGGAGGAAAACATTGAGATAAAGTTTATCAGTAAGAGAAAGGGTATTGTTAAACAATAAATCCTAACTCTATAAATGCTGCTCTTTATCAGAGAATAGTGAACAATATGACATACATAGAAGGAAAACAATAACAAAGAAAGAGGCACTTCACCAGTGATATAGACCAGGGTCCCAAGAAACAGCTTGTTATTGATGTCAAACCAGTTACAGTACTCAGGTCCAATGTTTTAGTTCAGCAATCATCTTCACTATCCAGCCTAACAAGTCTAACACAAACAGAGCTTCAAGGGCCAGTGAACACTATCTACAATCAGAAGCTTAAGCTCAAATGTATTTCAAAGTTCTGCAACCAACTCAACGAACCCCTCTCGCATCTTCTGCAAAAGTATATATAGAAGAATGAGGAATTGAGATCTGATAAAATATCTACAATTACAATTAATACAGATTTAATGGATTCTTGGCCTTTGGGGGGCTCAATGAATAAACTTACGATAGGTGTCTTCTTTATTAAATGATTTACATAAAGTTTTAAGCTCGGTGGGAGATTTTGTTGACCTTGGAGGTTCTACGTGATGTTGGGGTTACTCCGCAGATATTGTTTGCATTAATTTTCCCTGCAGAAGTAACTCTCTGGCTGCGCTGAGGCGAATATCTTCATTTGACCAATAACTTTGGCCTCTGATTGAATACTTTGAGGCACAGGTGGCATTTCGGCAGCTGGGACGAATCAATTTGCCTCAGAGGTGGCGGTGGAGGCTTTCTATCGATAAAACACTTTAATATTTTCTTCTTTAACTGTGTTTTTAATCGAGCATTAGGCTTTCGATAATCATTCTTAGCCTTAATCCCCACAAAACCTGTCTTCAATCCTTTGCTCTGGTATGTTTTTGTTGTCGACATTGATACTCTTTGATTTGTGATTGACTTGTTGTGTTTTTCTAATGTGCAGGGTTGCGCAGGGGCTATATGGCGTCAATGCCTCATGAAACATTGATGAAACGTGAAGTTTAAACCCTGCGATTGATTTTCTTTGACGGATCAGAGGCAGGAGGATCGTCACCCTCTACTTCTGAATTTTCTTCAGACATGGCAGAAAAGCCATTAAAAACCCTGCAAAATACAAAAAACATTATAAAATCCTGCATATATAGGTTTATTGTTGTGGGAGGACATGTGGGGAGAGCATGGCCGCTGGATGGAATCATCCAATGGTCGAGATTGATCGAGAGGAGTCAAAGGCAAGGCGGAAAAGGAAATTAAATCAGAGTCGTCGGTCGCACAGAGATCGACGGTCGGGAGCGCAGGTGGAAAGTCAAAACGGAGAAAACGGGTGATGAATTTTGGGCCGTCGATCTGCAGATCAGATCGACGGCGGAGATGCTGTTACCGTTGCACTGGACCCTGCGTTATTGCTTGTGCATCTCCAGCGAGCGACCACCATCCGATGAGCAGCCTTAGATCGGATGGTGCACGTCAATATCGCGCGGGGTCTACGTCCGATGTTTAACGTGCAATGGACGGTGGTTTTGTGAACAATGCTCAGGCCACACGTCAATCGGTGAGTGGAATCGCTGCTAATCGGGAGAAAACCGTCCTGCACTCGAAAGCGGTGCGATGGATACCACCGGTTTCTGCACAGTAGTCGCGGTAGGGACCATCGGGCGGATGAAAAACAGACCGTCGGATCTGCGGTTTAAATGAACCGTCGGATCTGCGGAGAAATCAACGGTGAGGAATGCTCCCGATAACCAAACGCACTAAGCGCTTTTTGGGCTAGCGCCTAGTTTCGGTGCCCGGGTCACGTGGGGAAAAGGTCGAGGGAGCTGGCCAAAAGGGGCTAAGACCCATATGTGTCCAAATGTGGGTTTTTCATGGATTTTCAATGGTTTTCAAAGGTTTAGAGGGGTTCCGATAAGGCAAAGAAGAAGTCTTTAAACCTTATCAATGGATTTTGAATAAGGGAAAAGGGAGAAACGTGAAAGTGAGGGTTTTTCAAGGAGGATGAAGGGGTTAAAATGAGGTCATGTTTGGAAGAAGGGAAAAAAGGAAAATGGTGCTTGCAACAGTAATCTGTCTTAGAAATCTGCAGGATTTCTGAATGTATAATAGGCACAGTAGTGAATATTATGGACAGAGGCATGAGGCCTTCAAGAGTCTTCAAGAGCCAACACTTTTTAGCAATAAAATTTGTTCCTTGAAGGCTCAAAAAAATTTTAGCCACGTTTTGCTATAAAAAATTTATAGGTGGCTAACAGAGCGGACCTCCCAGATTGGGACAGGTTGTGGGAAATTCTATGTCAAGAAGAACTCTACAGAATCACCAAGAAGCAATACAACTCTGGACCGAGCAAAGTGAAGAAGGAAGATGAAGAAGATGCAGCCTTGGCATCAAAGAGGCAACAGGGAAAGAAGAAGAAGGATCTATCTAAGATGAAGTGCTTCCAGTGTGGTGAAATGGGACATTTTGCCAGCAATTGTCCTTAGAACAAAAGGGACAAGGAAGCTTCCTCTTCCAAGGTTGTTGTGGCGGATGATGGGTCAGAATATGATGCAACCATGAGCACTCATGAACCATGAAAGTGGGGTGACATGAATCTATAGAGGAGCTACAGAATGTAAGGCAAGATACTTGAGCATCTCATCTCTTGGATCACATGTGAGCTACAACAACCTTAAGAAAATAGCGGGATAAGTGGAGAAGTGGATGCATATATCACGGATGAAGAAGATCTGAAGATTGGAAGGAGCAGCGCAGTGCAGATGCAACAACAACGTAGAGGCAACAGTAGCGTAGGGGTTGATGTGACTCAAAAACACATAGTAGAGATGCTTACGCAGAGTAGAGCTGCAGTAGCGTGGAGGATGTTATCACTCTAGTAATTCCCAAGTTGTGAGATTTTGATTTAAAGTTTAAAAACACTAGAGGTAACCACAAACCTACTTTTAAACTCTAGGATCTAGCCTTCCTAGGGTTCAGAAAGGGCTCTCTCTGTAAGATTTAACATTGTTTAGATTATAAGATATCAGGCTAGTTATGATTGTGCAATTGGTTTTGATTTGGTTTGGGTTGGTGGGAAAAATCACTTAATGAGATGGATAATGGGAAATCTGATTGTCCATTGGGCCAAGGAGTCAAAAATCAAGCAGACAGAACTAGGATCAAGGTCAAAAAGTCAAATGTTTTCAAAGAAAGATAGATAAGCCTTTGGAGATCTTGGGAGGTTGTTTGGTGAAGTGGTATGATCAGGATAAAGAGCAATGAATTGTTCTTTGATCCGGTTACACTTTTTGCCCTTTTTTGAGAAAAAACTTTCATTTTTTTCGATTCTTCAACTTTCTGGAAACTATAACAATTTTTCTGTTTAGAATTTCATTTTGCAATAAAAGTAAAAGTTGTCAGAAATTTTGTTAGCTTTCTATTATTTATTTTTTGGAATTTTTTTATGCACATTTGATATGTCAACATAGCGTTTCTTTGAGTGTGTGTTTTTTAACAATCAAATGATTATTAAGAAGTCATGTTAATACGCAATGTTGTATTCTTTGAAAATTTGTGTTTTTGAGAAAACAAAATGTGCTACAACAATCTAGACAGATTTTACTTCGGTTTCATCATATTTACAAAGCCAATGGATGCATATCATAATTACTAGAATTTTTTGAACTGGTCCAATATGAAAAAACTGCATATTTTTAGTATGTTTCGTGACACAAGAATTTTCTTAACATATAAGTTATAAACTAAAAATATAAAAGCTACCCATTAGAGACAACGAACCAATGTAAGGCCCCATAATTTTTTCAATTATTTTTACAATGTATTTTGGGAGATACAGAGTTTTGATTTCATTGAATCAAAATGACCCTCAGAAATTATTTGCACCCGTTTTATTACAAAATTAATTAAAATTAGTAAATATTTATGAAATTCCATAAAAGTTATATTTCCTGAAATAGATTTAATTCTAAAAATGCTTGTCTTGGTTCCGACAATTAATTCAGAATGTTTCATGGAGTTTAATCAGTCCAAAGTTGTAGAAACGTATTCAGAGCTTGGATCTGCGTAACTGGTGACGCGTTAGTTCGGTCGAACTTTTCTACAAAGTTCGGCGAATCTAGTTTTTGTGCAAATGGGCCATTAAGTCTCACACCTTAATAGTTCGACCGAACTTCTGCCTAATTTTCCGTCGGCCGGAAAATTCCGTGGAGCCCCTCCAAAAAAACATTTCGTGGAAATATAAATTTCCATGAAATCTTTCATAATTTTCGCACATTTCGCACATTTGGTCTAATTTTACAAAGGTATTGGTTTGGGTTTAAAGACTTTTCTTGGAGATTTGGGTTTAAGGACATTTCTTGGAGGCGGTCGGCCAATCTAGTTTTTGTGCAAATGGGCCATTAAGTCTCACACCTTAATAGTTCGGCCGAACTTATTTTCAAAGTTCGGCCAAACTTCTGCCTAATTTTCCGTCGGCCGGAAAATTCCGTGGAGCCCCTCCAAAAAAACATTTCGTGGAAATATAAATTTCCATGAAATCTTTCATAATTTTCGCACATTTCGCACATTTGGTCTAATTTTACAAAGGTATTGGTTTGGGTTTAAAGACTTTTCTTGGAGATTTGGGTTTAAGGACATTGAGGTCTAATTTTGCAAGAATTGTTTTGGGTTTAAAGACTTTTCAGTATTTGTTGGAGGCGCCTCCCTGATTAAAAGAATTGTTTTTCTTCTTTCTTCTTTCTTCTTTCTTCTTTCTTTTTCTTTTTCTTCTCTCTTCTTTTTCCTTCTTTTGGGTTTAAGAAATTCTTTTTTTTATTGACTCACATTCAAAGACATTTCTTTGAGGTGTATGTGATACATTTTTGATGTTTTTTGTTCTATTTTTTTTGAAAAAGAGAGACGGCTTAATTTCGAATTTTTAGAGTACGTGTTTTGAGTTGAAGTAAATCTTTTGAGCTTCATTTCATTTTTATAAGAAATTTTTTTCTCGGATTTTTTAAAGTAAGTGTTTTGGATTGGAGTATGTATTTTTTGCAACATTTTTAAAATGAGTTTTTTTTTAAATTAAATCTTTTGTGATGCTTTTTCTAATTGAGTTATTGTTTAAATTTTTTAAGGAAATTTTTTGAACTTCATACTCTATTATTATGGGAAATCGAAGGAATTGTGCGAGAAAATATGATCGAAAAAGAGACCCTGAGGAACGTAGAGAAGAGACGAGACAATCTCGCAAAAGAAAGATAGAAGCACTCTCAAATATTGAAGGGGAAAATCAACCTCAACTAGAAATTGAAGCAGGTATGTAAATGTAAATATTATGATCTATTAATATATTTAAAATTTTCCTAGTGTAAAATGTGAAGTTTAATTTTTATTTGATGAACTAATTCAAGAAAAATATTTTGCAATGTAAACAAAGAGAAATATTCATCAAAACATTGATGATGAAATACAAAATTTTGAAAGAGAAAGTGAAAGAGATATTGAACCAATGATTGAAGATGGTGAAAATATTGAAATAAATTCAAGTGAAGAAATTGAATCACAAGGTATATATATATATATATATATATATATATATATTGAACACATGCACGTATTATTGAAATTATACATATATTTATTAATTTAGTTATTTATTGAATATGTAAACTTATTATGTACTATTTATTCGAATATGTACAGATGAAATCAGTGTCGATGATGAGATGTTAGAAAATGTTGACACTCACACATATGGAGATAAAAAACTTGATCATTATATACGATATCGTGTTAACCGCATTTTTGAAATGTATTTCATAAAGGAGCAGGGGATATTTCAAGCTCAAATGTTGAAAGGTCTCCTATCATCAAGGAAATTAAAAGAAGCTACGACACTACTAGGTATTCAAAAATCAACCAAAGATAAAAAAATGAAAGAAAATGTGATACAAAATATAAGTCGTGCTATAAATTCAATTAGGAGCTCTAGACAGAAAATTGTTTCAATTGTACGTAGAGGAATACATATGGCAATGGTTTCATCAAGTACTAAAGATAATCGTTTGGTAACATCTATGGCACGAGCATTAGGAACATCGCGAAAAAATTTGCACAAACATCGGAAATTTCGGCTACAAATAAATGTAAATGATGAACTCGCTTGTTGGAGAGCTATTTGTAGGAAACCATACAAATATGGACTTGGAGAAAACGTTAAAAAAATAATATATGAATATTAGAAGAACAATTCACGTATTTCACCAACTACAAAGCATGTGATGCGAAGAAGAATAGCACGAAATCAGTACGAAGAACATGAAAAATATTTCTTGGAAACCACTCAGATAGATTTATTCAACAAGTTCAAAGAAGAGAATCGTGAAATTCATGTTTCAATCAGTGCTTTTGTTCAACAAAAACCATGGTATGTAAAAGCTATCACCGTACGTGACACTTGTTGTTGTCGTTATCATGTGGAATTTGAGTTATATTATGACACATTCCTTGATTTTGGTAGAACATTATGGAAGGATTCACCTCCTCCTTCCACTATCCATGATTTCATATCTCAAAATTCTATGTGAAAGAGAAAGCGATGAACTATTTTACAAAAAGAAATGTGTTGGTGGTAAAAAATGTGATGATTGTGGAAATTTGACTAAATTTCAAAACAAATATCGTACTGATATAAATGATCAATCATTGTCCAACATTGAAGTGAAATGGAAGAGATATGAATATATCCATACATCGATTGAAGGTGCAAATAGTGTTAAAAGAATTGAATTACGAGAAGACGAAATTTTTGTGATAGACTTTTTGAGAAAGTTTGAGGCAGAAATTTACAAATACACCAAGCATTCCCATAGAACTCGATGGCAAGACTTGCAATTCAAAAAATCTCGTGAAGTTTTTCCACCAGGGACCATTTTGTCAGTGATTGATTTTGCATAAAACTACACATTTGTTCCACAAAAAGAAATTCAGAGTGAATACTATCATTCTGACCAAGTCTCCATGCTCGTCCATATTCTATATAGACATGCTGAACAAAACGCCGATCATATAGAAATCACGAGTGAAAATCGACATATCATTAAAGAATATCACTTTTATATCAGTGACGATCGTACACATGATACATATTTTGTACAACATTGTTTTGGAAAAATTTATGATTCCTTGAAAAATCGTGGAATAACATTCAATGAACATTGGATATGGTCAAATGGATGCGCAGGTCAATTCAAATCTGCACGATCATTCTTTTGGTTGTGTTGTCTTCATAAGAAAACCTGCATTAAACATTGTTGGAATTTCTTTGAGACTGGCCATGGAAAAGGAGAACATGATGGTGCGGGGGCATGCATAAAACGAACACTTTGAAGATATCAAATGAACCCCTATGCAAGCCGACTTTTGGACACGAAAGAAGTTGTTCAATGGTGCATCGCTGTTCTAAGCCATGAGACTAACCGATCAAGGGAAGTGTGAAGGTACATTCAATTTAATTTTTATTGGATATCTAATTAAATAAATGGTGTACATTTATCAAAATGATTATCTTTGATTCTATTTTGATATCATATTTACATTCTTCTTTAAATTTTCCATATAAAGTTTTTTTTGGCATATTGGGATCGAAGACGTAGATAGATCAATTGGAAATGACGTTGAAACAATAAAAGGGACTCGAAAATTGCATTCAATTAAAACAAAGTCATCCAGAAATGTGTTTGCATTGGATAAAAGAAAATATTCTTGTTTTTGTGATGTTTGCATAGACAACACAAAATCCAATGACGTTTGTGAAAACAACATGTATGTAAAATAGTGGAAACATACAGAGCTAAATAAAAAGGAAAAAATGTGTGTTGCAATGTTTGAAGAAATGCAATCAGAGGAAACTACAATATCATCCGATGGTGATCGAGTTTCTGATCTTGTTAGAGAAGGTAACATTTGAATTGCTTTCTAATGATTTAAAGATCTAGAAATAAATTTAAATATGTATATAATTTTGTTAAGTTTGTTTTATTGTGCAGGAGATGTTTTTGCTGTAATTGCACCTATTGACAACGATGAAAATGTGAAGTATTATTTGATGCGTTGCACTGAACGAAAAATGAAATTATTAGAAAACTATAATGATCACGGATTTCAATATGAAAGAGGATCTATTATACTGAAAGGTTATTTTTTCAGAAAAACTAATAAAAGTGGGGATTTTGTTTACTTTGAAGACTATGAAACTTATTTCATAAGTTGTCAATATAGTCACTTGGTGTGTACAGCACGCATAAAGTTGATAGAGGTTCAATCAAAGAAAAAATCGAAAAATAAGAAATGGAAAATGTCAAAATCGAATCATGAACGGATTATTGAAGATGGCATTCCATTGGAATTTTTTTGATTGAATTGCCCAACAATTTATTCTGATTGGATTAAATATGTTTTAGAACTTCCAGTACTCAACTAAAAATTGAGCTGCTAATGTTATTTGTGCAAGTGTTTGCACATGTACAAACTGTTTTGGTACATGCACATGCTCTAGTACCAACTGAAAGTAGCTTTTCTATACATGTGCATTGATGAAAAATGTTACATGTATTGGATATATATATACATGTTCTAGAATGCAATTAATTGTTCAAGTAGTTTTACTATGTGCATTGATGAAAAATGATTCAGGTACTCAATATATATGTTCTAGAATGCAATTAACTGAAAGTAGTTTTTCTATGTGCATTGATGAAAAATGTTGCACGTACTGGATATATACACGAACTGAATGTGCCCAATTTTTCTTGTAGGTTTTTCTGATAAAAATTTTCCACAATGTAAATAAATCATCCACAATATAGTTTTGTACGAAGATTCCTTTCAGACAAGAGACTTGGAGCACTTCTCCAACTTTTGGTGGGATTTGACCCACATCTCTATTCCTAATTGAAAATCTAGTACAAAATTTGTCTTTCCAATGGTCGGATATGTTCTATGTTCTAGAATGCAATTAACTGAATGTCATTAGTTTACCAATTTATAAATCAACAAGGCTACCTATTTGAGTGCATTAATGACATTGACCCGAGTTCAACAAACATATATGTACTTCTTATATTTCCAATCAAAATTAAAGGGATAAATACATATATCTACTTTACTTTTTTTCAATTAGAGCTCAATTGATATGGTTAGTTGCATTGAAAAGTCATTTTCTTCCTATTGGAAATTTTTTCACTCAAACAAGAGTATGTAGAGATCAAAAGCAATTTTAAGATGCCAAATGTACTTCAACCATCCAAAAATTGAGATTTTAAAAACTTTTTGATTAAATCAAAACAATACTTCACATGGGAGTCTTCCATCTAGGCCAAATATAGATTGAAACCATCCAAAACTTAGATCAAAACATTTAACATTATATCAAAACATTTAACATTAAATCAAATTAAAGAGATTTACATATAACTACTTCTTTACTCTTTTTGATTAAATCAAAACAATACTTCACATGGGAGTCTTCCATAGGCCAAATGTAGATTGAAACCATCGAAAACTTAGAACAAAACATTTAACATTTAACATTAAATCAAAATTAAAGTGATAGATACATATAACTACTTCTTTACTCTTTTTGATTAAATCAAAACAATCAGAGGGAGTCTGAATCAAAAAAATAGAAAACGGGCTGCCCATAACTGGGAAAATAACCCAGAAAATGCTGCCCAATATCGGGAAACCAGCAGACATAGAGTGTTCAGAAGCACAGTGATTGCAAAACATGACAAAAGTTCAAAAAAGCTAAAGAGGACCTAACATTAGGTTAGCTATTGATGAGTGTAGGAGGATTCTCCTCCACAATTGGACAACTGTAGTCCTCCGGATCATCAGCTACTCCCTTGGAGTGCTGGGAGGAGCTCTCCGAAGCAGAAGAGGAGCCAGAGTCGTCTTTGAGCTTTTTATCCACATAGGCCGAGTTGTCTCTGCTTGCGTCATCGCTGCTAGAGCTCGTCGAGCCGCATTTGACTGGAAGAGCTGCTGACTTCCTGGTGTCTTAGGGCTGATGGGTTGGGATGGTGGACTTTCTCTGCCGATTACTGGAACTAGAGGCACCTTCATTTTGGGGCTCCTCCTGAAAAAAGATAGAAATGGTCACCGTAATTCGAGGTTTGACCATAGCACTGGTGAAGTGGAATTGTGCAACACTGTTTACCAAAGGAGGGTGCCCGACTGTGGCATGGATTGAAAGAGGCGGGCGAGAGCCAGCACTCCTGCCCCCTCTGCCCCTACCCCCACCTCCCCTTCGGCAACGCATCCGTTGTCTATGCATGGGGTATTCCATAGGCCAAATGTAGATTGAAACCATCAAAAACTTAGATCAAAACATTTAACATTATATCAAAACATTTAAAACATTTAACATTAAATCAAAATTAAAGGGATTTACATTAAATGTAGATTAAAATGGTATCCAAACCTTAGTTTTAAAAACTTTTTGATTATATCACAACATTATTTCACATGATTAATGTACTTCAACCATCCAAAACTTGGGTTTTAAAAACTTTTTGATTATATCACAACATTACTTTACATGCCATCCAATTGTAGTTCAACTATCCAATAAAAACATTAAATATTATATCACATGTGCCAAATGTAGATTGAAACCATCCAAAACTTAAGTTTTAAAAACTTTTTGATTATATATCGTGCAACATTACTTCACATGTCATGCCAATTATAGCTCAACTATCCAATAGAAACATTTAACGTTATACCACATGTGCCAAATGTAGATTGAAACCATCCAAAACTTAAGTTTTAAAAACTTTTTGATTATATATCATGCAACATGAAACATTAAACATTTAAAACATTAAATATCACATGCGAAATGTAGATTGAAACCATACAAAACTTGAGTTTTAAAAACTTTTTGATTATATCATACATAACATTACTTCAAATGCCATGCCAATTATAGTTCAACTATCCAATAAAAACATTTAACATTATATCACATGCCAAATGTAGATTGAAACCATCCAAAACTTAACTTTTAATTTAACAAAGAATTATAGATCACAACATTACTTCACATGCCAAATGTACTTCAAGCATCCAAAACTTAAATTTTAAAAACAAAACAAATTATAACACATCATTACATAACATGCCAAATGTAGTTCAGAAGCAAAACAAAACTTAAATTTTAAAAACAAAACAAATTATAACACATCATTACATAACATGCCAAATGTAGTTCAAATGACAACATTAATTTATAGATAATAACATTACTAGTAGTTCAATTATCCAAAACTTAAAAGTTTTAAAAGTCAAACAAATTATATAAAAACATTACTTTACATTCACATGCCAAAAGTACTAAAACCATCCAAAAATTAACTTTTTGAAACAAAACAAATTATATTAACACTTTAATAAAATATGTCCAAAAATTGTAGATCTCACAAGTATCAAACTGTATCAAGTTATATATATATATATATATATATATATATATATATATATATATGGCAATGCATCTAGATAATATATAAAAAAAAGTAAATCTAAGACTATCTAAATCTTGAAATCAAATCTACAAATCATGTCCATCAAATAGAGATGGATGTAGCGTCTTTCCTATCAGGGTCTCAATCCGCGCACTATCATGCGAAGCATGGGAAACCTGTACACAATGCACATGTACTTGAACATTAAAATTTGATGTTTTAAAAATGAGTGAGAATATATATAGAACTTCATGTAAAAAACAAAATATAAAAAAAAATCATGCAATACCTCATGAGGTTCCCTCTCCATTTGATAACTTGCAACAAGTTTCGCCCCCATGGGAACATCTGCAACGGTAAACTGTACAATATATATATATATATTAAAAAATTTCAAATGAAAATGCACGTGTACATATATAAACTTATTTTCAATAATATTAAAAAAAAAGTTAGACAACTTGTTCAAATGGTTGAAATGGTGTGGATGTTCCTATCTCTGTCGCTAGAGTTCGTGGATTAAAGAAATCTACTATAGGAACCTAAATTCAAAAAATTTAAAATAACTCAAGATATATATATATATATATCAATTTTTAATGGAACTTTTTGAGGTGTAATATATATATAAACATAAATTTTAAAAGTGAAAAATTGTCCATACTTGTGGCTCATCTCCTAAGGAAGTAGAAGGTACATCTCCCAAGGAAGAAGAAGGTACCGCCATCCCAAAAACATCGGACAGAATCGGAATCTGTTAAAACATTTTATCATTATATATACATACATGTACATGTGTGCACAATTATTTATTTTAAAATATCACTTAAAAAACACTAACATTTGCCAACATATCTTGATGGTGAGACCCATCTGCATTGTTTGAACCAGAGGTCCCAAACGTGATATTAACATTTTCGTCATTCATCATGCGTGACAACTGCAAATGGTGTTTTAACATATAATGATACATTTTTGTTAGATTAATGTACATATAAATAAATGTATACATGTACATACACATGTATTTATTACAAATTGTACACATGTATACATGTTAAAATAATTGAACCCTAAGGTCATTAACACATACCGTTCCCGTTCCCTCTTCCTCACAAATAATTAGGTCTTGAAAACCATTGCGACAATTTTTTGCATATATTCGGAGATCTTCAACATTCATGTTGTCAATCTCTTCATCTGTATAATACACAAAATTGGCACGTGCATTTTCACGTGCTCTTTATCGATTTAGAGAAACATCGACTCCACCCAATCCGCTGTAAACATTGTCGATCATGACATCCCTTGCTTCTCGACTTATTTGAGAAGTCGCATCCATATCTGACTGCAGAGTTTTGACCCGAAAAGGTCGACTCACCAATGGCGGCTCAGGGGGAGGCAACTCCACATCTCACTTAACGCCCTTACGGTCATACAATCGACCTTTCGCCGAACCAAAAAATTCTGACGGAAGGTCATTGTAGTTGGGTTTCATATCAAAAAAAAAATTCTGTGTAAAACAATAAACAGAAACCTCGTCATTCCATGGGAGCCTTCCATAGGCCGCAAGGTGCCTATCATACAAATAGTGAGCTATATCTGGGTGCTTGAAATATTGCACCTTCAACATTTTTATTTTTTGCCCTTCCTTGAAATTAAACATTGACTTTGCCATATTTTTTGTAACTCTTTGTTTTACATCCTTCCATTTATCTGGACCCATTACTGTTTCCTTTCTCTTTCTCATCACTTCTACAAATGTATCAGTCGTTGGCCCAAGATTTTTGTACACATTTACAAGTTCGGCCAATGAATGTGTAACTATTTCGAGGCTTTGTCGACTTTCAGCAGGTAGAGTCAAAGCCACGAGATCTCTCTGCAATTTTGCATGAAGTTTTTTACATATTTGTAATGTGCATTGTGCCATGTTTGTTTCCCATGGTATATCAGAAATGTCAGCTCGATAAGTTGTGGTGGGTAGACAACCTTCTTCTTAAATATAGCGTTCTGCCCTGCGTCTATTTTGACCAATATTTGAAACATTTTCAGCCTCTGCATCAATATATATTAAATTTCGTATATTAGAAAAAACACGTAAAAAAATTTGTACAAATTCAATGAAAAAAATATTGAAATTGATGGCAACCTTGACGTGGTTGGTTAGCATCTTCTCCACCCTAAAACTGTTGAGACCGAGAATGACCCTACTGAGAACCAGACCCAGAATGACCCTGCTGAGAACCAGCACCACCAGCCATTGATTGGCCTCCGGAGGAATAAATATCACTACCTTCACGCAACCTGCTACCACTCATTGATGGCCCTCTAAAGGGATTTGAACCACCACCAACCTCTCAAGACGAGAGAGAAGCTTCATAAACAAATACGAATTTATAATCAATTGAAAAATACATTCATGTGTACATATAAATACATGTACATATTCATTGATTAAATTGCGTGAACCATACCACGATTGGGTGAACCATGGGCACACTCCATGTATGGAGTAGAGACCCTTCTCTTCTTAGCTCCTAAAAAATAAAAAATGAAACTTATTAACAACTAATTTAACTCACAAAGTTAATAAAAAATCAATTCCATATGTACACACATGTATGGATATTTAAGATTATATTTAAATACCGTGAACATCCCCCGATCCCTGATCTCCCATATGGGATTCTGTTGATCTTCATCGTTCATCCTCCATGATATAGATATATATTGGTGGACATTTACACAAAATAAGTTTTAAAAAATCAATTTGTAATTTAGTGTACACAAATTATGTAAAACACAACTTTGTTAAGAATATGTAAACTAATTACAAAAATAAATTATAAAATGATAAGTTCACCACCATGCTTACATCAGGAGCACACTTGGTATAAAATTGAAAAAAACACATGGTCGTTAAAAAATAAGTGAACTGATTTAAAATAAAAAATTGTTGAAGTCCTCAAGATTCTTTAATTTTATAAAAATGTGAAGTTCACCACTTGTTGCAAATGTGAAGTTCACCAAGTTGCGCTTTACATGGTGTGGTGGGAGCACACTTGGTATATAATTGAAAAAAACACATGGTCATTAAAAAGACGCATTTATAAGTACAAAACACACACATATCCAAGATATGTTACAATGTCCATCAATAAATTTTGAAGGAGAGCATCTCAACACTAATTCATCTTTGAGAGATGAATCTTGAATTTTTGAAGAAGAGCATCTCAAAACCAATTCATCTTTGAGAGATGAATATTGCATTGGCATTGATTTGTATAATTCTAATTCATCTTTGATAGATGAATCATGAATTGGAATTGCCCCACGCAATAGATTAGCAAACATCTTATTCATATTTGTACAATGCCTTATACTAAAAAATTGAAATTGGCTAACAATATTGTTTGCTATTCCATGCAGTTCTTTTAGCCTCTCCTTCTTAACTTGGCACACGCCATTCATCCGGTTGCACACAAGTTCAGAATTGGTGAAAACTACAATTCCATTTGATCCATACTCCATCGTTGTTCCCAAGCCTTCTATCAATCCAATATAATATGCCTCGTTGTTTGTTGTTCTTCTCGGTATATTCATTTTCCATTAGACAACTTTGTTAGTCACAATATTGGAAAACATATATGTAATCACTGCTTTCCCTGGATTGGGATAGCAAGAAAATTCTATGCATAATTTCCATTTTTCAACCATATTTAATGGTTTTCTTATCCCTGAAAAAAAAAAAAATCAATAAAAAATATATATATGACATGGGAGAAATGACACAAGATCATGAGGTAAATGACATGTTCATGGTTTATCTTAAAGTTTGACTTAAAAAGTTTATGGTATAGAATTGACATCTAAAATTAATGGGAGGAAGCCTTTAGTTTGTGGGAGAAATGACACATGTACACAGTTTACCTTAAAGTGGTTGTGTTTTATGGATATTAAAATGCAGAACTTCTATTTAGATCTATTCCAGAGATTAAATGTAGGGGCATTTACTAGACATGTCACCTTTCATAAAAGATGAGATCCAGAGGCTACTTGGCCCTTTACAGACTTTGCCTATAAAACTTGTAGAAGTTAAGAAATTTACATTGACAAATTTACTTGTGAGAAATTTACGTTGACAACATATAGAGATTCAACTAGGCTTGTGAAAAGCACAAGTGGACAATGTATAATTCTACTTAGAAGAGTCTTTGGTTTAATGGTTAAGCAAGAAAGAGTCGTTACTTTCTCTATCTAGAGTAGAAGTGGAATACATAGTAGTTACTTCTTTTTTAGTGTTTTGGATGAAATGGGCTCTACAATATATTAATGTAAATTTCTTTTTGAGTGAGTAGAAGTGGAATGTACATAGTACAATCACTTCTTTTTGAGTGTTTTGGATGAAATGGGCTCTACAAGATATTAAGGTAAATCTATATATCTATTAAGTGTTTCAATAGAAGTGTAATAATAATTTCAAAAATAAAATATTCTACTTCCTTCAATCACTATTTACATATCATCATAAAGTACCACTTCCTCACACAACAAGTCTTTGAGAAAATAGTGAAGATGGAGTACATACCCACAAAGCCTCTTGTTAGAGAAGCATTTGAATATGTGAGAAACAAATTAGGAATAGTTCTTGTAAATTATCTTGTTAGAGAACCATTTGAACATGTGAGAAACAAATTAGGGATAGTTCTTGTAAATTATTGTCACTTATTTGACTTCAAAAAAAGAGCCTACGAAATTGAGTGCAATATCTATGTGGTAGAGTACACAATATCTAAGGGGGAGAATAGATATAAGGAAGGAATAGAAAGAGTAACAAAAAACATATGATTGTGTCAATAATTTGAAGTAGTAAAGAAAGATAACAAAGGACCATCAAAATTGAGTGCAATATCTATATGATATTTATATGATCAAGTGTCAATAATTTGAAGTAAAGAAAGATAACAAAGGACCATCAAAATTGAGTGCAATATCTATATGATTGTGTCAATAATTTGATAATTTGAAGTAGTAAAAAAAGATAACAAAGGACCATCAAAATTGAGTGCAATATCTATGTGGGAGAGTACACAATATCTAAGGGGGAGAATACAATACAAGGAAGGAATAAAAATAGTAACAAGAGGCATATGATTGTGTCAATAATTTGAAGTAGTCAAGAAAGATAACAAAGGACCATCATCAAATTCAAATTGAAAGATCAAGCAGTCTTCTTTATGAAGAATAAGCATTAACTAGGTTCATCATTTAAAGGGTTCATTTTTTAATGAAAAAATTTATGAATAATATGGAATGAATCATTGTAAATTATGATAAATATTGTATTTAAATGACATTTGATCTCTGAATAAAAAATAAAATGGGATCATCTCTTCATATATATATATATGTGTGTGTGTGTGTGTGTGTGTGTGTAAGAGAGAAATAAAAAGCAAAGGTAATTCCACCAAGCCTAAAGGAGCATGCCCTAATACATTAAATTATGTTTGTTTTCTAGAAGCATTAATCATGAAGAGTCATGAGATCCACATTTCGACCATACTATTTTCAAGTTAAAGGAGCATGTCCTAATACATTATTGTGTTTGGTTTCTAGAAGCATTAATCATGATTTTTCTTTGAGATCCACATTTCCATCATACTATTTGCAAGTTCACATTTCCATCATGCTATTTGCAAGTTCTATATGAAGATATGTAGTCTAATAACTAATTAGTTCACATTTCCATCATGCTATTTGCAAGTTCTATATGAAGATATGTAGTCTAATAACTTATTAGCAAGTTGTGATGTCCTAATACATTATTATGTTTGGTTTCCATCATACTATTTGCAAGTTCTATATGAAGATATGTAGTCTAATAACTATACAGTATAACCCATATAACATATAGTATAGCCCATATAACATATAATGACCTTTGATAGTATGAGCAAAGAGTCAAAAAACAGAGAGGCCTCCCAGCATAGTTCCATCTGTTCATCAAGGTAAGAAACATAATATCAGAAGTGAAACAATGACACCACTAAACATATGTGAATTTAGATATTAAATTGACATTTATTGCAAATGACATGTGCATGGTTTATCTTAAAGTTTGACTTAAAAAGTTTATGGTAGAATTCACATCTAAAATTAATGGGAGGAAGCCTTTAGTTTGTGGGAGAAATGACACATGTAAACAGTTTACCTTAAAGTGGTTGTGTTTTATGGATATTAAAATGAAGAACTTCTATTTAGATCTATTCCAAAGATTGACTGTAGGGGAATTTACTAGATATTTCACCTTCCATAAAAGATGAGATCCAGAGGCTACCTGGCCCTTTACAGACTCTGCCTATAAAACTTGTAGAAGTTAAGAAATTTACATTGAAAAATTTACTTGTGAGAAAATTACATTGACAACATATAGAGATTCAACTAGGCTTGTGAAAAGTACAAGTGGACAATGTATAATTATACTTAGAAGAGTCTTTGGTTTAATGGTTAAGCAAGAAAGAGTCGTTACTTTCTCTATCTAGAGTAGAAGTGGAATACATAGTAGTTACTTATTTTTGAGTGTTTTGGATGAAATGGGCTCTACAAGATATTAAGGTAAAAGCATATGATTGTGCCAATAATTTAAAGTAGTCAGAAAAGATAACAAAGGACCATCAAAATTGAGTGCAATATCTATATGATCAAGTGTCAATAATTTGAAGTAGTCAAGTAAGATAACAAAGGACCATCAAAATTGAGTGCAATATCTATATGATATCTATATGATCAAGTGTCAATAATTTGAAGTAAAGAAAGATAACAAAGGACCATCAAAATTGAGTGCAATATCTATATGATTGTGTCACTAATTTGATAATTTGAAGTAGTCAAGAAATATAACAAAGGACCATCAAAATTGAGTGCAATATCTATGTGGGAGAGTACACAATATCTAAGGGGGAGAATACAATATAAGGAAGGAATAAAAAGAGTAACAAGAAGCATATGATTGTTTCAATAATTTGAAGTAGTCAAGAAAGATAACAAAGGACCATCATCAAATTCAAATTGAAAGATCAAGTAGTCTTCTTCATGGAGAAGAAGCATTAACTAGGTTCATCATTTAAATGGTTCATTTTTTAATGAAAAATTTTATAAATAATATGGAATGAATCATTGTACATTATGATAAATCTTGTATTTAAATGACATTTCATCTATGAATAAAAAATAAAATGGGATCATCTCTTCATATATATATATATATATATGTGTGTAAGAGAGAAATAAAAAGCAAAGGTAATTCCACCAAGCCTAAAGGAGCATGTCCTAATACATTAAATTATGTTTGGTTTCTAGAAGCATTAATCATGAAGAGTCATGAGATCCACATTTAGACCATACTATTTGCAAGTTAAAGGAGCATGTCCTAATACATTATTATGTTTGGTTTCTAGAAGCATTAATCATGACTTTTCTTTGAGATCCACATTTCCATCATACTATTAGCAAGTTCACATTTCCATCATGCTATTTGCAAGTTCTATATGAAGATATGTAGTCTAATAACTAATTAGCAAGTTGTGATGTCCTAATACATTATTATGTTTGGTTTCCATCATACTATTTGCAAAATAGTATGAAGATATGTAGTCTAATAACTATACAGTCTAGCCCATATAACATATAATGGCCTTTGACAGCATGAGCATAAAGTCAAAAAACAAAGAGGCCTCCCAGAAGAGTTCCACCTGTTCATCAAGGTAAGCAACATAATATCGGAAGTGAAACAGTGACACCACTGACCATATGTGAATTTAGAATGATTTCAACTCTTTTTTCAAAGGAGAAAAAACCTTGTTTCATATATTGATAACAGTTCATTTACAAAATCCTCTTGATATATCCATAACAGGTTATTATGTATAAAAGATCAGATTATGTCTCATACAGAAATACATTACAGCAGTATAAAATACAATATGTAGTCACATATAAAAGAAAATATGTAGTCACATTACAGAAATACATTACATGTGAATTTAGAATGATTTCAACTCTTTTTTCAAAGGAGAAAAAACCTTGTTTCATATATTGATAACAGTTCATATACAAAATCCTCTTAATATACCTAGAACAAGTTATCAAGTATAAAAGATCAGATTATGTCTCATACAAAAATACATTACAGAAGTATAAAAGACGATATGTAGTCACATATAAAAGACAATATGTAGTCACATTACAGAAATACATTACAACAATATAAAAGACAATATGTAGTCACATTACAATAGTAGATCATTCTAGTTCAATCATTCCAGCGTTGAGGAATTGAGAGAAGGCTCAGTGATGGCATAAGCTTAACAGTGGTAGTAAACTTCCATGCATAAGGTGAGAATCAGCTAGAGCAGATGAAATTGATGGATCCATAGGAACAATAACAACTGCAGCAACCGAATGCATATTATACTACCAGAAATTCAACATACACCTTACAACAAAAGGTAATGAAATTTAAAGTATAATTAATAGAGGAGGAGCAGGAGGAGAAATACCATAGGAGCTGCAGGAGGAGAAATACCATAATTGGTAATGAATAATGCATGCAGATTTCAATGTATGGGCATCAACTTTGGTGGGGAAATTCTATTTTAAATGCTTGGACATATTGGTGGCAGACGACAGTCAACTCAACAAAGTTGTGAAACTTACCTATGGTTTTCACTTGGGAAATATGGATCAACCGGAACAATAATATCTTCAATAATCTATCGGTTAAAGAGGATTGTATCAGCAGGGCGATCTTGGCCACCTACTCCCTAATACTCGAAGATGTTATGACAAAATCAGAGAAGCTTGACTTCCCTGAAACTATAGATCAAAACAGGCTGTGGGCCTACTTTGATGGCGCGACCACACAAAATGGATGTGGAGGGGGGGGAATACTCTACATAAATGATCAACACCAATTTCAACTTAGAATGGGCCTAGGCTCGGGAACCAACAATTTTGTTGAACTACAATGCCTAAGACTCCTTCTGATCTTTTCCCATGAACAAAACTGCAATTACCTTCAGATTTATGGCGACTCCCTCATTGCATCGGAACAAAATGGCAGACACACTTTCCAAAGAAGCCACGCAGTTGAATTGGGGTACTTGGCATAATATTGAACATGTTGGCTTACAGGTGAACAGATTCTACCACAGGCCTTTCATCAAGGACATTCAGGCAGAACTGGCTGCAGAATTTTGATTACAGTTTTGGGTACTTTTTTTTTGGGAGATTTTTCATATCATCACATGCCATTTGTAAATATTCACAGCCGGCTGCTATTTTTATTGTTTGTACATACTCTAGATATATAACCTTATATTTATACTTTTTTGGTGCGGGTATGGATTAGTAAGTTATGCACCGAACTTACTTTATCTCTACTGGGTCAGATTCTCATGGACTACAGCCTCTTATTTGTATCACTGACTAGTGTATAAAGTCAGCAATATACTTTTGAACACACATGACAGTAACTCAGTAAAATGTAATATGTAGTTTTTATTATCAATGAAAGATTACAAATTTTTCCTTTGTGAAAAATCATGTTGCGTAACATATGTTTAACAGAGGAGGAGCAGGAGGAGAAATACCTGGTAGTTCGCTCGCTTGAAGTCACCGCAGATAATCACCAACAGCGCGGACGGAAGTAGCCCCAGACCAGCAGCAGCACAGACACAGAAAAACGCACGAACAAACAGATCAAAGAAAACATAGACAGGGTAAACAAATGAACTTCGCATGCGATATATTTATAAGAACTAGTTCGGTCGAACTATTTTAAGAGTAAAAGTTCGGCCGAACTTTTGTTGCCGATTTTACCATCTCTCTCAAAAATTCTGTTTGCCCACGCCGTCATTGTGTCCTCAATCTAAACGAAAGCATGAGTTTGACAGAAATTTCTTATAAAGTTCGGCCGAACTATCAAATAGTTCAGCCGATATTTATAAAAGGGTTCAATTTAACATTATTAAAAATTTCATTATTTCACAGAAGTGTAACCCACCTTCACATTCGCCCCAAATATATATATATATATATATATATATATATATATATACACACACATATATATATATATATATATATATATATATATATATATATATATATATATATATATATATATATATATATAATTTTAAATTAGGAGTAATATTTACATTTTCTCTTAAAAGAAAGTCTTTTCCTAGTTGAAAACATGATTATGACTAGGTATTGAATGTCTAACAACAAGATAAACAACTTCAAGATAAAAGGCTTCTTATTACTTCAAAAAGGAAGGCTATAACAATAATATAAACAACTTCAAAACATAAGGTTTCTTATTACTTCAAAATGGAAGGCTATAACAAACTACTTAATGTAAAAAAACAAGATAAGTATAGAAGAAAAAAGGCTTCTTAAGATTGCTTCAAAATCCAACAAACATTTGCACAACTCAAGCAGAGTTGGCATAAAAATGTAAGGAAAATGCCACTTTGTAAAGTGGCATAAAAATGTAAGGAAAATGCCACTTTGTAAAGTAATAGTATTATTAAAAATATTATCATATTTAAATTTGAAATAACATATAATGTTAAGAAAAATTAGAGGACAAAGAAAAATATGATATTACAATAAGGTGATTAACTCTAAACTAGAAAGTTAAAAATATATTTTTCCCAACATTTATGAAATAAAAGCAAACTCTGATATGAAATAGGGTATTCAACCACTCCTAGAATGACATAAGTCAAAATAATGTGTTATCTTTGTGATACTAAAAAAAGATAAAGATAAAGAACATATTCTCTTAGAATATCTTGAATACACCCACATTAAATATGCATTTCACAAACATTTATTATAATATTGATTTTATTTTCCTTTTAATTAATCAAAGTTATTTTGATTTATAAATTGTTCTCTTATTTTATTTTTTTTAAACATAAAATTATAATGAAAACTTAATAATTTTTTTTTGTAAATTTAGCAGGGCCTTTCTATTTTCTATTATAAAAAAAGAACATGTTCTACATATCAAAACTTGATGGCCTCGACCTGCCCGAAGGAAACCAGGTTTGTTGGCCACCTTAAAGCGTTAAAAGCCATTTGGTATTAAAACAACTTTAGTCTTCTACGAGCATCTATATCTAAATTACTATCTCTAACATACTCAAACTGCAAATAGTAAATGCTAATCGCAAAATACATATAAAAAAACCAAAGAAAATACTGTGTCAGTAATCCGAAGATTCTATTGGAGCCAAATCCTTTACGCTTGACCCAGGCATATCCACCTACTGCATGTTTTGCAACTGACGATATATACGTCCAAGACGAACGAATCCATGTTGTTGGGATTGAATCTCCCTTTTAATGTCCTGCAGAGAAGAAGCAACCTTTGGGTCTCCTCCTATTTCCTGAATACTCATAAGAGCCTTATCCAGATCACATTTTACTATCCAGTAAGTGTGAATGGACTGGTGAAAGAGGGACAATCTTCCTCTACTATTACCAGGGTCTTTAATGAAATCCAATGCCTTCTCCTGGATTTCTTTTTCCTCTGTAGTGTTGCAGTCTCCTTCCCAACCGACAATCAAATTCTTAACCTGTGGAGGATTACCTAGAGAGTATGCATAACAGAGGTTTTCCATGATCTCCTTCTTTGATTTTATTCCTCTTTTCCCAGGTCGCACAGTGGACATAGCTTGCTTCTATTTCCCCTTTTCCTTGTCCTATTTTTTAGTCGTTTAACCCATCTTTATATGAAAGAGGACCCAGCATTGTATCTGCTGACAGTGCTGTAGCTGTATCTTGGTGAGTACTTGAACAACACCTGTATAAAATTTATAGAGGCCTGTGTATCGTAACAGAGATTCAATACATGTTTTGTATAAACAACAATTAAAAGGCCCAACAATAGTGGGCATTTCCTCCTGACAATAAATAAAGCGAAGCTCGTCTATGGTCTCCCTGCTGAGGGTAGGGTGTAAGTGCATGGCCATACATCGACGCTTAGACTCCGATAAGGAAAGAGAAAATTTGACAGACTTTGACACCCAACTTATAAACACCCAGGGACTTGCAAACAAGACTATGACCCAGACTGACTATGAAAACATGACTGCGACCCAGACTGGAAAACTCCCCAATCAACCTCCCTGCAAAGTCTATTATCCAAGTTTGAAATAGTAGAATTATATTGCAACCTTAGGTTAGGAATAATTGCCCCTAGCCCTAACAAGAAACCAGCCTTATGACTGAGAGATTGTGGGTGAACAGAGACGGAAACAGGATAACGTTGAGCACCCGTGGCTAAATATTGATTGTAGGCCATACAAACTAATTCATAATTCTGGAAATTCCTTGTCTATAGCTTTTCATTGTCTATCATATGGTTGGTGCAGGAGGATAGGCAAAAACAAAAATTAACAGGTTGAAATAAAAGGTTAAGGAGAGAGACTCAAGAGCCAAGATCGACTAGAGCCGGAAGCGAACTAAGCGACGAGAAAGAAATTAGACTTATAACCCCAGGAAAATCTATGCAAACAATGTGACCACAATTCGACCAAAAGCTATCACTGTAGACATCATTCAAGCTATGTATGTTAAATAGAAAGCCATGCAAGCCCACCGAGAATTGTAAACCTCCATCTGGAACATAGTAGGGCACAACATAATTCAAATTACACGAGATTGGAGAAAGTAATTCACAGACGAAGACCTTAGCATCCATTGTTAGGAGCTATATGACATCCCAGGTGTATAACTGTCGACGCAAAACTCCGAGCTTGTTCTTTCGCACTGCACCTACACCACTCTCCTGAACCTTCAACCGGGAAACAATGCCGCTTTTCCTGACCTCGACATTCATAAACCCTTTCACCCGACGATGTTGTTTCCCAAATTTTTCTGACAATGTTGGCTGTCATAAAATCTGGCGTGGTTTTGTACTGCTTCTCCAGCTTGTTGTCGGATTTATTCTCTTGTGACCGTGTGGTGCACATCAGTGCATGTCACGTAACGATGCCCTTCTCCTGCGTGGTACCCCGATCGAGGATCTCAAGACCTCTCCATGTCTCTATCTACAATTATTTGGAGGGGGTATAGGTCTAGATTTCGAGCCATGGCTGTCTGGCTAATATCTTACATCCCCAATTTACAAGGTAGTTTTCCACCTCATTCCATGCTCTATGGACATGATATGGGATTAGATAACCGATTTCATGGATGATGAGACTAATTTCCTTAATTAGCCATGTCGTCCTCCAACTTTGGCTTATCTTCTCCCACGGAGTCCCATGTTGAAGCTTTTGTAGTACCCCGGTAGCCATAGCTAAATCCCCTTCCAAGATGAGTCTGTGGTATCGTTCTCTAGCTGCTATTTGCAAGTCTTGTTTTACCGCTAATAATTATGCTTCATTGTTAGTGGCAAACCCTAGTTCCATCACGTATATTCTGCAGATTGAGCCCTGCGATTTCCTGAATATGCCACCTGCTCCCGTCTGACCTGGGTTTCCTTTAGAAGCCCCATCGTAGTTTAATTTCATAAACCCTCGTTGAGGCGTCTAGAACTTATCCTCAGGGTTTCTCCTTAATGGTTTCATTTTCCACATAGTCTGAGCCAACATTTGTGTTTTTAGGTTGAGCATGGTAAGGATGCGGGCCTCATTTGCATTTGTTTTCCAATCTTCTTCTGTCCATTTCTATGCTAGGATGGTTTCTCGGATGTTTTCAAGGATTACTTGCCAGATTTCTTCTTTTTTCCTATTCTCATCCCTGAATATTCTTCGATTCCTTTCTTTCGAAATGACCCATAGAAGAAATCCCATTGATAACCTCAAAGCTTTGTTATTGAAAACTTAATAATTAATAACTCTTCCTCAAATTTAATAAAGCAATATAGCTAAATGTGAATTAATAAACACCACCAACATCATCTTTAAAACAATAAATATTTATATATGTCTATATATATTTTTAAAAATAATTTAAACCATTTTAATATATATAATTTGCTAATTAATTTGATAGTTTTTTTTAAATAAATGGATAAGAATAATGCTATTCATACTCATACAACATATAATATTAACGAAAGTAAGCTCAACAATGACATGACCTAAAACTAAAATGACTTCCGATTGACAAAAAGTTTTTTTTCTCGAATGCATGGAATTATTTAATGGCCCGACATCAAGCAACATCTATCATCAATGAAAGTTTACTTCTTTAAATGATGCCATAACGAATCATAATAGTAACCATAACAAATTGCCTTTCATTCGTGGATCATATTATTATCAAATTATGATAATTTAAAAAAAAATTGTGATATTTGATTTAAATTTTTCATATCATTGACTTTAAAGATATTTCAATTCAATAAACTAGTTGTTTTTTTATTTTAAATTAAATTTTTACTATATTTCATATTATAAGCAATAAAGATAAAACCACCATAATAGTGTTGTAGGGTAACTGCTAATAACGAAACCAGTCAACTTTTAGCTCATGGTTTTTCAAGATGAGAAAACTAAAATGATCACATTGGTCCATACACGCTCACGGGATTTCGGATTACAAATATGGAAATAAATTTTCAATGGTGTGTTGTTGTTGTTTTTTTTTTTTTTTTTTTTAAATTATGATTTAACTGCTAAAACAAAGCCCAAAACAAAAGCAAATGAAGACAAAATCCCACGTTGACAAAATAGCTCACCTCATCTCATCCCTTCTAATCACAAAGATTCATGTAAAGATTGTTTACTTCTGTGACATTCTTTTAATTCATTGACCCTTTTCTTCTACAATTCTACTTTAGTTCACCACTCCTTTCCCACTATAAGGTGGTGGGCATTTGAACTGGTGCCCTTCAAAGGCGACAAGAACTCAACACTCTAATTTCAGCAGGGTGACGTCGTAACCTAGAGGTGCCTATGGATGAGTAAATCTCACTCTTTCGTTAATTTGTCGACTGATTTTTTTTAATACTAGACGCAATTTTTGCTGGGAAGAATGGTCTTGCAAGAGTATTTATCCACCTCTCCTAATTTGCTTTCAATTCGATGTTTTTACAAATTTTTAGTTTACATTAAAAAAATAAAAATAATCTTAAAATTAGTAATTATATAAATTAATAAGAATCAATCTATAATATGCATCAAAACATTTTTTTTAGTATGCTTTTCAAGTTGCTAAAAAAAATTAACTAAATTATAATTTTATTATTATTATGATAAAAAGAATTAATATATAGGTTAAATATATACATATTTCAAAAAAAAACATGTAACAAAATAAAAGTTATTGAAGACTTCCACATTTATTTATATTGTTGCTGAGGATTTCTGGAATAGAACTGTGTGCTTTTTGTGATGAGTCTAATGTTTCAGAGGGTAACTCTATTCATCATCACAAAAAGCACACAGCTCTATTAGGGAAATCCTCATCAACAATGTAACAAGATTTCAACCATGGAAATTCACCTCATTTTCTCATGGAGGTTGTTAATGTCCAAATAGATTTTTTTACAATATTATGGGTCAATATCATGGCTTATGAATACCACATGCCCAAAAAACCATAACTCATTTAATATGACACTTAATCTTATGCTATTTTTTTTACTTAATGAACTTAATTAAAATGAAAAAAATAACTTTGTAAATAAATTCCAACCTTTTATTTGTGTATACTACTAAGAATATTCTATTGAAGCTAAATTCCTATGATCCACTTAAAATTATTGATAATTAAACTAAAATTCTAGAAGACTTATTCCAAAAAAACATGCATATTGGCATAAATAGAATTACATAGATGATTTTCATGTGATATGGTTATGCTCTCCCTTGCTCTATTCTTAATTATATTATGGTACAACCTTATAGCAACAACTATCAACTCTACTGAAACCAATAATTCTCTTATAATCCATTTCAATGTTAGTTCTACACATTTATGTGACTTCACCTTTTCTAAAGTCAATGAAAGAACATAGGAAATTGATCTTATTATTCTAAGACTCGTCCATAGTGATCCTAACCATAAGAAGGTGTTCCACAATTAATGGTAGTTATTAAATCTAACCTAGCATTTATCTCATTTTCCATGGTTTTCTACCCATATGTTGATCTTCTTTCTCATATAATTCCATATAACTCAAGGTTAAAAGGGGGATAATCATAATGGCCATATATTTAAAGGGATTATTGTATTCTCCCTTTTTTTTAAAGTAAGTACAATAAGAATTTGAGTCAATGGTTTAGGGAAACCTTACAAGATTTCTAAATTGAAGAGCTTGTTGCTATGATGGATGAGAATAAGCCCTCCATTTTAAAAAAAATTTGTTTGGTATCTTTCACTGTCCTTAGCTTTCCCTCTTGGTAGTTACTTAATCCTGAAGTCTATGTCTATTATAGAAGAAATTTGTTCGTGTAAAGAATGCCTTTGAATGTTTTTCACAACATTAAGAAACTCATAAAATATTTCAAAGTGGAAATTCTAGTCATCCTTTTTCTCTTTTTATTTATTTACCGCATTTTCCATATAATTTGAGCTCTATATTTATTTATCTTTCATTTCTTAGAAACTCATTAAAAGAATCATTATTGGATTTTATAGCAATATTACACTCTTTGTCATTCAAGGGTTGGTCATTCTATTCTCCTTTTTACACACCACCTTGATAGAAATCTTGCTACTTGAAGCAGAGATGGTTGTCATGTAAAATTATGATAATGATTTACAATATTGCCCTTATTTGATATGATATTTAATTTATTATTTAAATCCTTAGAAAAAAAATAATCTTGATCTTTTTTGAACATCAAGTGCTTTAGGTTATCAAAATTCTCTTCAATGGGGCTTTTGCACTTAACAAACTTTAAAGTTAGGATTTAAGGTGGGCGCTAGCACAAAGACGATGGATTCAAAAGTGGAAATGGGGACATCATGAATGTGCTCACATAGGAACAAGGTTTAATTCTTAAAAATTTGCACACACTCCCTATCCTACAGCCTTGGTGCTCCTTGAACCACTATACATGCTTGTTAGCCTGGATTTTCCAGGAACACACTCACATTTCAAAAGCATGTATGCTTTCAAGAATGTATCTTCGCTTTAAAAGTGCATGTTCTTATGCATGATTTCAAAAGTGTGCATGCTTTTGAATGGATGTGCACACTTTCATTTCTATGATCTTTCAAAGGCGAGGAGGGAGGGAGAGAGATATAGGGATTGGTAGGGTGGAGTTTTATGAAGGAGGGACTAAGGGAGGTAAGGATAGAGGGATAGAGAAGGAGAGAAAGGAAGAGGAATGAGGATTGTTAGAGAGGGGAAGCGAGAGAGAGAGAGAGAGAGGCATCAAAGGAGATACAAGTAGAGAGAGAGAGGGAGGAAGAGAGAGAGGTACTGAGGAAAATGAGATGCTAATGGGGAAAGGAGAGAAAGAGATAATGGAAAAGCGGGGGAGACAGAGGAAGAGGGAGAGTGGGGGAGAGAAATAATTCAAGGGAGAGAGAGAAAGAATGCAAGAGAGAGAGGGAGGAGAGATAGAAAGAGAGAGCGAAAGTGGTGGGAGATAAAGGGGAGAGAGATATAGAGGTAGGGAGAGAAAGAGGGAGTGATAGGGAATGAAAGAGGGAGGGAGGCACTGAGAGAAATGAAGGGGGAAAGGGATATAGGGAGAGATAGGTAAAGAGAGAGATAATGTGAGGTGATAGAGAGAGAGAGAGAAGAGGGTTGGTAATGAGACAGGCAAGGAGGGAAAGAAAAAGAGATCAAGGGAGAAGTAGGAAGGTCTAGAGAGAGGGAGAGAGATCAAGGGGAAGGAAAAGCGAGGAAGGGAAGAAGAGAAGGAAATATGTAGAGAGAGGGAGAGGGAAGGCTAGAAGTAAGAGAAAGAGGTAGGGTAGAGAGAGGAGGAGGAAGAGAGACTAGTGAAGAAGGAAACACAGGGGATAGTGAGGAAGTAAGAGAGAGGGAGATTGGGGGAGAGGGGTAGAGTGGGAGAGAGAGAGAGGAAAGGGAAAGATACTTGGGGATAGTATTGGGGAAGAGAGATATAGGGACTTAAGAAAATATGGGGAAATGGACATGAACACGCACACATAGAAAAGAGACTGAGGGAAAGGGTGCAGAAAAGAGAGAGAGAGATAGGAGGGGGGAGAGAGGGAGGAAGAGAGGTAGTGGGGGAAAGGAAAAAAGAGAGATGGAGGAAGATAAAGAGGGAAAGAGTGGGGGGTATTGGGGAAGGGGGGGAAGAGGGAGAGTTGAAGTGTTTATAAGAGAGAGAGGATGGGATGAATGTTTAGAGAGAACAGGGGATGGATGGAGGGAAAGAAGGATGAGGAGAGAGATAGAGATTTGGTGGGGTTATTATGAAGGAGGGATTGGGGGAGGTAGAGAGGGATATAGAAAGAGAAGAAGGGAGAGGGAGGAATTTGGAGAGAGAGGGGGAGTGAGGTAGGGAAGAGAGAGAGAGGAAGTGAATGAGAGAGAGGGGGGGAGGGTATGTGTAGAGTTGTGTGTGAGAGAGAGTGAGAGAGAGAGGTAGGGGGGAGAGGGATGGAGATATATGGATAAAGAATATGAATTAAAGAAAGATGGAGGGAGAGATAAATGTAGTGAGTGAAATAGAGAGGGTGTGGTGGGAGACAAGAGATAGAGAGATAACGGGTAAACAGTGAGTAGGTAGAGAGAGAGAAAGGGAGGAAGAGAGATATAGGAAGAAGGAAAGTGGGGGATAGTAGTGAAGGGAGAGAGAGGGATAATGGAGGAAAGGGGAATATTGGGAGAAAGAAAAATAGGAACAAGGAGAGATGGTAAGAGAGTGAGTGAGGATGCAATAGAGAGAGAGGGAGGGAGAGTAGTGGGAGATAGCGTGGGCTCTCTCTCTCTCTCTCTCTCTCTCTATACATACATACATACATACATATATATATATATATATATATATATATATATATATATATATATATATATATATAATTTTCTCTATATTTGTCTCTCTTCTTTCCCCTCTCTCTCTCTCCCTCTCTCCTCTCTCTCTATCTCCCTCACTATCTCTCTGCCTCTATCCTCCATCTCTCTCTCTCTCTTTCTCTAACTTCCCTCCAGTTCAATATCTATCTTCAACCCTATCTCCTTATCTCTTACTCTCCCTCATTCCCTCTGTATCTCTCCATATTCCACCCACCATCACTCTCTCTATATATCACTCCCCCACTCCCTCCGTCCCTCCCCCACTCCCTCCCTCAATTCCCCCTTCATAATAACCCCATCTAACTCTCTCTCTCTCTCTCTCTCTCTCTCTCTGCCTCTCTTCCCCACTCTCCTTTCTCTCTTTCTCTCTCTCTCCTCCCTCCTCTCATTCTATCTCTTTCTCTCTCCCCACCAACTCTCTCTCTCTCTCTCTCTCTCTCTCTCGCTCTCTCTCACACACACACACACACACACAAACAAAACCTATCTCTCTCTATCTCCTTCCCTCTCTCCTTCCCTAACTACCATCCCCCCCTCTCTCTCCCTTCCTCTTTTTCTCTATCACTCCCTTTCTACCTCAATCCCTCATTCAAAACAACACCAATTAAGATATTTCTCTCTCTCTCTCTCTCTCTCTCTCTCTCTCTCTCTCTCATCCCCCTCATTCGCTATATCAATCTCCCTCCCTCTATCCTTCTCTCTTTTTCTCCCCCTCACTCCATCCCTCTCTCTCTGCTTCTCTCCCATCCTCCCTCTGACTTCTTCTATTTCTATATTCCTCCCTCCTTCAAAAAAATCTACATCGAACTCTCTCTCTCTGTTTCTCTTTATGACCTCCAAAATTTCTTTATATCCCTCCCTCACTCCCTACTCCTCCCTTGTTCTCTTTCCCCATATCATCTCTCTATGTCTCATTGTTCCTCTCTCTATTTCTTGCTACCCCACCCCACTCTCACTCACTCACACTTACACACTCTCTCATCCCTCCCTCTCTCCCTTAGTTATTATTTCACAACAAAAACCCTCCAAATATATCCCTCTCTTCCTCCTTGTGTATCCCATATTTCTCTCTCCCACCAACACCACTTTCCCGCTTTCTCGCTTCCCCACACTCTTTGCCTATCTCTCTCAATTTTTAACCCTAACTCTCCCTCTCCATATATTCAGTCCCCCAACTCCTTTGTTTCCTCTATCCTTCACTCTCCCCTCCTCCTCCTCACCCCCCCACCCCACCCCACCCCACCCCGACATTTTCTTATATGTTAAAGTTCCTAGCAGGAAGAACAAGCATTTGTTCATAGTAGTTGGAATGTAGACATTATTTCTCCCAAGAAATTCTCATGAATAAAATATCCCCCCCCCATATAAAAACAACTGAAATATCTTAAACATGCATATAATGAGGGTGGTTAAGCTTGAATTTAATAATAAAAAAACACCTTGTTTATTTTAAAATTTATTTTCTATACAAGTGCAACCATAAAAATTAAATGGCTGGTAGATGTTGATAGGCATCAATAGATAATAAGAATCAAATCACTTATCCCACAATACATCTCAAATTGCCCAAATTTAATTAAAAAATGTTAAAAATTAACTAAATTATAACCTTATTATTATTATTATTAAAAAATTTATTATTATCAATACCACATGCCCAATATGACACATGTTAATATTAAATTTTATTTAATTAATGAATTTGAGATAAAGTAATTAAAAGAGCATAAATAACCCGGAGATAAATTCCCCCATATTCTATGGAGGTTAGATCTCTACCATCCACCTAATAATTATTGATAACTAAATTAAAATTCTCGAAGACCTATACTGAAATATACATGTCTATAGGCACAATTATAAAAATTTCTAAATTACTAATGTTTTCACATTGACTTAAAAGATTAACAAGGTTGATATTGTAATAATTGTTTTGGAATTGAGATTTAAAGTGGAAAGTGTTTTTCATATTCAACCCTTTTAATGTCACAATTATCATAAATTCTTTCAAGCTACAAGATTTTAGGAATTGTCAAATGCCTTGTTTCACTATGGATCTTGTGAGGGTTTTTCATTATTTTAGCAACATTGATTTTTATTACACCACTCAAAACCCAAATATATATTTATAATCTTGTAAATGAGGTTTGATAACCTATTTTTAGTTTCTTATTTTGCTTTATCTTCTAATAGCACACCACAATTTCTCCTTAAATTTAGATGTATAATGTTTTTAATACTATCATTATTCTATAAAGTGTATCTTCCTTTATTCCATGAAATAGTTTAGCCAAATATTGGCATATTAATTCTAACCCTTCTTGAGTTGGACATGGTTTCCATTGAAGTTTGAAGTAGTGTTGGGAAGCCCCTTTTCTTCCATGTTGTTTATCTTGTTCTTATACATTAGGTGAATCGACATATTTGTGCCCTCAATGTGGGAAATACTTGGTTTTTTGATGAGGATAAGATAGGGTGCATTGCATTTAATTTTGAAATTATAAGTTAAAGAACAATTTTATATTTTCTCTGCCATTCCCCACAATTCTCTAGAGATATTGCAAACCCAAACTTCCCAACCATGTCAAATAATAAGAGTGATCATAATACCAAAGAGGAGTTTCTTTATATCCCATAGCTAAATGTCCACTAATTTATCACTATTTTCAAGTCCACAATAATATTTCCATCATCCATATATCCTTTTCTCAATTCTACAGTTCCAATCAGGCTTGTGATGTAGGTCAATTCTAAGATATTTGTATGAAGACACTTCCTTAAGGGAATTGTTATTATCCATTGAATAAGTGTAAGTGATATTTTTGGATTTAATTAACATAACATTAATTTTTTAAGTGTTAACAATCATACCCACACTATACTAGAGCCAGGTTGACACAACCTACTTCTTCCAAACAACCCTCTAACTCATCAATGTATACATGCCAAAATGGGTAGAGAAAAAAAGACAGTTTTTCTTAACTTCTTTGTTAAAATTAATTTATTTTGACTATCCCTTAGAGTTTCTAAACTTAAAAATTATATTCATGTACAACCTTATCACAAAAAAATGTAACTTTAAAGGAACTTATATATCTCTTCTAATAAATTTCAATGTTAGTTATAGACACTATCTCAAAATCTTTTCTAAAGTTGATGAAACAACATAGGAAATTGATTTTATTATTGTGAGACTCCTCTATAAGCATCCTGAGCATAAGAAGGTGGTCCACACTTGAATGATAGTTCCTAAATCTAACATAGTCTTAATATCTTTTTCCATGATTTTTCTAGCCATATGTTGATATTATTTTCCAAAATAATTCTATTTAACTTGGCTAAAATGGGGATAAAAATAATGGTCTTATAATTAGAGGGGTTGTTTTTATTCTATTCTTTTAAAAGTAGGTACAAATACTTGTATTTAATGGTTCATGGAAGCTCTACATGATTGTTAAATTGAAGAACTTGTGGCTGTGATAAATAAGGCAAGCCCTCCAATTTTTAATATTTCTTCTTAGTATCTATTAATGTCCTTATATTTCCTTTTGCTAGTTAGTTATCCCTAAGTGCTATGTCCTTATAAAGAAAACTTCTTCCTCTAGAATGTGTTTGGATTTTTTCCATAACATTAATGGGATTCATAAAAAAATTCAAAGAAGGAATTCTATTCCCACACGGGAACCATATTGTTTTGGTAAATTTTCCAAGTCAAAAGTTGCCTATAGAATTTCTTAGGGTCTAGCTTAGATTGTGGAAAAATATTTTCTTGTTTTTTATTTATGTGGCATATTTTCTTTTTAATTTAGGATTTGTATCTATTTATCTTGTTGCATTTTAATGAATCATTAAAAGCATCCCTAATGGATTTTACAACAACATCAAACTCTTTATCATGCAAAGTTTTTCCATTTTATTTCCTTTTTACATGACACCTTGATAGAAATTATTATTAGAAATAGAGAGAGTTGTCATAAAATTTTGATAAATGTTTAAATATTGTTCTGATTTCATTTTATGTTTAATTTATTATTTAAATCCTTCAAAAAAATCATCTTCTAATTATCAACATTTTCTTCAATTGGATTTTTTGTACATGTTAAAGTGATAAAGTTTACAATTTGGGTTACATGTCTATGATCAGAGTAAGGTTCATGGGAATTTAATGTCAAAACTTACTATTTGGTTGTATAGTTCAAAATTCCTTTACGTTAAGACTTTTCGTTCCATATAGACCACAAGACATATCCTTTTGTTTTAAGGATCTTAGATTCTTCATGTTGTCAAGTTTCAACAAGTAATATAATATTAATTTCACTGGGGATCCAACTTAATATTATCCTTTTGCTTCATGAAAATCCACAACAATTCTTACTTTATGAACTTCCTTCCTTAATTGAGCTTGGCGTGATTTTTTGTATCCTTGAGATATATTTTGGCTTGAAAACTATGTGAAGGCACCAGTAAAAGTTTTTTTTAAAGAATTTTTCTAATTCAATTTAGCTCTTGTTTAATGGATTGTAGGAAAATACCTTCCACATGTCTAATCAACAGACTAGCTTCCAACAAAGGAAAACAAAAAATTTGTTTGATTGTGGTTATAGAAGAATAGATAAAAGAATATAACGAACTTTATGGAATTCAATGAATACTTTGATCTTTGTCATTGAAACTAAGAATGATAATTATGTCTCTGAAAATCATATTTTGAGTTTTTCTTCCTTTGGTTGAGGAGTATACATAATTATTAGTTGTGAAGTTTGAGAAATGTCCTAACTAGTCTGGTTTATATGCATTAGATATTACTCGCAAAAAATTATGTATGCAAATTATTTAATGTTTGTTTTGGGAACATGTTTTTAAGGGGCAGATTCCTATTTAACTCTCCTTTATGATATGATCTTGTGGGAATCATATTTTCACACTTCTCCCTAGGGAAATTTCATTTGTTTCAACATTTCCTCAACCTCCTACAATGTTGCTCTGATATTGATTAAGAAAGTTCCAAATTATTTCTTTAATTTAACATATCTAGATGTTTCTTTGACACAAAATGAGTATGATTAGAGTTGAGGTTCTATTGATCAAATATAGTGAAAATATCCCCATGGGAAATAAAACTAGAAGCATGTAGGGAGGTAATTCACAACCATTAATCCTAATCTGTAAAGTATTTAAATAGATACTAGTCTCCAACTCTAGTTTATAGGTTGAGTTGTAAAATATTTTTAAATTTTAGAAACACTCTAGGAGAGATCTCATCAAACAATGGAATATATGCAACTAATAAAAGATAATTGGAAAACTAAGTGAAACCGTAAATTTTGGAATGTATTCTAACCACTAGAGTCCAATGAATAACAAAGAAAACATTCCCATTCTGATTTTGAGTATGGATATGTGTATCAGAGAACTTATCGACCTAAAAATAAAGAAAAATATATACAAGGAAAAATTGATACCTAAAAGACTTAGTGAGATCATAATGGCTAACTAGACATTAATGACATTGGCCAAATATTAACTGAAATGGAATCTGACAAAGGTGAAAGAGAAGTTAAAAAATATAATACAATATCATATACAAACAAGTCATCGTTATATCTTAGTAAACAACAAACTATGGATATAATATGTCTAGACATTTCAAGGAATATATTTGAAGGATATGGAGGGGGTACTATTTGGTAATTGGGAATTTAAAAGTAAGTAAGATTCAAGGAAAATAGAATTTTCTTCAAAAGTTAACTCATTGTAACTATAGCTCATAAAATATTCAGTAAAGAGCTTTGTTTGATTGGGAATTACTATTCTAAACATTTCTTGATCAATGGATGTGGGGTTGATACATAACAGATAACTCCATTCTTGGATACAATAGCTTTGTTACTGGGTAAATAATACTCAACCCACAAGGGAATGAATTCAAGGTAAGGGTAGGTCTCAGGAATGATAAACTGAGCTAAATAAGACCCCCTGAGCTCATATAGGTCAAATTACTGATTTTGTCTATATTTTCTTCCCAGTCTATTAATGGCAAATATTCAAAGTTCATAAGATGGGAGGAACCTAAAGATTGGTGATTTTTCACTTAATATTCATTTTACTATAAGGGAATTGAGGCAATATTTTATACTTTACCCAATAATCTGCTATAGTAAACCGTGTAAGTTGTCGAACAACTCTAGAGACAAATTGCAAAGTTAGTTTCAGTACAATGAGATAAAAATTAAGGGAATTTTGAGTTTAAAAATGAGCTTTGAAATGAAAAATGTACCAACAAAACAAACTTTAAAATAACCAATATGATTCAATATTATGATGTCATCCCTAAGGGTAAATATATTTAGAGGGAAAAGAAGAAAAATACTTTTCTTAATCATATTTTTTTTCTTATCTTCTTATAGTTTTAATAAAATTTCATTTTTTGGCACTCACTGGATGTAGAATTAGAATTTTTCATGCAATAAGTACCCACTTAACATACTTCTAAGTAGAGCTACATTGAGAAAATTGAAAATACATAAAAAACTTGTTTTTAACTTTTTTTGCATGTATTTTCATTTTTTCTTGGTGTGAATCTACTCAAAAGTATGTAGAGTGAGTACTCTATGGATGTGAAATCTAATTTTGCATCCAACAAGTTACCACACTTGAAATTTGAGTAAACCTATAAGGAGATAAGTAAAAAATATAATAAGAAAAAATGGTTTTCTTTCTCTTCCTATAAAAACTCATAACTCTTATTTTATTATTATTATTTTTTTTTTTTAGGAGGTCCATTTTACACCCCAAATTTTCCCTAATGGAAGTCATTTTACCCTCTAGCAATTAATTTAGTTGTTTGGAAACACACTACATAATCTAATTAGAAAAACGCCTTTTATTTTGAAAAGTACAAGCTAAGTCCCTCTTATTGATTATTACTGATGTTGTTCTCATGCTTATGACATGTGGACCAATCGTTTTCTACCACCTAGATGCCACGTGGTTGAATTAATATATTACATTAGAGGAAATTTTAGCGTAAAAGTGGTCTCCTAAGGAAAAATCATAAAATAATAGTTAAAATAATAAAATAATAGTTATGAATTTTGGAGGGAAAAAAAGAAAACTACTTTTTTTAATTGTATTTTTGGCTAATCTCCTTATAGGTTTACTCAAATTTAAAGTGTAAACACTCGTTGGATGGGGAATTAAATTTCACATCCAACGAATAACCATTATGCATACTTTTGAAAGGACCCACATTTATAAAAGTTGCAGATACATTCAAAAAACGCATTGAACGCGGCTTTTGAATGTATCTGCAATTTTTATCAATGTGGGTCTTCTCAAAAGTATGTATAATGGGTACTCGTTGGATGAAAAATTTAATTCCGCATTTAACGAGTGTAAACACTTGAAATTTTAGTAAAGATATAAGGATATAAGAAAAAAATACACTTAAAAAAAGTAGTTTTTCTTATTTTCCCTCCAAAATATTTACATGTATCTCTTTTTAAATTTGAAGAATTTTGATTGGTTTACATATTATGACATGGAAATTACGTGAACATTTCATGGGCACTTTTAGGCTAAAATTTCCTCTTATGTTTGTCCACCACTTCACTTATGCCATTGGTTGATGTTATGCTTTGTTGTTTAGCAGTGGTCCCACAAGTCACATCATAAAAACAATTACGGGAGTAGGAAATTTGTTTTGAAACCCTGAGGGGGGAGGGATATCATTCTTTAAGTGACAGGTTTCTCAATAATATACTACTTGGACATGACTTTGGACCCCCCTGACCATTAACCATCGAGAACTCATGGTCCTCTGATATTATTGTTTAGTCATTAATCAAAAATACCTCCATGGTGCACTTTGAAAGTTGCACAAGAGTTAATCACCGGTGGAAAGGGTGGAATACATGCATGTTTAGTAAAATTTATTTTTTCAACTACATAATTTAACTATAAAGTTTGTATACAACACTAAAAATTATTTAATTTACAACATTGACTACTTCTGGGGACATCATCTCCTTATAAGATACTGAAAATTGTAGTAAGTACCTTCACATCAGGCTATGGAGTCAAATGTTGTTGGCAAATCATCAAACCATGCACTGCAAATAAAATTCACATTGGTATTTACAAAGAAGAATGAAATTAGAACCTTTAGGTTCCTCAAAATTATATGAAATGCTTCAAATGTTGCAAGTTCATAAGCAGTGATAAGACTTCACCATCCAAATTATGCAAGATGAATGTGTTATTTCCTTTACCCTCAAAATTTTTGAAAGTTCCTAGCCACAAATGATCAAATTTACCATGTTTTTCTTCATTTTATCTTCTAGCATCCCACTTCAACCCTATATCTCTCTAACTGAGTTCTCTTTCTGAGGCCTTTTTATCAAACATTATTTTATTGTTATCATAATATTGTTGTAGATTTACTTGGAGCTACTCTCTATTTAGTTCAATTTTTATCAGTTGATGTATGCGTCTTGTAAAGTCATTAGAATCTTCATCGGAACTATGAAAATTTTTCATTGCAAGAAATGCTAGTTGAGTAGGAAAAATGGCTTCAACCCCATATACTAACTGAAAATGTGATTTTCTTATTGGTATTTTTGTAGAAACCTTGTTTGCCCAAAGTACAAGTTTTAAGTGGGCACCCCGATTCTTTTTTTGATATACTAGTATATTCATAATCATTTTAACAAGGTTGAGGATAATAAGTAGTGAAATGATTAAGATAAATGTGATAGTTTTTTATAGAAATTGATCATTTTCATTGACTTAAAATCTTAAGCATTATTTGTGATGATACGTCATATTGGGTTGTACGCACAATTATGACATAATTGTTTGTTTTGTAAGCTTAGGACCTTTCATTTACGATAATATAAAGGGTAGAGAGTCATACAGTATAAAACCAATGCAGTGACCTCAACCTGCCTGAATGAAACCAGGTCTATTGGCCACCACAACATAATTGTTATTATCACCTATTGAACAATACAAACATATACTGAAATAGTCCATTTATTATACAATGGGTGAAACTAATAACTATGTCATAGTTGCACCATTCTGGAGCCCTAGGGAGATATGTATTTCTTTTCATGCTCAATCTTGAGTTGACACATGTTTTTCTAAAATAAAATAAAATATTATTTAAATAAAAATATGATGTTTGGTTAGTTTTAATTTAAAACATTATAAACATCAATACTCTCGTTATTATTGATATTACAACCCACTATGAAAAGGGATCTAAAATTATTTCACTCAGCCTCTCAACCATAAGAAAATATTCAATATTCATATGAAGTCAAATAATTTTATATCAATTTTAAAGGGAGATGAATGAATTAAAAGTAAAAAAAAAGTCTTATATTTTCACTATTAGATGTTAAAAACTCACAATTCTATGTTTTTGTAAAAATATTTCAATACAAAATTTAAATAAATTATTTCAATATATATATATATATATATATATATATATATATATATATATATATATATATATATATATATATATATATATATATATATATATATATATATATATATATAGTAAAAGGGAGATGTGTAATTCATTCAAAACTTTATTATAAAATTAATGTGCGGCATTTAAAATATTAATAATAATTAAAAAATTCAATGGAGGTCATAAACATATTATTTTAATATGTAGGATTAAGTAATATTTATGTATATTTAAAAATATATTAATAACAAAAAAGAATCATTTTAATGTGTGCAATGTAATTCATAAACAAAATATTTCATTTTTCATGTTAAGTAATTTTTTTTTATGTCATATATGTATATATAGTTTAAGAGAATTATGTATATATTATATAAAGTAATGGATACAAATAATTTTTTATGGTTAAAACATTTCAAATAGTCTTGCTATTATACATTTTAACCTATTTTAAATATATTCTTTTGAGTCATTTAATCGTTAGATTTGCAATTGAAAGCTATGTAGTTTACACATTCCAAGTGTCCAAGAGAATTTTCAAGGCATTAAATGTAACAGCTGGATTTATTTCCTAAACTATTTATGTTTATTTTTATTTTTAAAAGGGATTATGCATTTAACTTTTTTTAATGAAATTAACATGTAAAAGTTAATCTAAAAAATGAACATGGTTTACTTCTATTTTGAATAAAGAAATTAATTATGGAATGATTTCCATGAAGACTGGTGATAAAGTATTCCAAGCTTCCAGAGTAGTTAGGCAAAAGAAGTTAAGGACAGTTACCTTTTCCTCTGAGGATAAAAGGAAAATCCCAGTGAGGAAAATGGGTTTTGTGACTTTGGAAGAAAAGTTAGAAGGCTTGAGGGTGAGAGTAATTCTAGAGCTGGTTGAACAAGTGGTAACTCAACAACCCTGAACCTAGAAAGGAATACTAGACTGGAGGTCTTTAGGTCTCAACCAAAACTACTACTAGATAATCCCTACTCTGGTGCGGAACACGAGGACATATTAACCTCTCTCAAGGTTGGGAGGATCATCGTCTTCATCATCAGAAGTTCTAAGTGAGATAAGTAACTGGTCTAAGTGAAAAGAAATATTAAAAAACTGACTGTGAAATTTATTTACTTAGACAAATGCTTCAAAAGTAGTAAATGACCTTGTTATGCCTCTTATTAAAAATATTTATTTATAGGTACTATCAAAAAAATAGTGACTATGTGAATATAACTAGATATGTAAATAATATGATATCAATATGCTAATACAGTCCTAACTCTGTACAAATATTATGCTTATTGAAAGATTAAAACTCTACTGTGTAGAGTAGATAGTTTAAGGAAATAAATAGGAAGAATATATGTGAAATTACAGATATGTATGGTAGAAGGGACTGTCGGTTTAGTCCAGAGTAGACACTCTGGACAAAACCATTTGTCTCTTCTTTCTGATCATCCTATACTTGGGCTAGGGATACCGTGGGTATCCCTGAACCTTCATGGTCCGGACATCGACCCTAGAAGCAATAGAAAATTATAATACACTACTCAAAAATTAACATAATATTATGGTTACATAATTTCCATAAGATTAGCTTATGGCATAAGTGCTATTAGCATAATTATGTAATGATGAGAACATTCAAACTCCGTTAACAATAAAGAACAAAATCCTTTAGAATGAAAGATACATGTATTCATCTACAATTTCTTTCCTCATTCCACAAGTCAAGAATTTGTTTAACTAAACCAGCATATAAAATATAATGTAAATTTGGAATTTGAAACACATAGAAAATAAGATTCCAGTATAAGAATTAAAGACTGCATAATGAGGAAATAAGATCTGCACACAGTAGTTGTGCTATGAAGCCATATATCTTCTAATTTCAAATACAAAAGTAGTTTGAATAATGACATATAAAAGAAAGGAAACCATGTTATTATATAATAATTATCAGTCTTAACATCTATTGGTGTTGAGAGACCTTCTCGGTCATAAAACAACAGTATAGATAGAAAATACTATCAAGCTGAAACAAAAATTTGACTATAACTCTTAAGAAATCCAAGTTGACACGAAGTAACCATGCATGAAAGAAGTTTATATACAAATATGAAAAATTGAACAAACTGATTATATTATTCCAACACCAAACAGTTGGTAACTATTACACTGAAATTCTGAAAATAAGGAGACAGAGCCATAAGGCCTCCGTAGCAAGAATAAGTTATAGCTACTCAGGGTTTCAAACCCAGAATTTCCCAGAAGTTTTAACATCTAGTTCAAATAATAGACCCAGGGACCTCGGTACCTTTACGTTAAGGAATGCGGGTCATTACAAAGATAGAGTCAACATCGAGAGAACAGTGTGTTGCAGATGGAGATAAGAGAACAGGGTTCGTATTTTACCTGCAACACCAACAACCAGAGGTTAGCATTGGTAGTCTAATGAAAAGATAAAACAACATATAATAAAATAAATCATGATCGATCGAAATATTACCTGGGTGAAAGATCGAATAAACATAATAACGTAACTTGAAGCATTGAGCGAAACCACAACAAACATGGTTAAACCCTATGTGAGGAATTGATAACCTTGGAAATGAAATAAAGGAGAACCTATTAAACCCAGAAGTTACCTGTGCGAATGCGCTGACCCTTCCGAGCTTGATCCCTCAGCGGCATGATATTATCATTTTGACTGGAGGTTGCACAACAAGGATGTCGATTTTACATCTAGCAGAAGTTTAACCAGTAATGAAGCTCAACTGTGCGACATGAAGGCTAGGGCAAAGAAAAAAAATGTGAAGACAATAGAAGCATCATGACATATCAATAGAAGCGAAGGCATGAAGTGATGAAAGACCAGCAACCATTAAAATCATAACAAAGCATTGTCGAAGGAAATTGTGACCATCGCCAAAGATTACCTATTGCAGGGATGAGGCGCTGAAGCATAGTTCTAGTCGGAGCAAGTTGGTAAGTCCGCGGGCTCCAAAAGTACTTTAATCTTAAATATGAATATGTATAAATATGCATACAACCATATCAATAGGTTGTTCTAAACCTTAGTTTGATTAATATATGAATGTGTAATTTCATATGTGGTCGAAAAGTTTATATATTATGAATTGTGCTAATGAAATTAAGCCTACTAAGGTGTTGAATAAAATATATTGTCATATAATATAACGCAAGGATAATGTATTTTTTAAATATTATGTCATATAGTTTAAAAGCATGGATAAGGCTATATTCATCTATGTACAAAGAGATGTATAAGATGTAAAGGTATTTTATTTATTTTATTTTATTTTTTAATCTAGGATGTTACAAGTGGCATTAGAGGTGCGTTCATACGTCGAGACCCAAATGGGTCACCTAAATAAAAATCGCTACGTGTAAATTGTGCACAGAAAGTAGAAAGGATATAATGAGAAGGGGATTGATGCATCAAGTACCCAGGAATGCAGGGGAACCTCCACCCCAATCCAATCTTGAAATGAACCCGGAAATGTGGATGCAGCTGAGTGTAGATAAGCACAAACAGACTAGCAAATTACTGGAAGGATAAAAACGCTAGTTGAGTATACTGTTGATTACAGTGCAGAAGTTTCAGGAAGAAATGGTCAGGATAAGAAGAGACAATGAAAGATTGATGCAAGAGCAGGAGAGGATTCTCAAAATCCTCTCTGATAGACAGAATCAAGGAATAGTGCCACCCAATCCTAAAGAAGACACTAGGGGAGAGAGTGATCAACGACGACAAACTAATGACAGACCAGAGGGAAGTCATTCACAACGAAGCAATAAAAACAAAAATTATAATAAAGCAGAATCTGGCAATGTGTCTGAACAACATGAAATAAAGAAACAAAAAGTGGAACTACAAGGCGAGTTCCGAAAAATCAAACCTCCTACTTTTGATGGAGAGACCGAAGAGGTGGCTGAGGCTTGGCTAATAAATATGAACAATTACTTTCAAGTCTATTAATATAGCAGCAACCTCAAAGCTTGGTTAGCTATTTATCAGCTGAGGGAGAAAGCTACCTTATGGTAGGAGGAAGTAAAAAATATACGAAGTATTGAGGACTAGAATGTGACATGGGACGAGTTCCAACAATATTTCAAGGATAAGTATCTAATGGAGCGTTTCTATGATGAAAAATCTCGAGAATTCCATGATTTAAGACAGGGAAAAATGACAATGGATGAATTCATAACTAAGTTCACATAATTGTTAAGATATGTGCCTTACCTAAGAGATGAGAAGGCTAAATTTTAGCGATTTTTCAGTAGTTTTCCTACTCACATGAAAGAAAGAATCGAATTTGTAAACCCGAATACTATGGACGAGGAAATTCAAAAAGCACGAATGTGCTATCAACAATCCAAGGCAAAAGGATAAATGGGCAGAAACTGGACGCCAAAGAAAGGACAGAAAAGCAATTCAAATTTTAAAAATGCCACGTCTAGTAATTTTAAAAATTATGCAAGAAATTCAGTAAGTAAACAATTTGGGAGAAATCACCAGAGGATAAAGTGGCCAATAGAGGAACAACCCACAGAAGCCTCCAGTAAACCAGAACTGGACAGGCCCAGAAACCTCCCCTACAATTTTGGGGATGCGGTGAGGCACATTACTACAAGAATTTTCCTCATCGTGGGAGAGGTGAAACAACAACTAATATGCAAGAGGCTTCTACAGTGGGGGATGTGGCTCGAAATATACCCAAAATTAATGCAGCTCTTGAATACAGACAAGTATATTTCCAACCGACAATGATAGAACTTGAAAGTAAGTTATTTTCACAAACATTTTCTATTTTGGTTGACCCAGGTGCTAGTTAAGTTATGTAAATCTCTGGATAATGGAAAAATGTAACTTGCAAAGCCAAACATTTAAGAACCCTTGGCTAGTACAGCTAACTATGGGAGCAAAGAGAAGGGTCAGTGCTAAATTTTAAACTGATCTTTGGAAATCAAGAATGAATAGTTAAAAGTAGAATTAAATATTTTACCTTTGGGTTCCTATGACATACTACTAGGTATGGACTGGTTGGAAAAGCATTGGTCTCTGGTAGACTGTAAGGATACGATCATCTACTTCAGAGTTGAAGATGGGATGCACCAAGAATTGAATGAAATCAAGAAACCTCTACAATTACGCCCCATAACAGCATCTCAGTTGGGTAAATGCATCAGAAAAGGATTCCAGATTTATGCCATCCAAGTGGGATTTTCTAACTCTAAGGGGAAGACAACTATGATGGAAAATATACCAGTAGTATATTTCAAGAGCAAATATACCACAATTACCTCCAAAAAGAGATATCGATTTCACTATCGAGTTAATGCTTGGCACAACACCAGTGTCAAGAGCACCATATTGGATGAGCGTATCCGAGTTAACAGAATTGAAAATGCAACTATAAGAACTGCTTGATAACAAGTATATTTGACCAAGTGTATCCCCTTAGGGAGCACCAGTGTTGTTCGTAAAGAAGAAGGATGGAACCATGTGAATGTGCATGGATTATAGGCAACTCAATAAGTTGACAGTCAAGAATAAATACCCGTTGCCGCATATAGATGACTTGTTCGATGAATTGAAGGGAGCGACTGTATTTTCAAAGATATATTTAAGGTTTGGATATCACCATATCCGAATTAAATATGAAGACATTTACAAAATAGCCTTCCGCACCTAATACGGGCATTATGAGTTCGTGGTATTACTGTTTGGTTTAACTAATGCACCAACAACATTCATGAGTCTGATACATGGCATATTTCACCCCTTTTTGGACAAGTTCGTTCTTATATTTCTTGACGACATATTGATTTATTCACGAACCATGGAAGAGCACAAGGAACACTTAAGACAAGTGCTAGAGATGTTGAGGAAACATCAATTGTATGCCAAGTTCAGCAAATGTGAATTTTTCAAAGAGAAAATGAAATATTTAGGCCATGTCATTTCCATTGAAGGAATAGCAATAGATCCTGAGAAAATAAATAATATCATGGAATGGAGAGTGCCCAAGAACGTGGCATATATATGTTACTTTATGGGATTGGCTAGATATTGTAGACGTTTCATCAAAGGATTTTCGAAAATTTCCTTTCCTATTACATCTCTATAGCAAAAGGGGTAGGTGTTTAAATGGACCAGTGAATGTAAGTCTAGTTTTGAATTTTTGAAACACTTGCTAACTGCTACCCTGGTGTTGAGGATAGCTGACCCCAAAAAGGAATTTGAAGTATGCACCAACGCAATGAAGGAAGGAGTAGGAGCTATATTATCTCAAGAAGGAAACGTTGTTTCCTATGAGTCAAGAAAACTAAAAGATCATGAACAACGATATTCCACTTATGTTTTGGAGGTGACAGCGGTAGTGCATGCACTCAAGGTGTGGAGACACTGCTTATTGGGAAAGAGGTCCGTGCTGAAGACAAATCATAGTAGTTTAACCAATTATTTTAAACGAGCTGATTTAAACGCTCGCTAGGCAAGGTGGAATGCATTTTTAAGTGAATTTGATTTTGACATTAAACATGTTAAGGCAAGGAAAATCGTGTGGCTAATGCCTTGAGAAGAAAATTGCATTGCGCGTATGAACTCTACTTTAATCAGGTAGAATTCCAATTTTAGGATAAGATAGAAGAATAAGTTGAGAAAGATCCTGAATACCAATTCCTATGGAAGCAAGCAAAGAAAGCAGAAAAATAAGAAAAACCATCAGATTATGGGATTAACAGAGATCTGACTTTAACTTTTAAAGAAATTTAGCTATATATCCCAAATCAGATAAGTTTGAAAGAGCTGATATTGGATGAATACCATCGCAGCAAAAAATGTTGACAACAATCAGGAAGTTTACTTTTGGCCCGGTATGCGGAAGAAATATTGTTGAATATTTAAATAGGTGTTTGGAGTGTCAATAGGTTAACGTGGAGCATCAACATCCAGCAGGATTGTTGCAACCTATACCTATACTTGAATGGAAATAGGAGGTTATATAATTAGATTTTATTACTGATCTACCAAGATAAAAAAGGAATAATGATTCCATAATGGTAGTGGTTGATAGACTGAGAAAGGCAACACACTTTATACCTATACAGTCCACTTACAAAATGATGCAGACTATAGATATTTTCATGAGAGAAATATTTAGGTTGCATGGCATCCAAAAAAAAGTCATCTCGAATAGAGATGTAAAGTTCACTTCAGCCTTTTGGAAGGCACTATTTACTGGATTGGGTACACAAGTTAACTTCAGTACTGCTTATCATCCACAGGCAGATGGAAAAACAGAGTGAGCGAATAAAATCCTGGAAGACATGTAATGAAACAACCCACAAAGTGGGAGAATTATTTTCATCTGGTGGAATTCGCGTAAAATAATGGTTACCAAGAGTCTCTTAAAATGAGTCCATTTGAAGCCTTATATGAGAGACATTGTCGAACTCCCAATAACTAGAGTATTTCCAAAACCAAACTACTGCTTGGCCTACATATGTTGGCTGAGATGGAACTGGAAGTAAATAAGATTAGACAAAACCTAAAGGCTGCTCAATATCGGCATAAGGTTTATGTGGACAAAAAGAGAACCTATTGGGAATTAGGTGACCATGTTTATGTGAGAATCAAACCTAAGAAACACACCTTAATGTGGACTTCGTGTGCCAAGTTGGCTCCCAAGTTCTGTGGACCTTTCCAAATCTTGGAAAGAGTAGGACCTATGGCCTATCGATTGGAATTACCTAGTCACATATAGGTGCACAACATGTTTCATGTATCAATACTGAAACGATATTTACATGATTCGAGATGTGATACATTGGAAAAACATTCAGGTAGGAATAATATTGAGTACCAAATCTATATAAGGAATGAATATTAAGTTTATTAACTTAAGTCCTTGATGGTTGCAGTTCGATCCAGACGGCGAATTTTTGGTAGAACCTCAGTGTATTCTCGATAAGAAGGAAATCACGCTCTGGAGGTGAGCCATCACCCAAGTTAAAGTGCAATGGAATAAATTTGGCCCAGAGGAGCCTACATGGGAAGACAAATTATTTGTGTGTTAGGCATATCCAGAACTATTTGCTGATCAGAAATAGAACACAAAGGAAAGTGTTTATTTCCAGGGGGGGAAGATGTAGCATCTGGATTTGTTTCCTAAACTATTTATGTTTATTTTTTTTTAAAAGGATTCTGCATTTACTTTTTTTAATGGGATTAACATGTAAAATTTAATCTAAAAAATGAACATGGTTTACTTCTGTTTTGAATAAATAAACTAATTATGGAATTATTTTCATAAGACCGATGAGAAAGTATTCCAAGATTCCAGAGTAGTTAGGCAAAATCAGTGAAGGACAAATACTTTTTCCTCTGAGGATAAAAGGAAAATCCCAGTGAGGAAAAGGGGTTTTGTGACTTTGGAAGAAAATCTAAAAGGCTTGAGGGTGAGAGTGATTCTAGAGTTGGTTGAACCAGTGGAAACTCAGCAACCCTAAATCTGGAAATGAAGACTGGACTGGAGGTCTTGAAGTCTCAACCAGAACTACTGATATATAATCACTACTCTGGTGCGGAGCACCGGGGGAGACATGGATGTAATAGTCTCTCTCAAGGTTGGGAGGATCATCATCTTCATCATCAGAAGTTTTAAGTGAGATAAGTAACTAGTCTGAGTGAAAAGAAAGATTAAGAAACTAACTATGAAATTTATTTACTTAGACAGATGCTTCTGAAAATTTGATGTATATGCATAGAAAAGTAGTAAATGACCTTTTTATGCCTCTTATTAAAAATATTTATCTATAGGTACTATCAGAAAAATAGTGACTATGTGAATATACCTAGATATGTAAATAATATGGTAGAAATCTACTAATACAGTCCTAACTTTGTACAAATATTATGCTTGTCGAAAGAGTAAAACTCTACTGTGTAGGATAGACAGTTTAAGGAACTAAATAGGAAGAATATATGTGAAATTATAGATATGTATGGTAGAAGGGACTGTCAGTTTAGTCTAGGGTAGAGACTCCGGACAGAACCAATTGTCTCTTCTTTTAGTTCATCCTATAGTCGGACTAGGGATACCGTGGGTATCCCTGAACCTTGATGGTCTGGACATCGACCCTAGAAGCAGTAGAAAATTATAATACACTACTCCGAAAGTAACATAATATTCTAGTTACATAATTTCCATAAGATTAGCTTCTGGCAGAAGTGCTATTAGCATAATTATGTAATTATAACAACATTCAAACTGCATTAACAATAAAGAGCAAAATCATATAGAATGAAAGATATAGGTATTCATCTACAATTCCTTTCCTTATTCCACAAGTCAAGAATTTGTTTAACTAAACCAACATATAAAATAGAATTTAAAGTCGGATATGAAACACAGAGAAAATAAGATTCTAGTACAAGAATTAAAGACCACATAATGAGGAAGTAAGATCTGCACACAGTAGTTGTGCTATGAAGCCAGATATCTTCTAATTTCAAATACCAAAGTAGTCTGAATAATGACATATAAACGAAAGGAAACCATTAAATTATATAATAAGTATCAATCTTAACATCTATTGGTGCTGAGAGACCTTCTTGGTCACAAAACAAAATTATAGCTAGAAAATACAATCAAGTTGAAAAAAGGATCTCACTATAACTGTCAAGAAATCCAAGATGACATGGAGTAACCATGCATGCAAGAAGTTTATATACAAATATGAAAGATTGAACAGACTGATTATATTATTCCAACACCAAATAGTTGGTAACTATTACATTGAACTTCCGAAAATAAAGAGACAGAGCCATAAGGCCTCCATAGCAAGAACAAGCTATAGCTACTTAAGGTTTCAAACCCCAAATTTCTTGGAAGTTTTAACATCTAGTTCAAATAATAAATCCAATGACCGTGGTACCTGTACATTAAGGAATGTGGTTCATTACAAAGACAGAGTCAACACCGAGAGAACAACGCGTTGCAGATGGAGATAAGAGAACGTGGTTCGTAGTTTACATGCAACACCAACAACCAGAGGTTAGCATTGGCAGTCTAATGAAAAGATACGACAACATCTAATAAAAGAATCATGATAACCTGCGAGGAGGGAGATATTACCTGGGTGAAAGACGTAAGAAACATTGTAACCGTAACCTGAAGCACCGAGTGAAACCATAAAAAAACATGGTTAAACCCTATGCGAGGGATTGATAGCCTTGGAAATAAAACAAAGGAGAACCTGTTAAACCCAGAAGTTACCTGCGCGAATGCGCTAAGCCTTCCGAGCTTGATGCCTCAGCGGCATGATAGTCTCGTTTCGACTGGGGCCTCCACAACAAGGATGTTGAGTTTACATCTAGCAGAAGTGTAACCAGTAATGAAGCTCAGCTGTGCGACATGAAGGCTAGGGAAAAGTGAAAAACCTGTGAAGAAAAATAGAATCTTCATAACATATCAACAAAAGCAAAGGCATGAAGCAATGAAAGACCATCAACCATTAAACCCATACCAAAGCATTGTCGAAGGAAATTACGACCATTGCCAAAGATTACTTGTTGCAGGGATGAGGCATTGAAGCATAGTTCTAGTCGAAGCAAGCTGGTAAGTCAGGTGACAATGGAGCATCGACGAGCTCGAAGCCGCAGAGCGGCGGAGCAGAAGGCCACATCACATAGAAAAAATGAGAAAAAAACAGTTAGGGTTGTGGGTAGGTCGACTACCCTAACCCCAGGATAGATTCATATCCATTGTCGATCATTGCAGAGATCCAACGGTGATAAATCCCACAGGTGTCAACACAATCTTAGAAAAGTGGCACGAAGATCGGAGGGCAATTAAGCACATGTATGATCAAATTAAACGCATATATCATCTAAGTACTAGGTAAAATCAACTTAACAATGGATTCTGTCGTATTCATTTATAATGTCAGAATAAACCATAGGTTATATGGTAAAGAATCAATCAAAGCCTGGAACTGTCAGATCTGAAATCCAAAAGTACTTTAATCATAAATTTGAATATGTATACATATGCATACAGTCATATCAATAGGTTGTTATAAACCTTATTTTGATTAATATATGAATGTGTAAGTTCATATGTGGTCGAAAATTTTATATATTATGAATTGTGTTAATGAAATTAAGCCGACTAAGGTGTTGAATAAAATATATTGCCATAGAATATAATGCAAGGATAATGTATTGTTTAAATATTATGTCATATAGTTCAAAATCATGGTTAAGGCTATATTCTTCTAGGTACAAAGAAATGTATAAGGAGTAAAAGTAATTTTTTTTTAATCTAAGATGTTACATTGAACTCATGATGGATTGTAGATTTATGTGGTGTAGATTTTTAGAATCAAAGCTCGGAATCTCAACAGTCCTCATTTTTCAATGTGGTGTACATTGAACTCATTTATACATTCAAAAAATGTAATTTAAATAATAAATATAGGCTTAGTCTAACTTATAGACGAAATAGCTTTTTTCACTAGAATTCACAAAAATCCAGCCATACAATTTCATGATTTTTTTGAAAAATCCCTAGGACATTCTAATTATGCAAATTAAACATTTTTTTTAAATCTCTATCAAATTTTGATTAAAATTAACCAGAAAAGATTGTCATATATATATATATATATATATATATATATATATATATATAAAGAGATCTTACCCACATATTTATCAAGCACAAAGAAAAATCAATTTTCATGAGGTGCAAGCCTTTTTTTCAAAATTTTTATTAAAAAAGTGAGTTGTACCTCAAAAAATTATTAAAATAGATCTATACTAATATATATTTATTGCTAGTCCTTAAAACCTATAATTAATATAATATAAAAGTTTATAGTTTTCCACTATGTATATGAAAAAAAAGAGAGAATTATGTCAATGAAAATTGCAATGATTTATCCAGTATCCTTCTATTCTTCTATTCTTCGATGGTTGTTTACAATTGTTAAATGAATAGATTTGAGGATTAAGGATTAAATTTTTCTGCACCGGCTTGAAGGTGAATTTCTGAAAGGAAAATGCGGGGAAGAGGGCAATTTCAGTGTCCATTTCCAACGCATTACATGTAAGAAGCGGGACCAAAAGAAATCAAACATTGTTATCTTAGTAATGTGATAATTAGTGGAAAATGACTTGGTAGCCATTCTTCAACTTGAATATGTTCTGTGAAAATCGAGAAAGCTACCACCATCCAAATTTTCTGTTGAATGGCAAGCAGATATTTGGAAAAGCGAGGGTTAGAAATGGAGATCTGTGTATGGCATATTCGGTATCAGAGATCAAGTGCACTCGGCAGAGCGTGGGAAAGAGAGGGGGTTTGGAGAATATAGCTGTGTGACAACTGAGTTAATTATGTTGTGAAACAAATGTGATCGAGGAGCTGGAACTGTTTGTATAGTCTGAAGAGCATTTGACTGTAGGGAGGTGCATTGTGAATGCTCTGAGTAACAGAGTAGGTTGAAATGCGTTGAATGCAGTCAACTCGTGATATGTAGTGCAGGTAGAACGGTCACAAGTCAAAAAGTTGATATGAAGAAATCTAAGTGTTATTCTAACTGTCCAAGTATCTAAGATTTTGATCGAACATTTCTATCTTATAGCCACATTTCAGTGCTATAACTATAAATGTAGTTTGGCATACTCAAGATATTTTTTAACTTTTGTCTGAAGGCATTACTTTCACATGAAAAGGTAATGAATATTATTATGTTATATAAAAACATGATTAACAGGTGAGAAAATGAGGTGAATGTCAATAATAGGATTAGTTGTGTCTTCATCTAATGGCTCGATGCAATCCTCTCATATTTTTTCTTTTACAATAAAAGAACATATTGAAATTATGTCACAATGAAATCCTCTCATGTTTTTTCTTTTACAATAAAAGAACATATTGAAATTGTGCCACAATTGAATCTTCTTGTACTTGTTCTTTTACAGTAAAAGAACATATTGAAAGTATGCACAATGCAATCCTCTCGTATTTTTTCTTTTACAGTAAAATAGCATATTGAAATTATGGATGCATGGAAAGTATTGCTTGCAATGCTTTTGGAGGTATCAAATTATTTTCGAAACCCACGGTTCCTAATCTTCTGTCAGCTGGAAGGGAATCCCAAAATCCTCCACTGAGACATCCAAGAGAGGAATGTCCTCTACATTTAGAGACCCCCAACTCTCCAGATTTTCAAGTGGTACGGAATCCCGAAATGCCGGACCCTCCTCTGCCGTAATCTCCTGTTCTTCCAAGCTGGACGATGAGGATGCCGCGCCGTTCTCCGAAGGCAAACGAAATTCCAGTGCGGAAAACTTGGCTGCCGCGGCTTGAATTTGCGGCGGCGATAGAGACGAATCGCAGAGAATTTTCGGCGGGGATTGCGGGAAATTGAGCTTCGCCTTGGATCCTCTGAGACAGTACACAGCGAAATCGTATGCGCGGGCAGCCTTTTCGGGAGTGTCGTAGGAGCCCAGCCAAATTCTACGAGTGGAATTGGGCATTCGAATTTCCGACACCCATTTCCCCCATTTCCTCCTTCGGATTCCCTTGAACTGCCCCGACTTCAGTGAGCTGTGGTGATTCTGGTTTTGCGAGGGTCTAGTCATGTTGGGCTTTTGCCGGGGAATCAGACTGAAAGCGTGAAAGTTTGAAGTCTCGAAAGGGAGGGATTTTGATGGAGAGAGGATTTGAAAGTCGGGACTTGTAGAGGCGTAAGTAGCTACTACACTTCTGCCACTAAATATCTGCGGGACGAATGAAAATGAGATTGTTTGCTGTAACTTCGAGTGCCACTGAATGAGATTGTTTGCTGTAAGGTAGCAAATATATGGAGACCAAAAACGTGTTTAAACTTTGAGTGTATGGAATTTCTCTGATGTACTTCTTGACGTTAAGGAACGCTGATGGGACAAAATCCCACATTGACAAAATAGTCCACCTTATCTGATCCCTTCTATTCACAAAGATTCATGAGTTGTTCACTTCTCGAAGATTCTTTTAGTTCATTGGCCCTTTTCTTCTAGAATTCTGCTTTAGTCCACCGCCCCTTTCACACCGTAACTTGATTAACATTTGAATTGGTGCCCTTCGTTGAGCTTGACTTTGCAAAGGCTACCAGAACTCAGCACCATACTTTCACAACAGACAGGCATGCCACTGTCCAATGGGCGGTGTGCTGATCCTATGGATTACTAAATCTCTGTGTCTTGTTGCTGTGTGGAGTGGTTTTTTTAATATTGTCGACGCCTTCTTTTCCAAGGAAGAATAGAATGGTCATTGCAAGACTGGTTCTCCACCTCAGAATTTGCTCACAGTTTGATGTTTCTAAAGTGACCACTGTGGTTCCTCAATTCAACGCAAGGAACCTGTTGAGTTCAAGTAGTCTTCCCAGGATAATGGTACTACAAAATATTGAAAGGGCGGGGAGGAAGAATTCTGCGATGGAGATTTCGGTCAACAATTGAACACTTTGTTGAATTAAACAACTCAAAACCTCCACTCAAACGAACCTGAATGTTAAGGCAAAAATGCAGTCGATCCCCTGGATCTTAATTGACTTAGTTACTGGTTATTCCCCAACGCTGGTTACTCAACCAGCGTTGGTATAGCGTGTTTAAATGTTTTCATAAGTTAAACCCAAAGATGATTCGTACAATTGATCTAATACTCTTCAACTTACAAATATTTTGATTGTAAATCTGAAGATTGATTTACAAGAACAGTTTATAACGAATGCCCAGAATTTCGTCAGTTTCATTTGGAAATTAAATTTAAAATTACAGGATAACTCAGTGCCATGATGATTAAGTAATTTTGATTCAATAAATATAATTGATTTAAATTTGAATTTTAATCTATAGTTTAATTATGTTTTTTTTTTTTTTTTTTGACAAACGATATGATTTGGTGAACCAGGCCGAGGGAAAGCGGATGCTCTGTTCGGTTGAAACCAATGACGCATGGGCTTGTATTGAGTCTGAAGCCAAGGAACAATTTTTAAAACAAGGAGAAAAATCCATAATTTATCAACAATTTTGATGGGAGGACTGAAAATCCAGATCTCGAGGAGGGTTTCCAGATCTTCGTTAGAACCCTTAATGGGAACTCGATCCTTCTACCGGTGTCTAATTCTGATCTCGTGAAGGAAGTAAAACAGAAGATAGAGAAGACGAGGAGCAGATATGTGGTGACACAGAATTTTAGTGGGGAGCAATTAATGGATTTTTCTCCATTGAATATGGTATAATAAAAAATTCCACTATCGCCATGCATGTGACATTGTGTGGTGGAGGTACAAGTACCAAGAAACCAAATGTATCTTACAAGGAGGTCGCTCGATTCAGAAACCCAAGTGGATCTGCCTATTTTAAGTATGTAGTGATTAAAAAAAATCAAGCCCTATCACACTAGATACAAAATAACCTAGGTCCCTATATTGTAGGTCAATTGGAACAAGATGTATAAATAATTCAAAATTTACAGTTGTTAATGAATTTGTACTGAAAACAATAGACACAAATTTCTTCTCTTTAATTTGCAGAATGCAAAACATACAATAGAAGCTCATGCAATCATTCAATCACAATGAACACAATATTTTTATTGGGAAACCCAATTGAGAAAAATCCCTCCTCTGCTTGTATGAGAACATAGATTTATTACAATGAATACTTCAATCCTTGAAGCTCAACCAATATTCATCCACTGATCTCTTCTTCCTGAGTCTGGTTTGGAAAATATTTAGCATGCCTCATGTGCGACATGCAAACTGTGTAACCTCTCTAGTATACAATAATAAATACAATTATGCCTTTTTCCTCCACTCAACTAGACAATTCAAATTGCATGCATGACTAGGGTTATTTTTAATAAATTGACTAGTTAACTAAAAGATCAATGAGTTAACAACAATTACAACTACTCAACTGAACTCCTACTGACTTTATTCATGACTAGAGCTCTAATAACTTAGTTTCACTAACTATAACTCCACTAGATTGTTATATCTTAGAAATTAACTCATGCACAGCTCTACTTCTTGCCCAAAAACTTGAATTGGTTGACTTAACTAAGTGACTTAGCCATGCCACTGCTGCTAATTGAAACTCAAGTCATCCTGCTGATGTGGAAATTTGAATTTCTCCATTTGACTAAAGCACAAGTCAAATGAAACATTTTCTTGCTACAATTTAACACTCCTTCTTAGCAAGAAAAGGGTTATGCACAACCCCAATCCTACTCAAGTGGAATGTACTGTAACACAACTAACACTCCCTCTCACTGTTGTTGTTGCTACTGCAACAACTGCAACTAAGAACATCCAAAATACTGAATCAACTATGTCTCCAAGCTATAATTGTCTCCTGAGTCACTCACTACTACTAGCCTCTGCACTATCGCTCAAGATCTTACTGCATCAATTAACATTGATCCTTATACTAGTAAATATTGTGGACCCCTGTAGCATGGGTAATGATCCATGAGAAGAGTATACTGCAATTGCTACTACTCTCCTTCGTACCTTGCCCAAATCTTTGCAACTATGGGACTAAGGCTCTACATTACCCCACCTCACTCCTGGAGGTATAACTATATGCATGGCGAAATCTATTTCTAGCTTGTAGAGATTTTTAACTCAAAAACCAATTTGTTTTGCTTGTCTAGTAGCAACATGCTTCAAATAAGCTTTCCCTTTACTAAACATCACATCATATTATCTGTCTTCAAGTGCGTCTACAAAAACTGGATTTTTCTTTAGGCGGGGCAAAACCATTACATTCTTCAGGTGAAGATGGGAGCTTGACTCCCTCTTAAAGGTGACAGTGGCAATACCTTTGGTTCTATACCTTCCATCATCTCCAAGCTCTATGTGTAATGGTAAGCACTTCTCCTCTAAATTCTTGAAGAACTCCTTATTTCTTTTCATATGAAATGAAGCACCAGAGTCTAAGTACCACTCACTCCCTCTTACTGTGCTTTCCATCAAATAAATGAGGGTGAAATCCAATTCTAATTGTGTTGTGAGAGCATCTCCTGTTGTTGTTAATTTAGGTTCCTTATTGGATTTCTAATGTGGACAATTGGTTGCATAGTGTCCATACTCATGGCAAAGAAAGAGTTTAATTTTACTGAGGTCTTTCTTCTTGCCATGGTTCTGGATGGATTATGCCTCGCCTTGGGCCTTCTTGCCTTTGGCATTCTTTCTTTTTCCAACTAGAGCATAGTCTTCTTCATCATTAGATCTGGATGAGACTCCATCTCTAGTGTTTCTTTTAATCTCCTTCTGCACCAAGTCAAACCAAAGTCTCTCCCAATTAGGGAGCTTGTCTCTTCTATTAACTGAATCCTGATAGTTGTGCCACAACTTCGAAAGACCAAGGAGTGCTAAGCTCACCGGTTAAGATTGTGGTATAGTCTCTCCAACTCCTCCAAGTTCATGTATGACCTGAGTGAATATGGACAAGTATTGAACAACGGTTTCATTTTTCTGCATTGAAATCTTCCTGAGCTTATCATTCAATGCCAATTTCCTGGCATCATTACTTCTTTCGAATAACTCTGTGAGGGTTTTCCACATTGCATAAGCATCTTTCTTTCAATGAAAACTCGAAACCATATGATCTCCGACTCCCTCCAGGATAATCTTCTTCGCTTTTACAATATATTTCTTCCATTGAGCTAGTTTTTCTACATATGATGCAATTTGTTTTAGAATATCAATTTGTGTCTAGTAGAATACTGCATTGTCATCCACTACATCTTCCAATTTGTATTTCTAAGCTATGAAATTTGAAGTGCCCTCCAATTCATACTCAAGCCTCAATCCATAGAAGGACGTTGTTCCCGCACTGAAGAAAAGATGCTCCAAAAACTATGTTATTCGAAATTTTTCTGAGAGAAGATCTGGAACTTGGTTTCTATGTAGTTTTCAATAGCTTTGATACCATGTGGAAATAACTCGAAATTTTCAGTTGCTAATGAATTCATACTGGAACAGTAGACAAAAATTTCTTCCACTAAATTCACGGAAGGGAAAACATACAATAGAAAAGCATGCAATAATTCAATCACAATGAACATAGTAATTTTACTAGGAAACCCAATTGGAAATAACCCCTCCTTTGTTTGTATTATATCAAATGAGAATATAGATCTATTACAATGACAACTTTAATTCTTGAAGCTGAACCTGCACTGCAATACTGATATTTTCCTCCTAAGTTTGCTCTAGAAAATATTTAGCCAAATCTAGGCCTCCTGCTCCTATTTCCTTGCACAATTCATGAGGAAATTAGCTCCTAAGGAATAGGGAAAGCTCATATTTTCTTACGCAATTCCTAAGAATAATGCCTCACCTGCTACATGCAAAATTTATACTCTCCATGACTAGGGATATTTTTAGTCAATTGATTAGCTAATTGAAAAATCAGTGAGTTAAAAATAGTTACAACTACTAAACTGAGCTCCTACTGACTCTATTCATGACTAGAGCTCGGATAACTAAATTTCATTAACTATAACTCCAATATATTGCTAGATCTTCGCAATCAACTCATGCACAACTCTACTTCTTACCCACAAACTTGAATTGACTAACTTAACTAATTGACTTGGCCATGCCACTCTTGTTTATTTGTAACAACCTTGGTAAAAAACACATGTAATAAAGTTAATAAAGGAAAAATAATAACCAAGGTCATGGGGCATGTATTCCAAGCTAAATGTTTAAAAATAACATAGTAATGGGGAATCACTTGTGATTAATTAATGGCTATGGAAATTGACAAAGGCAATGGAAAAGACTTTGAAAAGACAAAGTGGCATTTATTGGCAATTTTAATTTATGAAAATAATGAAAAAGATGAGAAAAGGAAGGTGAAAGGTCACAGGTTGCATGTGAGGAGGAAACTAAAGGAAAATAATGAAAAATGAAGAAAATAGAGACCTCATTGATAAAAAGGTTTCTGAGGACCAATTCATAGCTTTTTTCATTTTAACCTTTTGTCGGTTTTAGCTTGGAGCTCTCTCTATTCTCTCTCATACTCTTGGACACGTTGAGTTTTCTTGGAGCACTCTTGGAGGAGTGTGGCATACATGGGAATTGGAGAAAGAAGGAAAAGGAAAAAGAAGAGAAGCACAAGAGGAAAGCAAGATCAACAACTATAGCGGGTTTAGCTTACACGTATCGAGTTGCATCTAGTATGATTTCCTTGCTAGTTTTGGCATGCAAGTGGTTTCTTGGTTGTGATCTGTCATTGGCATGCAGGATTTCCTGGATTGACAATGGTTTTTCGTAGCCTTTCCATTTCCTGGATAGCCATGGTGTTGTGGGTTTACCTTTGTTTTGTGGTTGGTGCACATGTTCCTTATGGTTGTGGGTTGAGTTACTAGTTCTTTGAAGCCTTATTTGGAAAAACACTCTGGAAACCTTGTAACAACTTGGGTTGAGTTACTAGTCCTGGAAGCCTTGGTTAAACAAATTCTTTGGAAGCCTTTGGTGGGTTGAGTTACTATTCCATGAAACCCTGGTTGGACAAATGCTTTGGAAGTTCGAAAACAGTTGTGGGTTGAGTTACTAGTCCTAGAAGCCCCGGTTAAAACAAATTATATGGAGCCCTGTACAACTTAGGTAGAGACTAGTCTAGCAAGGGTTAGTGATGTTTGACCATGATGTGGAATCATTGGTTGAGGGTTGAGGATATTTTGCCTCTAGAAGCCCTAGTTTTTTTTTTTGGTTTTATTCCATGAGATCCCACATTCATGCTTGGATATGGCATGAGGGTTATTGGTTGAAAGAGAGATTTGGTTCAGCTCAATATATGGTCAGGTGATACGTGGAAGTCCCTAACTTGGTTGGTTTTGAATATGTTAATAAGATCTCTTTTCCTCTTGTGTATTATGTGTAAATGTGCTTGTTATTATGTGATCTTAATGGTTGTTCTATCATTGCTATTTTGTTGGTTATATGTTGGTTATAAGTATGGTTTTATGACAGATCTTAGTCATGGCTATTGTCATGTTTTGTTTAGTAATTGAATGGATAATGGATGTATGACCTAATATATGGTAATGCATATACTATGAGAGGTCATCAGTCCTTCTCGGAAATTCTCAGATAAGTATGAAGTCCATATGCTTAGATGTGTTTATAGGGCCTGTAGATTACATGTTCATGATGTGTTGGACAAAATTTATGTCATCGCTAGGCCTTGTCAGGTCAAATCCTTGTTCAAGTTTTGCATTAAAGGCCTTGTCATCATGCTATTTATCATTTCTAGAATTTTCATGAAGTTCTGGGCAGTGGCCTGAGTCTTGGCCTTGAAAAAGTGGCTCGGAATCTGGGGTCATTTGCACAAAATGTCGTGAAAAAGGTTACAGTCAGATGGATTCCTTGTTGTGCATGCAACTATAGGGTTTCAGTCGCATGAAGGGATTGTCATTAGTGCGACTCGGCCTTTATATCAGTCAAACAACAATTTTTATCAGTGGTTGAGCACCTAGGAAGGTTAGGTGGCTCCTGAAGGTCTTGTAGCATCTGAGGAAGGTTAGATTGGTATTTTCCCGTCGGTTCCACCTCCTTAACTATACTTGGGGAGTTGCATCATATCATAGTAACTCTTCGTCACATGTTTACCCTGGTGGACTGGTTAGCTTGGGTAAATGTGGGAGGAGGGTATTACATTATGTGGAAATTCAAAATTCTCCATTTGACTAAGGCACAAGTCAAATGAAGCCTTTTCTTGCTACAATTTAACACAAGACCCAATGATGGAAGTTACCTTATCAGAGGTAAATTATCTTCTTCTTATTTTTTTTGTTCTCTAATCTACATATGATGAATTACACCAATGGGTTTTATCTACATGGACCTCCAACTGTGATATATATTTATGTTCCAAAGGATTCTTCATTGTTCAATTTGACACACAAATACCTGGAGTATTGCCTAAATGAGGGATCATGGTTTTGGGGCAAAGATTGGCTCTTCATTACCCTATGGTTCCCTGATTTTGATGCCGCAAATATGGTGGTTTCAATAATATTGGTATGGGTGAGAATTCACAATCTCCCTCTTCTTTTCTGGAACCATAAGGTCCTAGAGGATAAATATTCCTAGGAAAATTCACCTTGAGAGAACAAAAAAAGGTATCTTTACTTTTCTAGAATTTGTAGAGAGGTAGACCTCAACAAAGGTCTACTAGCACAAATTTAACTGAAATAATTTTTTTTTCGATGGCACTAGGTGCTAGACTATGAGAACAAAGCATTTAGATGTTGAATATGTTTTCAAACAAGGCACCTGTAGAATACATGCCTAAGGGAGAAAGAGACTCCCAAAAAGAAAACAAGACAGACCCAAAATCCAAGGGGATGGCAAGCCTCCGACCCTCACCTCTTAGAACAAGAAGAAGAAGAAGAATCCATGGAGAACCATTCAATTTATGCACATGTTCAACATGGCCACCAAGTTGAAAATAATGTTGTGGTACATGTTGGAAACACAATCCACATTCAAAAGGGTATTGAATCAATAAATATCCAAGCATCAAAGTAGAAAAAAGAGGAAACACACTATGAAAAGGACACGGGGGGGTATAAAGAAAACTCATGTATTTGAGATTTCATACTGAGACAAAGAAACCCCTCTAAAAATAGTTAGAAATGAATTGGAAATGATACCAGTAGATCCCAACCCCGGGGGTTGGCGAAAGGTTCATAAAAAGAAAGGAAAAAAGAAGAAGTAAAGTGATTTTTATCACACATAAAATCAACATATTTTATGTATTTCTTACTTTTTTTTTTCTATTTTTATTGATCATAAGCCAAAATACTCACATGATTAAATTTAAACATCCACATAATGTAATTTTGTTCCTTATTTCAAGTTGAATTAAATTACTATTTTTTTTAGTGAAAAAAAAATGATTTGGTGAACAATTTGTTTCCCCAAGTGTGTGGGTTCAAATCTTCAAAGACATGTTATAACTCTTCGAAGACATGTTATAACTGACCCGTATTTGTGAAATAGTTTACCAATTCTCCATAAATTCTTGTTCCAATTAATAAAATAAAAGAATAAATAAATAAAAATCAATAATAATAATTGGTATATCTATATTTTTAGTATTGTGAACTAATTGAAATAATATTTTAAATTTAATAGTTTTTTTGACAAGATAATAAATTATTCTAAGGAATTTATCAGATTTAAATAATTATGGAATGTAATGTTTTCATTTAAAAATAAAATAAAATTATATATATATATATATATATATATATATATATATATATATATATATATATATATATATATATATATATATATATATATATATATATATATAACATTGATTTTTTGTCTTAGAATTTAAAAAATAATAAAATATTATTTGGTTTACTTTGAAATTTTATTTTTATATATCCTAAAAGATTTAAGAGAAGCATAGCTAAATCATTGTAGTTTTGATAGAGTTAAAAGGTTAACAAGGTTGGTACTGTAACAAATATTTTGAAATTGATATTTAATGTGATAGTACTCAAAATATATTATGAGAAAGTACTTTTCATCTTCAAACTTATTATTGACACAATGTTGATAAATTCTTTCAACCTGCTACATTTTAGAAATTGTGAATGCCTTGTTCACTATGGATCTTGTGGTGGTTTTCTCTTATTTTATTAATGTTGATTTTTTCCTTGCACTACTCAAAATACAAAGAGATACTTTTGATTAACAAAATTAGGGTTATCAACTCCTTTTAGTACCTTATTTTCTTTTATCTTCTAATTCATTATCACACCACAATTTCCCCTTACATTAAGATGTAATATTGTTTTTAATAGTTTCATTATTCCATAAAGTGATATTTTCCTGTATTCCTTGGAATAATTTATCTAAGGCTTGGTATCTTTATTCTAACCCTACTTGAGTTGCACATGGTTTCCATTGAAGTTTGAAGTAGTGTCACTAAGCCTATTTTCTTCCATGTTGCTTATCTTGTTCTTATGTATTACGATTTATTCATAGCCATTCTTCCAATGGAAGAAATGTTTGTTTTTGTGATGACAATAAGTTAGGGTGTATTGCATTTAATTTTGAGATTAGAAGTTATAAAACACTTTTAGATTTTCTTTGTCTTTCTCCATGAATCTCTAGCGATGTTATAGACCAAAACTTCACAACCATATCAGATAATAGGAGTGATGATAATATCAAAGGGAAGTTTCTTCTTATCCCATAGCCAAAGGTCCACTAATTTATCACCATTTTCAAGTCCTTACTAAGCTTTCCATCATCCATTTATCCTTTTCTCAATGCTATAGGTCCAACCAGGCATGTGATGAAGGTTAATTTGGAGATATTTGTATGAAGATACTTCCTCGAGGTAATTGTTGTTATACATAAAATTAGTGTAAGTGATATTTTTGGATTTAATTAACATAGCATGTTTTATAATTATTAACAACCATACCCATATTATACTAGAGTAGGTTCAAACAACATATTTCTTCCAAAAAACCCTCTAAATGATTAATGTATATGCCAAAAAGGGTAGGGAACAAAAGTCAACTCTGTTTAACTTATAATATTACAATTATTTTCTTCTAACTATCCCTCAAAGTTTCTAAGCTTGGAAATTATATTCTCGTACAACCTTATCACAACAACTCTCAAGAAAAAAGGAGCTTGTATATATCTTCTAATCTATATTCGAAGGTTAGTCCTAGACAATATGTCAAAACTTTTCTAAGGTTAATGAAACAACATAAAATATTGATTTTATTATTCCGATACTCCTCCATTGTGATCCTAAGCATAAGAAGGTGATCCACAGTTGAATGATAGCTCCTAAACTTTCCCTAGCAAAGGTGATCCATAGTTGAATGATAGTTCCTAAACTTTCCCTAGAATTTATCTCTTTTTCCATGGTTTTTCTAGCCATATGTAGATCTTCATTTCGAAAATAATTCCATATAACTCGGCTAAAATGGAGATAATCATAATCGTCCTATAACTAGAGCCATTTTTTTATTTCAACTCTTTAAAAGTAGTTAAATGAGGTTTTTGTTCCATGGTTTATGGAAGCGCTACTTGATTGCTAAATTAAGGGGCTTGTGGCTGTGAGGGATGAAATAAGTCTTCCAATGTTTAATATTTCTACTCAATATCCTTTAATGTCCTTATCTTTCCCTTTTGCTAGTTACTTAATCAGAAACATCGTGTAAGTTTATATTGAAAAAATATTCTTTAATAAAATGTAATTGAATAATTTCCACAGCATTAGGGTATTCCTAAAACATTTCAAAGTAGGAATTCCCTCAAGGGGATCATATTGTTTTCTTTAGTTTTACAAGTCAAAATTTGGCTCTAGAATTTCTTAGGATCTAGCTTAGATTGGGGCAAACCCTTTTCTTGGTTTTTATTTATATACAACATTTTCCTTTTAATTTTGTCTTTGTATCTGTTTATCTCATCACATTTAAGGACTCATTAAAAGTATCCCTAACAGATCTTACAACAATATTACACTCTTTATTATACAAGAGTTTGCGATGTTTTTTTCTTTGTACACAACACGTGGATAGAACACTTCGTGCTAGAAATACAAACGGTTGTCATAAAATTATGCTAAATATCTACAATATTGTCCTTATTTGATTTTATGGTTACTTTATTATTTAAATGATTAAATCCTTCAAAAAGAAAATTATCTTTCGATTATCAATATTCTCTTCAATGAGGATTTAGTACATGACAAAATTTATAGTTGAGGTTAAATGTTTATGATTAGAGTCAAACTCATGGACATTTAATGTCAAAATTTTCAATTTGGTCTTGTAGAGGAACAACACATATCACATAATCTATGACATTATTTCCAATCCCATAAATACAAGTCCATCTATGACATTATTTCCAATCCCATGAATGCAAGTCCTCTTGTTGGATTTCAATTGCTTCATTAGAAATTGCAAATTATTAGATCTTGAGAACTACAAAGCTTGATTAGCTTAGTACAAAACAAAATTTCAAAGTATTTAGAGTCTCTTTGTATATAGTAGTTCAAATAAGGTCCTCATTATCTAAAATAATAATTTAATTAGTTTTTTTTTTCTAGTATTAGTCTTTTAACATGTTGTAGATAATATGTTCTAAGTCATTATAGATATACTAAAATAAGTTATGCCTCCAATTCCTTTACACTAAGAATTTGTTTACATATTGACCACAAGACATATCCTTGTATCTTAAGGAATTGAAGTTTTTCATGCTCCAAAGTTTCAATAAGCAATGTAATATTAGTTTCACTAGAGATCTAACTTAATATTAGCTCTTTTCTCCATGAAAATCCACAACAATTCTTACTTTTTGAACTTTCTTCCTTAATTGAGCCTGATTTGATAAATCCAAATATTCATTTATAAATACTCAAATCACCTTTTAAAACTCACTTTAACTATTTGTACACCATGTTTATGGTCATAAATACTTACCTTAACCTAAATTAACCTATCTTTACACAATTATTTTATCATGATTTTTTTTTTTTTTTTAATTTTATAATTCTTTCTTACCTAAAACATAATAAAATTTCACTTCATAATATTTTGATTTATGATTTATTCTCTAAATTTTCCTTATCTTAATGTAACATAATAAAATTGTACTTCATGACAGATCAAAAATCCATTACACAATTTTCCTCTAAAATTCTCGAACAATGAATCTTTCCATTATAATGTCTTATAACTACATTCATATAATTTAGAATAATGAACAAGTTATTAATCTTTACATTCTATGCATTTTATGTAAAAAAAGTATGCAATATTTAGAATGGACGAACTTTTGTAATGTTATTTGGAAGTCTGATAGTTTCCCCAGTCTACATAAGTACGCAGAGGCGTTTCTTCAGGGTCCCGCAACTTTTTGACCCGACCACTCCATGTACTTCTAGTATTAGGAATCTGCAAGCCAGCCTTATTTTCCACACGCTTCCACATTACGCCGACTTGTCTTTAAAAGTCTCCCTTATACCTTGTCTTTTGGAACACCTGCTACCACCTAATTGCTTCTTATCCTTCGGTATAGTTGATAGCTGCAGACTTCTGGAAGTGACTTGAAGTCAGAGGTTGCTAGCTTGTTTGTACTATTTATTCACATTAATATATATTTCGAGGACAAAAATAAAATATATAAAAGTAATTTATTCCGAATGAATTTGTTAATATAATATTTTTGAAATAATTTTTTATTATAAATTTAATTAAAATTATAATATTGAAAAGTAACTTTATTATAAACTTTGAAAAATAATTATAAATTAACACACATGTTTTGCTTTTAGATTAAGAGATATTTTTATTTAAGACATGTATGTTTATATGATTTATACATAGACATTAATTTTGGAATTGGAAGTGTAAAAGAAGATAGAGAAAATCTCAATTCATTTTATAATTTGTAATTTTAAAATTGAAAGTAATATATCTCATTTTCTCTTTCTCTTAAAAATAAATATTTTCTTTATTGAAAATATGATTATGAATAGGTGTTGAATGTCCAACAACAAATAATTAAAGTCTAAGACAAGAAGCTTCTTATTACTTCAAAATAAAAGGCTATAACAAAGTAATGTGAAAAACAAGATAAGTATTATAGAAAACAAAAGGCTTCTTAAGATTGCTTCAAAATCCAATAAAAATCACCAACAACTCAAGTAGAGTTGGCATAAAAATGTAAGGAAAATACCACTATTATATTTAAATTCAAAAGAACATATAATGCTAGAAAAAATTAAAGGACAAAGAAAATTATGATATTACAATGAGGTGATCAACTCTAAATTAGAAAGTCAAAAATACATTTCCCCTTTAATTAGGATAAAGGAGAACATCAACATCGATCAAATAAAAACAAACTCTCATAAGTTCCACATTGAAATAGGGTATTGAAGATTCCTAAAATGACATAAGTCAAAAGGAATTTGTTATCTTTGTGATACTAAAAGAATTGAAGATAAAGAACATATTATCTTAAAATATCTTGAATACATTCACACTAAATCTGAAGTTCACAAATATTTATTATAATATTGACTTTCCTTTCCTTTTAACCAATCAAAATTATAGTGGCTATTGTTCTCTTAAATTTTTTAAAATAAAGAAATAAAGTTTTAATAAAAACTTAATAATTAATTATTTTTTTGAAATTTAATAAATCAATAATAAGTTAAATGTGAATTATAACCACTATCAACATCATCTTTAAAACTATATATATATATATAATTTAAAACTTATCATATATATAGAGTTAGGTAGTTAGATTTTTTTTTTTTGAATTAGATCAGTAAAACTAATGTTATTCACAATTAGAAAGCATATGATATTAATAAAAGTAGACTCAACAATGACATTACCTAAAACTAAAATGACTTCTCATTGACTAAATGCTTGTTAATGAAGACAAAATCCCACATTGACAAAATAGGCCACCTCATCTGATCCCTTCTAATCACAAAGATTCATGTAAAGATGGTTGACTTCTGTGAGACTTTTTTAATTCATTGTCCCTTTCCTTCTGCAATTCTCTTTTAGTTCACCACTCCTTTCCCACCGTAATTTGGCAGGCATTTGAACTTGGGCCCTTCTTTGAGCTTGACTTTTCAAAGGCAACTGGAACTGAACACTGTACTTTCACCACGGAGTGACGTCATAATCTAGAGGGTAGTGTGCCTATGGATGACTAAATCTCACTCTTACGTTAATTTTTCGATTGGTTTTCTTAATATTGTCCACGCATTTTTAGCTGGGAAGAATGGTCTTGTAAGATTAGTTTGTTTTTTTTTTTTTTTTTTCAGAAGAAAAAAAAACGTTGATATATTAAATATGTCAGTTCATATTACATCAATATCGTTCTCAGCTGTGCAACAGCCAGAAACATCATGACATCAATGCCAAAAAACAAACCGGATCACATTAAGATCACAGTAACTTGGCATCCACATTACATCAATTTCGTTCTCAGTTGTGCAACAACGAGAAGCATCGAGACATCAAAGCCATAAAACAAACCGGATCACATTCAGGATCACAGTAGCCTGGCATGACAAATTTCAGAGTGCATAAACCACTCATAACATAAATGTCAGCAGAGGGAGAGTAGTCTCCACCCCTGTATCATCCCATCAACAGGGTCCACAAAAATACAGCCCCTGAATAGAAAATGGAGTTGCGGTTGCAAGCAAAAAGACAGCAGAGGAGGGTTCACAGCATCGAGCAAAACCCCATCTCCAATCCACCAGCGAGGCGACCGTCCTTATCCCGCGCAGAGAAAACCCCATACGCGACATAAAACCCCACCTCTGCACCCAAAAACCGAGATAGTTCCTTCCAAGTCCACCGAGACTGTGGGAAGGCAAACCAGAGCCCATCTGCCACCAGATTCAGTGCAGAGGAGACCCCATCCACCGCATAAAACCCCATCCGATAAGCCCAGAGGTCGCTGAAGAAGAAGATGGGGGCCGCAGCGGTGAGGCGGCCGCTGGACCCCCGCAGAAAAGAACCCTAGCCGCAGCCGCTATTTTTTCCTCCCTCCTGTCTGAGGTTGAGCTTCAACTGGGGAAATGAGTCGATATGCCTCTTTTCCTGGAAGTGTTGCTGGAGGCCCAGGCTTGTTCAAATCTACCAGCGGAGTCTAAAACCCTCCCTCTTCCAACCCTGCACAGTTAAGAAGGCACAGTTAAGACGCTGCGGGAGGCCAAGCGGCAGGGGGTTGCGGGGAGGGCGAGCAATGTGGAGAGCGACGACTGAGGGAGCAGTGACGGGGACGGGGGAGCAGCAGTGGCTGTGCGGGGAGCAGCAGTGGAGTTTGGGAGAGCAGCCGCAGGTGGCTGCGGGGTGACGGGGGCTGTGGAAGGCCAAGCGGCGTGGTGGCTTTGGGGGTAGCAGGAGAAAGCAGCTGCGGGGGGTCAAGGGCGGGACTGCCACCTGCGGGATGCCAAGGCGGGGGCTACGGCTACAGGGGAGGCAGGCAGTGGCTGTGGGCTGTGGTTACGGCTACGGCTACGGCTGCGGGAAGAGGATGCAGAGGGCCTAAAACTCTCCCTCTTCATTCGTGGCGATCCTCTCTGCAGGGGAGGCAGGCAGTCTCTTGTAAGATTAGTTTATCCACCTCTCTTAATTTTCTTTCAATTTGATGTTTCTGTATTTTTTAATTTAGATTTGCAAAAAATAAGAATAATATTAAAATGAATAGGTATATAAATTAAATGGGTGGTAAATGTTAATAAGCATTAATCCAAAACATGTATACAAATATTTCCTTTATTATGTTTCTCAAGTTGCTAAATTTATTATAAATATCAAATTGCTAAAAAAAATTAACTAAATTATAAGTTTATTACTAGCAATTGCACTTAATGTTGCAAAGGAAAAGTCGTAAGGAAGATGCTAGAAAAAGATCAACTATAATTAATTTTATTTGTCGTTATATATATTTCAATGTCATTAGAGATATATATATATAGAATGTATAATGTTTGTAATAGTCATTGCATTTTCATATTTGAAAAGAAAATTATGATAGAATTTGTTAAAGATATCATGGATTTGTAAAACGAGTGAGTAAGGCATATATAAATTTGTTTCATGACAAGTTTTGTCGATGGTGACTGACATTGTACATTGTGAAAAAATGTACAAGTTGTTCCAACTGGCCAACCAGAAATTACATTTTGATTGAATCGCTACACCCAACCTCTGTGACGAATACATTGCATGAACTATAGTTATTTGGAGAATGACAGACAGACTTGGAGAGCAACCAACTGCCATGGGATTTGATGGTCGAACTAAGTAATTTCAATCGATGTGCTGCCGAGAAAATTCCTCCGTGAAGGAGAAAGTTTTCAAACTGGTCGTACTGTGTTAGTAGTACTACTTCGAAATCTAACATGCTGATCGTTGATTGTTTCTTCTAAAAATACTCGATTGCTGCGTAATTGACTAATGAAAGAGAGTTATGTTTGAACTTTGAATGCCCATCGACGAAGCAACTTGAAGAATGAATGAGTACAGTAGTGAACTCATGAACGAGTATTGACTAACTACAATGGTAGCTCTAACTGGAAGTGGAGGGAGCTAAGATGAAAATTTCCTATGGGAAGAGTTTGTAGCAAATCCTTAACCAAAGTACCCATGTTTGTCTAACACTGGTGTGCTATGCAGATATACACATCTGGTTAGACAGACCCTTAATAACGTAGATCAATAGGTTTGCAGATAAATATCAAAGAGGGGCCTCGAATTCCATTGAACATGTGAGGAGTGGAGCTTCATGTATTGGTTGAGAACAACGCCTTGACAGAGTAATTAGTTTTTTCCATTTTACAGTGAGCTAACCCATTCCCTGAAGACACTGTTTTGGATAACTTTGCCACAATGGTCTGCACTTTCTTTTGGCCATGTAAATGCATACTAATGGAATTTTGTTTACTACCCTACCCTCTCTGGAGTTATTTTCTTGGATCCTTTTGGAAAGTATTCCATGTCCCTTGTACTGCTATACAAATGCATAGACCTTCATGATAAAAATTGTAAATGCCCTGGGAAAACATCACAGTGAAAACATCGGTAGTTAATAAACATAGACTTGCGTACAAGCTTTGAGACTGGCCACCCGAAATTCAAAATTATTATCACTAGTTACAATCTCAACCTCAAATAAGTCATTTCGATGGCATAGAACATATAAAACCCTAATGCTCTGATGCCGAACATGAAAAACCGCCAACATATTCAAAACCACACCATACTTGAAACATGCGATCACTCTATTCTCTGTTGTTCCAGAGGTCCATAGTTTTCTTGTCCTCCGGAATGGTTTAAAGGCAAAGTCCTTACAGAGACTTTGTCCAAAAAATAAACTGAAATTTATTTTCCAAATCACAAGAGACCCTGAAAAACAACCAGCACCACAGAACTCCATGGAGGGATCAGAAACACTCCAAGATCTTCGCTCAATCTTTCACCCACCCAAGAATAGAGATCCCACCAATCCGACACAGTAATCCATCGTCCATTTAAAGGTATTATCCAGTTATAGAAAACAAAGCATACATTCAACCTCAAAAAACATTTGGGTAATGGCATGGATAAGAAATTACAAAACCAAAACCGCCAGCATATTCAAAACCACACCATACTTGAAACATGTGATCACTCTATTCTCTGTTGTTCCAGAGGTACATATTTTTCTTGTTCTCCGGAATGGTTTCAAGGCAGAGTCCTGACAGAGGCTTTCTCCGAAAAATAAACTGAAATTTATTTTCCAAGTCACAAGAGGCCTTGAAAAACAACCAGCACCACAAAACTCTATGGAGGGATCAGAAACAATCCAAGATCTTCGCTCAATCTTTCACCCACCCAACAATAGAGATCCCACCAATCTGACACAACAATCCATATTCCATTTAAAGGTATTATCCAATATTTTCAAGTTTCCACATACCAACAAGGCATCCTTATCATAAACCTCAAAAATCATGACTCATGTCATGCGAATGCTGTTTGTACTGACATAAGTAACTTCTCTGAGTGGATTATAAACCCTGTCCCTGTGCAGAATGGAAGAAGCAGTCTAAGAAGGAGCAATGCGCTCACCATTCATTCCGAGTCCAACAGTAAAATCACTGGAAATGTGGCAGAGAGTTAAGAAGTGAGGCATGTACTTAAATGGGCATGAGCTCAATCGCATATATAATTCTCTCGAATCCAACCACTGACCCTTCTCAGCGATAATATTTCTTCACACCATATCCTCTTTAAAAGACTCCATGTCTGCCATTTCAAGCTTCACTAAAACTGAAAATAAGAAACCCAAAGAATCCGATCGATGTGCCCATAAAAACAATGGAAAGAAAAGAAAGGGAAGAGTTGTAGGACTCGAAGTTTCATCTGAGAATTTGTATAGAGATTGAATGGAGTGAGAATCTATTTGGAAAAATATGTTTTGCCCCTATTGGTAACAGTCCAGACATTCAAACTGTGAAGACCATGACTTGCAAAATTTTGATAATAAGACTAAAAAGTTCATATAAAAAAACCAAATTCAAACTTGTGCATGACTTGCAAGATTTTGGTGAAATACTAAGCAGTTCATAGAGAAAAACCAGAGTCAAGCTTGTGCATGACTTTCAAGATTTTGATGATGATACTAAGCAGTTCATAGAGAAAAACCAGAGTCAAGCTTGTGCATGACTTGCAATATTTTGATTATAAGACTATACAGTTCATAGAGAAAAACCAAATTCAAGCTTGTGCATGACTTGCAAGATTTTGGTGATAATACCAAGCAGTTCATAGAGAAAAACCACAATCAAATTTGTGCATGACTGGAAGATTTTGATGAAAAGATTAAACACTTGATAGAGAAAAAAGTTTGGAGTGACATAGCCTCTGGGGCATTGAAGATGTATTTTCTAAATAATAAAGATATTTTTCATCATAATATTTTTTGTTCATCAAGCCCTAAAAACACTCTACCTCTCGTTTTTATATACACAGCATGCATGGAATTGAATTATTGGTTTTTTTCCTGAGGGATTGACAGAGTTGCTGGAACATTCAAACTCTGTTTGATTGTGAAGTCATGACTATGATTTTAAAGAATGCATACCCTCAAACTAATCTCTGCTCAAATACATAATACTAAGCAGTTCATAGAGAAAAACCAGAGTCAAGCTTGTGCATGACTTTCAAGATTTTGATGATGATACTAAGCAGTTCATAGAGAAAAACCAGAGTCAAGCTTGTGCATGACTTGCAAGATTTTGATTATAAGAAAAACCATTAAGCCTCGCCACTTGGCAGAAAAACAAATTACAGAAAAAACATTCTAGGAGCAAGGATCGTGTTTTTTTTTTAAATCTGCAATTCACAAATGAGAGGCTATAAAAAAATCTGTATGAATTTCAGGTGACACCATGAATTAATCTAGTAGGAGGATGTCAGCAATGAAATATTGCTCCATCTAATTTTTCATGCATTATTCACTGTTCAAACTCTGTTTGATTGTGAAGTCATGGCTATGATCTTAAAGAATGGTTTGTGAAAAAAAAACTCTTATACAAGATAGTCATGGTAAGAGCTCTATGTGAGAGAGAACCCATCCCCTGAAGAAACAGTTTTGGATAACTTTGGCATGGTGGTCTGCACTTTCTTTTGGCCATGTAAGGGCATACTAATGGACTTCTATTTACTACCCTACCCTCTTTGGAGTTAGCATATTCAAAACCACACCATACTTGAAACATGCAATCACTCTATTCTCTGTCCTTGAAGAAACTGTTTTGGATAACTTTGGCACCGTGGTCTGCACTTTCTTTTGGCCATGTAAAGGCATACTAATGGACTTATGTTTACTACCCTACCCTCTCTGGAGTTTCTTTTTTGGATCCTTTTGGAAAGTATCCCATGTCCCTTTTACTGCTATACAAATGCATAGACCTTCATGATAAAAATTGTAAATGCCCTGGGAAAACATCACAGTGAAAACATCGGTAGCTAATAAACATAGACTTGCATACAGGCTTTGAGACTGGCCACCCGAAATTCAAAATTATTATCACTGGTTACAATGTCAACCTCACGTAAGTCATTTTGATGGCATAGAACATATAAAATCTTAATGCTCTGATGCTGAACATGAAAAGGCCCTGCAATCAAGAGCTTGGGTTCTTATTTCTTGTGAGGCCAGGGAATCTTGCAATTCCTCTGTTCCAATTATAGAAAACAAAACATACATTCAACCTCAAAAAAAAATTGGGTAATGGCATGGATAAGAAATTACAAAACCAAAACCACCAGCATATTCAAAACCACACAATACTTGAAACATGCGATCACTCTATTCTCTGTCCCTGAAGAAACTGTTTTGGATAACTTTGGCACGGTGGTCTGCACTTTCTTTTGGCCATTTAAAGGCATACTAATGGACTTCCGTTTACTACCCTACCCTCTCAGGAGTTATTTTCTTGGATCCTTTTGGAAAGTATCCCATGTCCCTTGTACTGCTATACAAATGCATAGACCTTCATGATAAAAATTGTAAATGCCCTGGGAAAACATCACAGTGAAAACATTGCTAGCTAATAAACATAGAATTGCGTACAGGCTTTGAGACTGGCCACCCCAAATTCAAAATTATTATCACTAGTTACAATTTCAACCTCAAGTAAGTCATTTCTATGGCATAGAACATATAAAACCTTAATGCTTTGATGCCGAACATGAACGTGCCCTGCAATGAAGAGCTTCGGTTCTTATTTCTTGTGAGGCCAGGGAATCTTGCAATTCCTCTGTTCCAATTATAGAAAACGAAACATTCATTCAACCTCAAAAAACATTTGGGTAATGGCATGGATAAGAAATTACGAAACCAAAACCGCCAACATATTCAAAACCACACCGTACTTGAAACATGCGATCATTCTATTCTCTGTTGTTCTAGAGGTCCATAGTTTTCTTGTCCTCCAGAATGGTTTCAAGTTAGAGTCCTCAATTAAAATTAACAGAGAAAGCAGAGCAAGCACCATGTGAAATTAACAATTTTTTTTCAGGGAATGGTTATGCTCCTAATTGTTTTCAGGGACTAAGTGACCGCAATGGATTTCTTGGTCACTGAAAGGCAGAGTATGAATCTCCCTGCAAATGGAGGGGATGGAGGGGTGTCTCATGTGACCATAGCTCAAAATATGACAACCAGTGCAAATACCACAACCAAGAGGCTACTAAGGCAAAGGAACCACTGCCCATCTGTCGATATTTGTTATAGGTTTCCACGTGGTAATACTCATGAGAGCCAATACAAGTGTCAGGAACACATCATACAGTTAAGGGATCAGTTTCCTACTACAACTCAGTGCCCCCTTGTGCATCTCGTGCGAAAACCATCCCTGAATGAAACCTTACTCTAATAGGCAGCTTGAAACCTTCCGACAGCAGCCCAGCAATTGCAGCCAAACGGAACAACACTTCACTTCTCTGACTTCCGTGAAAGTCCTCGGCACTCAGTAACAGGCAGCTTGAAACCTTCAATGGAAGCCCTTAGCACTCAGTAGCACTCAGACGCAGCAGTTCTTCACTTGAACAAACAAACAACAGAAGATGAACAATGAATGAAAGAAAGACATTTAAAAGAAAATCTGAAAACTACCAGCTCTTAACTAATAACTACCAAGCTTGCTGGTTGTTCTAACTGCTGCTGCAGGTCTCCTTCCCCGTCTCCATCAGTGCTCATGTAATGCAACAAAGGATTTTTCATTCTTCTAGTTGGGCATATTAAGGTTTTTATATGTTTTTGGGCATATTAAGGTTTTCAGTTATGCTTTATTTTTTTAACTGTTTTATATCTATGGTTGAGCATTCTTCAATCGTCTAAAAAAGTATCTAAAGGTCAACAATAATACACATGGGTAGGTAGGAGAGTTGTTTTCAAATAATAACGCCTTACGGCGTAATTATTATTATTATTATAAAATAATTAATACATAAGTTAAATATATATGCATTTTAAAAAAACATGTTACCAGATTTTAACCATGGAAATCCTTCTTCACTTTCTCATGGAGATTGCTAATCTGTAAATAGAGTTAGTTACAATACTATGTGCCAATATCATGGCTTATGAATACCACATGCCCAAAAATCTGGTACTCACTTGATATGACACTTAATCATATGATATTTTTTTTTATTAATGAATTTAATTAAAAGGTAAAAAAAAACAAAAATACTTTGTAAATAAATTTCAACCTTTGATATGTGTATAATACTAAGAATATTCTAGAATATTCTAAGGAAGTTAAATCCTTACCATCCACTTAGTAATTATTGATATAAGATCTATTCCAAAAAAACATGCATATTGGCATAAATATAATTACATAAGTGATTTGCATGTGATATGGTTATACTCTGGGCCTTGCTCTCTTCTCAATTATATTATGGTACAACCATATGGCAACAAATTTCAACTAGAAATAAACTTATAAATCTCTTATAATCCATTTCAAGGTTAGTTCCACACACTATGTTAGTCCAACTTTTCTAAAGTCAATGAAACAACATAGGAAATTGATCTTATTATTCTAAGACTCATCCATGGTGATCCTAAGCATAAGAAGGTGTTCCAAAGTTAATGGTAGTTATTAAATCTAACCCAACCTTTATCTCTTTTTCCAAGGTTTCTAACGCATATGTTGATCTTCTTTCTCATGTAATTCGATATAACTTGGTTAAAAGGGGGATAATCATAATGACAATATAATTAAAGGAATTGTTTTTATTCTCATTTTTATAAAGTAAGTACAATAAGACTTTGAGTAAATGGTTTAGGGAAACCCTACAAGATTGCTAAATTGAAGAGCTTGTTGCTATGAGGGATGAAAATAAGCCCTCCAATTTTTAAAATTTTTATTTGGTGTCTTTCACTATCCTTAGCTTTAGCTCTCCCTCTTGTTAGTTACTTAACCCTAAACTCTATGTCTATTATAGAAGAAATTTCTTCGTGTAAAGAATGTCTTTGAATGTTTTTCACAACATTAAGAAACTCATAAAATATTTCAAAGTGAATATTCTAGTCATTATTTTTTTCTTTTTATCTATTTACCACATTTTCCTTATAATTTGAGCTTTGTATTTATTTATCTTTCATTTTTTAACAACTCATTAAAAGCATCCCTAATGGATTTTATAACAATATTACACTTTATCATATAAGGGTTGGTCATTCTACTTTCTGTTTTACACAACACCTTGATAGCAAACTTGTTACTTGAAGTAGAGATGGTTGTTGTAAAACTATGATAACTATTTACAATATTTCCCTTATTTGATATGATATTTAATTTATTATTTAAATCCTTAGAAAAATATCATATTTATCTTTTTTGAACATCAAGTGCTTTCGGTTATCAAAATTATCTTCAATGGGGCTTTTGTGCTTAACAAAATTTAGAGTTAGGATAGAAGGTGGGCACTGGCACAAAGATGATGGCTTCAAAAGTGGAAATGGGGACATCATGAACATGGTCACATAGGAACAAGGGTGCATTCTTAAAAACGTGCACACACTTCATATCCTACAACCTTGGTGCTCCTTGAACCGCTACGCGTGCTTGTCAGCTTGGATTTTTCAGGAACATGCTCATATTTCAAAAGCATTTCTGCTTTCAAGAATGTATGTGTGCTTTCAAAAGTGCATGTTCTTATGCATGATTTGAAAAGTGTGCATGTTTTTGAATGCACATGAACACTTTTATGTCTATGATATTTCAGAGGTGAGGAGGGAGGGAGTGAGGAAGAGAGAGATAGAGCTTGGTAGGGTGGATTTTTATGAAGGAGGGGCTAAGGGAGGTAATGACATAGGGATAGAGGAGGAGAGGAAGGGAGAGGAATGAGGATGGTTAGAGAGGGGAAGAGAGAGAGGATTGAAGGAGATACATAGAGAGAGAGAGATAGGTACAAAGGAAAAGGAGAGGATAATGGGGAAGGGGAAGAGAGGGAGAATGGAAAAGCAGCCTGGAGAGAGAGGAAGATGGAGAGGGGGAGAGAGAAAGCATTCAAGGGAGAGAGAGAAAACATGCACAAGAGGGGGGGGATAGAAAGAGAGAGCGAGAGTGGTGGGAGATTAAGGGGAGAGAGATATAGAGGGAGGGAGATCGACAGGGAGTGGTAGGGAATGACAGAGGGAGGGACACAATGAGAGAAATGAATAGGGGAATGGAGAGAGGTAAAGAGAGAGATGTGGGGTGAGAGAGAGAGAGAGAGAGAAGAGGGTTGGTAATGAGTGAGGCAAGGAGGGAAATAAAAAGAGAGCAAGGAAGAAGTAGGAAGGTATAGAGAGAGGGAGAGATATCAAGGGGAAGGAAAAAGAGAGGAAGGAAAGATGTAGATAGAGGGAGAGAGGGAGAGGAAAGGCTAGAAGTAAGAGATAGAGGTAGGGTAGATAGAGTGGTGAAGAGGGAAATATAGGGGATAATTAGGAAGGAAGACAACGGGATATTGGGGAGAGGGGTAGAGTGGGAGAGAGAGAGGAAAGGGAAAGAGATTGGGGGGGAGTAGTGGGGGAAGAGAGAGATTAGGATTGAAGTAAATAGGGTGAAATGGACATGCACAAACACACACATAGAAAAGAGAGAGAGATGGGGTATAGTGAGTGAGGGGGAGAGATGTGTAGAGACAAGTGAAAGAGAGTGAGGGAAAGGGTGGGCAAGAGAGAGAGAGAGAGAGAGAGAGATATGAGGGGGGAGAGAGGGAGGAATATAGGCAACATGAGAAAGGAAGAAAGAGGGAGGGAGGAAGATATAGAGGTAAAGAGGGAAATAGGGGCGAGGCGAGGGGGGGGGGGGGTTAAAGAGGGAAATAGGGTGGGGGGGGAGGTAGGGGGGGTTAGAGAAAGAGACGAAGGAAGAGGTATGGATTTTTAGAGAGAAGGGGAGTGAGGTAGGGAAGGGAGAGAGAGGAAGTTAATGTGAGAGAGGGGGCGAGTGGGAGAAGTGTATATATGCATGTGTGAGAGAGGTAGGGGGGAGAGGGATTGAGAGAGATGGAGAAAGAAGAGGAAGGAGAGAGGAAGAGGGAGTGAGTGAAAGAGAGAGTGTGTGGTGGGAGAGAGGAGATAAAGAGGGGAAGAGAGAGAGAGGGGTAAAGCATCATAGGATAGAGAGAGAAAGGAAGGAAGAGAGATAGATGAAGAAGGAAAGTGGAGGATAGTGGTGAAGGGAGAGAGAGGGAGAATGGAGAAGAGAGGGAGAGTGGGAGAGAGACAAAGAGGAACAAGGAGGGATGGGAAAAAAGTGAGTGAGGATGCAATAGAGAGAGGGAGGGAGAGTTGTAGGAGATAAAGTGGTCTCTCTCTCTCTCTCTCTCTATATATATATATATATATATATATATATATTCTTCCCTCTCTCTCTCTCTACTTCTATCTCCCTCCTCCATATCTATATATATATATATATATATATATATATATATATATATATATATTCTTCCCTCTCTCTCTCTCTCTCTCTACTTCTGTCTCCCTCCTCCATATCTATATCTATCTCCCTCCCTCTCTCCTCTCTCTCTATATCCCTCACCATCTCTCTCCCTAAATCCTCCATCTCTTTCTCTCTCTATAACTACCCCACAGTTCAATATCTATCTTCCACCCTATCTCCTTATCTCTTACTCTCCCCCGTTACCTTCATCTCTCTCCATCTCTCCCCCATCATCACTCTCTCTAAATCTCACTCTTCCTCTCCCTCCCTCCGATAGAGAGAGAGAAAAGGAGGAAGAGAGATAAATGAAGAAGGAAAGTGGGGGATAGTGGTGAAGGGAGAGAGAGGGAGAATGGAGGAGAGAGGAAGAGTGGGAGAGAGACAAAGAGGAACAAGGAGGGATGGGAAAAGAGTGAGTGAGGATGCAATAGAGAGAGGGAGGGAGAGTTGTAGGAGATAAAGTGAGCTCTCTCTCTCTCTCTCTATTCCTCATTCTCCATTATCTCCTTCTATCCCTCTCTTCCACACTCTCCCTTCTCTCTTTCTCTCTCTCTCCTCCCTCCTCTCATTCTATCTCTCTTTATCTCGCCGCTGCCCCCCCCGCCACACACACAAACACAACCTATCTCTCTTTATCTCCTTCGCTCTCTCCCTCCATAACTACCACCCCCTTCTCTCCCCCTTCCTCTCTTTCTCTATCCATCCCTTGCTCCCTTAATCCCTCCTTTAAAACAACCCGAATTAAGCTCTTTCTCTCTCTATCTCTCTCTCTCTCGCTCTGTTTATACCTCTCTCTCTCTCTCTCTCTCTCTCTCTCTCTCTCTCCGTCTCTCCCTCTATCATTCCCCTTATTCACTATATCTATCTCCCTCCCTCTATCCTTCTCTCTCTTTCTCCCCCTCACTCCATCCCTCTCTCTCTCCTTCTCCCCCTCACTCCATCCCTCTCTCTCTCCTTCTCTCCCATCCTCCCTCCTACTTCCTCTATTTATATATCCCTCCCTCCTTCAAAGCAATCTACCTCCAACTCTCTCTCTTTCTCTTTATGCCCTCCAACATTTCTCTATATCCCTCCCTCACTCCCTACCCCTCCCTTGTTCTCTTCCCCCCTATCATCTATATATGTCTCACTATTCCTCTCTTTATTTCCCACTCCCCACCTCACTCTCACTCACTCACACATACACTGTCTCTCCTCCCTCCCTCCCTCCCTCTCTCCTTTATTCCTTCTTTCACAACCAAGAACCTGAAAACCTATCCCTCTCTTCCTCATAATGTATCCTATAACTCTCTCACCCACCAACACCACTCTCCCTCTTTCTCCCTTTCCCACACTCTTTCCCTGTCTCTCTCACTTTTTAACCCTCACTCTCGCTCTCCTTCTCTTCCCCCCTGCCTCTGTTGTTCTATCTATCCTTCCCTCTCCCCTCCTCCTCCTCCCCCCCTCCCCCCCCAACCCCCACCCCCTACCCCGCCTCAACAATTTCCCATGTGTTAAAGTTACTAGTAGGAAGAACATGCATTTATTCATAGTGGAAGTAATGCATGCATTATTGCTACCAGGGACTTCTCATGAACAATAGATCCCCCCCACCCCCACCCTATATAGAAAACTAATTCCATATACATACATGCATACATGCATACATACATACATGCGTACATATACATATTTTCTATAAAAAAAAAAAAAAATTGATGTATTTGCAAACCAAAACACCAAGTTTGTGACCCTAAACCTATATCTGCAACAACCAAATCATTGTGTGCATAAGCTTCCCACCAAAAATAAATTTAAATTAAAAAAAAAAAAAAAAAACTTGCTCACGTTCCTATCACTAAAAATGCAGATGCATTCTTAGTGGCAAGAATGTGTGCTCATGTTCCTATTGCTAGGAATGTGAGTGTGTTCCTTGTGCTAAGAACGTGTGGGCATTCTTGTTGCTAGGAATGCATCCACATTTTAGCACTAGGAATGTGCATGTGTTTTTTTGAATTTAAATTTATTTCGAGTAAGAATCTTACATGTGCAACGATCAGGATCACAAACATGGTGGTTTGTGTTATATATATATATATATATATATATGTGTGTGTGTGTGTGTGTGTGTGTTGTTTCCATATTGGCAAGACAAAATCCTAAATTCTAAATATGTAATTTAAGAAATTAAAATAAGAATCTTTACTATTTTTTATATAATTTTCTCTTGACATATGTCAAAATATTAATATACATCCTTGTCTATTTCTACTATAACATATTTGGGCTTTTAACAATTTGGAAAAAAAAATATGATGCATTATAAGACATTAACCCCTACAATCTTAAAAAATTAAAATTGTTCAATAATATTAAGAACTTTTTAAAAGTTGTGCTAAGGCCTTGTACTTTCAAGGATATAGTGAATTTCATGGTTCATATATAATAATAATAATAATAATAAAATAATTTAAAAAAAAAGTTATGTACAAGAACACTTTTTCTCTACAATCTGTTGTTTTCCCAAGTTTTCTTTGGTGCTAACACATCATTAGAGACCATCATTAGCTTGCAACCACCCAAATTTTACTATTTAGTTGTGTACAAGGATATCAAGTATTGCATAATCTATGACGCCCTCTAGTTGGATTTAAGCCACTTCATTAGAAAACTATAAATTATTATAATTTTATAACTATAGATCATGATTAACTCGTAACAAACAAATTTTCAAAATCTTCCAATTTATTTTTTATTTGCTAGCTAAAAAAAGATTTTCATTTATCTATTAAAGATTAGGGTTGAAATCATTATTTAAATTAATAATTTGATTAATTATTGTTTTAAAATTATATTCTTTTAAGAAACTATAAATATCACATTATAAATATAATAAAACAATTTATGCCTCCAATTCCCAATTTTTTTTATTCAATATTAACCACAAGACATATCATTTTGTTTCACAAATATTAAATTCTTCATGCCCCTAAATTTAAATAAGTTAAATAGAATGTATAATATTAATTTAAAAAAAAAAAAAAACCAACATATTTTTAAAATTTCCTTTTTCAACTTAGTGTGATGAAAAAAAATCTTCTTCTATTATTTTAAACTCTAATTTACATTGAATAAACTTAGTTTCATGATAACATATTTTAGGTTGGACTAAATTATATTATACTCAATTATTTTGGGCCTTTTTTATTTACTTGAAACAAAATGTCAATTTATAAATGATTTTAATAAGTAAGACCTAATATAAGTTTCACATCACTTGAAAATATAAATAATTACAATATAATAAATTTAATATTAGTGAGGCATTCCAATAGGCAATAGCCTTGTTAGCTAGGACTTTGGGCCCTAAAGATTCCCGTTCAAGTCTTTGTTGAGTGAAAAATGTAATCGTATGTAATATTGTATCAACAAAAAAAATTAATCCTATGTTTAAAATTAATAATAAAAAGTAATAAATTTCTACAAGGCAAGTTGTGGGCACTCAACAATATTATTTTTTGTGTAATTTGTTGTTTTAATTAATAGAAAAAAGATGATCTACCAAGCTTAAAAAAACATAAAATAATAATAATTAATAATAATAAAAAATGAAATAAATGTTTGCTACAAACACAATGAATTTGTCCATTAAAAGGTTGTCTTCCCAATACTGTTAGAGATCAGATGCACAGCAGACAAAAAACATATACACAGCAAATAAATCATGCACAGGAAACACAGAGGTTTAACGTGGTTCACCCAACCAATCTGGGCTACGTCCACACAACATAGGCATCGGCAATCTTATTATTCAAACAGGAGATTACAAACTCTCACACTCACAAACCATCCGTATGGATACCTGTTTTATAGCAAGGAGAATCTAACTGCCTCATAAATCCTCTCACATCAAATTTAGGATGCATTAACTCTCTCCCAACAACCTGGAGTTAATCTAGCAACAAATTCCTAATTTTTGTCACCTACTGAGATTTTTGACTATTTTAATAAAACTGAAAATCTCAACAATCTCCACCTTGACAACAATTAGCCTGATGCCCTGTTTCTTTATTATTTATTTTTTCTGCAAGCCAAGAGAAGCCAAACACCAACGTAGCTTCTCTAACAAAACTGGTTTCGTGAACATGTCTGCACAATTCTCCTTTGTATGCACCTTTTCAAGAGAGACTCCCCTTTCAGTGATAACCTGTCTTACAAAATGATACTTTATTGGAATATGCTTTGATTTACTATGATAGGCCGGATTCTTAGCCAATGTATTGCACTTTGACTATCACAAAGTAACCTGATGTTGTCCTGTAACCTACCAAACTCACCAAGCAAACCTTTCAACCAAACCGCCTCTTTGCAAGCATGAGAAGAAGCAATGTATTCTGCTTCAGTAGTGGATAAAGCAACAATGTTCTGTAGCTTTGACATCCAGCTGATAGCTCCACCTGCAAGAGTAAAGACGTACCCTGAAGTTGACCTTCTCTTATCCAAATCACCTGCAAAATCGGAATCAACATATCTGCAAACAAATTCACTATTCTTATTGTAAGTGATACAATAACTACTTGTGCCTCTCAAGTACCGAAGCACCCATTTCACTGCTGACCAGTGTTCTTTACCCGGATTTGCCATATACCTGCTGACAACCCCAACTGCATATGAAATATCTGGTCGAGTACAAACCATTGCATACATCAAACATCCTACTACATTAGCATATGGAATTCGAGACATATAATCCTTTTCTTCATCTGTATTAGGACATAAACTCGAAGAAAGCTTAAAATGGGAAGCAAAAGGGACTGACACAGGCTTCACATTGTTCATACCAAACCTCACAAGTATTTTCTCAATATACTTCTGTTGTGATAGCCACAGCTTACCACTGCTCCTGTCTCTGAAAATCTCCATGCCCAAAATCTGTCTTGCTGCTCCTAGATCTTTCATATCAAATGTCCTTTCCATCTGAGTCTTCAACCTGCTGATTTCTTCAATGCTTTTGCTTGCTAAAAGCATATCGTCAACATACAACACTAAGATAATGAACATGTCATTACTTAACTGCTTAAAGTAAACACAATGATCATATTCACTTCTTATATATTTTTGACTCAACATGAAAGAATCAAAATTCTTGTACCACTGTCGAGGCGACTGCTTCAGACCATACAATGACTTCTTGAGCCTGCAGAAAAATTTCTTATTGCGATGCTGAACAAACCCTTCCGGTTGTTCCATATAAATTTCCTCATCTAAATCACCATGTAAAAACGCAGTCTTAACATCTAGTTGCTGTAACTCTAAATCAAACAAAGCAACTAACGCTAACACAATTCTAATTGAAACAATTTTAACCACTGGTGAAAAAATCTCATGAAAGTCAATGCCGGCTTTCTGAGAAAACCCTTTTGCAACCAGTCGCGCTTTGTACCTGTCTTCCGTATCATTCACACCCTGTTTTACCTTGAAAACCCATTTGCATCCCACAGTTTTCCTGTCTTTCGGAAGCTCAACCAGATCCCATGTGCCGTTCTTACTCAAGGCCATCATTTCGTCCTTCATGGCTGCTTTCCACTTGTCACTTTTCGAACCTTCTATTGCTTCCTGATAGCACAGAGGTTCATCGTCATTAGCAGTAAATGCAACTGAAGTAACATAATCATCATACCTTCTAGGAGCACGTTTGATCCTTGTAGACCTCCTTAAGGATGTTTCTGGTGCTTCCGCAATTGGCTAACTACCATCTGTAGGAACTTCTTGCCGATCAGTATCTGAGACCTGTTCATGATCTAAACCTGAACCCTGTTCATGTTCTGATTCTGAAACCTGTTCATGACTAGTATCTGAACTATGGTCATCATGACTATCATTAGAAGTGCTGTCAAACTGAATGTGTTGAAAATCAAATACATCATCCTGTTTCAATTTTCTATCTACATCTAACTGTACAAGAGAGGATTCATTAAACTTTACATCTCTGTTGATGATGATTTTGCGGGTAGTAGGATCCCACAATCTATATCCCTTTTTTCCAACACCATACCCAACAAAGATATACCTTTTAGACTTTGGATCTAACTTAGTTCGCTGATGTTTAGGCACTAGAGCATATGCATCACAACCAAACACTCTAAGTTTAGAATAGTCACAAGGGTGTCCTTTCCATACCTCTTGCGGAATCTTGCAGTCTATTGTCGTCGGTGGAGATCGGTTTATCACATAACAAGTTGTTGCCACCGCTTCCGTCCACAACTCCTTTTGCAACCCGGCGTTACTCAGCATACTCCTTGCTCTCTCTAGAAGAGTCCTGTTCATGCGTTCAGCAACTCCATTTTGCTGAGGAGTATAAACCGTGGTCTTATGTCTCTCGATCCCCGCATCCTTGCAATAGCTGTCAAACTCCTTGGAAGTAAACTCACCACCATTGTCAGTTCTTAAACACTTTATTGTTCTACCAGTGCTGTTTTCTACCAATGCTCTAAACTGCTTGAAAACTGAAAAAACATCAGACTTTCTTTTCAACATGTAGACCCACACCTTCCTAGAAAAGTCATCAATAAACGATACAAAATATGACGAGCCACCATATGACGTTGTAGGGGCTGGACCCCAAACATTCGAATGAATATAATCAAGTATCCCTTTACTAGTATGTTTGCCTGTTTTAAAATTTTTGTTTACTTTGTTTGCCAAACAGACAATGTTTACAGAAATATAACTTTTCAGACTTTAGATTAGGAAGTAATTTGCGATCAGCCAAAATCTTTAACCCTCTTTCGCTCATATGGCCCAACCTTTGATGCCATAGGCGAATGGAACTACTGTCATGTTCAGACACCGTAGACACATGAACTGACCCTGTTCTTCCTTCTAATTGAAACAGATTTCCTACTTTCTTAGCCTTCATTACTAGTAAGATACCTTTATAGATTTTCATAACTCCACCTTGAATTACAGTTTTATATCCATTTGTATCCAATGCTCCTAAAGAAATTAAATTTTTTCTTAAGTCTGGAACATGTCTCACATCTGTTAACAATTTAGTTGTGCCATCAAACATTTGCAGTTGTATACTTCCTATCCCAACAATATTGCAAGTAACATCATTACCCATGTACACGACGCCATCATCAACAGATCTATACGTCTTAAACCAGTCTTTATGGATACACATGTGGTTTGATGCACCGGAATCTAACAACCAATGTTGACCATGATTTGACACATTAACTGATAATACTTCATCACTCATACCTAAACCAGATGTCGAACCTGTATCTGTCGCATTTGCCTCCTTCTTCTCTGTCGAAGAATCTGCTTTAGAAGTTTGCTGTTGTCGCTTCCAGCAGTCCTTCTTTAAATGCCCTGATTTGCCACAAAACCAACATTTTAGCTTACTCTTCTTCCCTTTTGACTTTGAACGTGAGTCGCTCGGCTTCCTGGGGCGTCTTTCTTTCGAACGACCTCTAGCCATCATAGCCTCTGATGTAGAGGTGTCTGCATTCGACCTCTTCCTCGTCTCCTCAGACAACAAAGCTCCAACCACATCGTCAAACTCAAGGATGTCTGCAGTACTAAAGCTTATGGAAGTAACAAAGTGATCCCACGATTCGGGCAATGAACACAATAGAGTTATTGCCTTATCCTCTGAATCAAATTTTACATCTAGACTTTGTAATTGTACCAATAGAGTATTGAAAACATTCAGATGGTCAGCAATCGAGGTACCTTCCTTCATCCGCAAACCATAAAGTTGTCGCTTCAGGAGAATCCGATTTGTCAAAGATTTCGTCATGTAGAGCTTTTCAAGCTTCATCCACAAGCCTGCGGCGGTCTTCTCTGACACAATGTTGAACAGAACGTCATCCGCCAGACATAACCGAATTGCGCTCAGAGCTCTGTCATCCAACTCATCCCATTCATCCTCCGTCAAGGAAGAAGGCTTTTTGCTTTTCCCTAACAGCGCTTTTGCCACGCCTTGTTGTACCAGGAGATCATGCATCTTTACCTTCCAGATCTCGAAGTTGTTTTTTCCATTGAACTTCTCAATTTCAAACCGGGCATTTTGAGTTTTCGCCATCTTGTATCAGCAAAAAACACAATAATCTCCAAAAAACCAACTTTAAATCAATGAAGTTTGTGTTTTTAAAAAAATGCCTTTGCCTTAAAAAAAAAAAAAAAAAACAAGCAAATATCTGCCCTTTGTACTTCACATACAAATTTCTGCCATATGCACTTATATGCCTTTGCTTTCATAACAAGCCTTTCCTCCCTTAATACCATGTGCAAATGGTAATTAATACAAATTACCAATCATTTTTTTTTAAAAACCCCATACCATATGCAAATGGTATTAATGTTACAAATCGGTTTAAAACACTTTTACAAAAAACCAACAAAGTGCACCATACAAATCGATATATATAAATCGATTTAAAAACATTTAAATAATGTATATCGATTTGTGTTTAATATAATCGATTTGTGTTTTGTTTTTTTTTTAAAACATTGCAATAAAAATCGATTTGTGTTTTGTTTTTTAAAACATTGCAATAAAAAATCAATTTGAATGAACCTTCAAAAAAGCATACGACTCACGGCATTCTGCATAAACTTCGGAACTCCACGCAGCACCAGCAATCGGAACTCCACGCAGTTTTGGTAAACGACCTCCACGCAGACCTCCACCAGCACCAGCAATCAACACGCACCAGCATATATCACTGCGTGTTTTTTGGTGGCTGCGATAGAGTAATAAAATGTTAGGCTCTGTCTATGCTCCTTCAGTTCCCTCACACGGAGAGCCGACGTCCAAAGCAGGAGTAGCTCATTTTAAATTGTCATCTGCGTATCCAAAATCAGGAGTCCAGTCTGGAGATTCAAGTCCATCGATGTATTTTTTATCGACGTCTGTCAACACAATCTACCAGGCACAGAAATACGCATTGCAAACGTTTTGAACAGCAGTGCGCACCATTCAACGCACCTCCACGCAGCGCCAATGCAAAACAAACCTCCACCTCCAGCACGCGCTCCACCTCCAACTGCTCCGATACCAATTGTTAGAGATCAGATGCACAGAAGACAAAAAACATATACACAGCAAATAAATCATGCACAGGAAACACAGAGGTTTAACGTGGTTCACCCAACCAATCTGGGCTACGTCCACACAACATAGGCATCGGCAATCTTATTATTCAAACAGGAGATTACAAACTCTCACACTCACAAACCATCCGTATGGATACCTGTTTTATAGCAAGGAGAATCTAACTGCCTCATAAATCCTCTCACATCAAATTTAGGATGCATTAACTCCCTCCCAACAACCTGGAGCTAATCTAGCAACAAATTCCTAATTTTTGTCATCTACTGAGATTTTGCCTATTTTAATAAAACTGAAAAATCTCAACAAATACTACAAAAATAAATTTGTCCAAACTAAATGAATTGAATTGGACCACATTTTTGTTAGGTTGAAGGCGTGGTCTATATTAAAATTGGGGTTAGAGAATTTTGATTTTTCATTAAATAAATAGACAAGATATCTTATATCTTAGATGATATCAAAGATATTTGAATGCATTTTCAATTTCAAACCCAACAATATCAAATTTAATTTAATTATTTTTTATTTTGCCTAATAACCCCTTCCATTCCATTACGACTGAAGTTTCTCTTCAACTACCTCGTTTCAACAAGTTCCAATCTATTGAAAAAAAACAAGTTCCAATACAATTTTCCATTTTAAGTTAGGGAAGAAAAATGTAAATTTGATACGCAAATGTAGAAAAACTCATGATCACGATCTAGAGGTGATCCAACAAGTACAATTGAGGGACGAACCAACGACTAGGGTTAGTGGCCTTTCCTCCCGTTCATTTACCTTAGGTTATGGTTCTCTCCACCATCCCCATTGTTTTGTTATGTAGAGGTATTGGACAAGTTAAGTCGAAATACAAGAATTCTTTCTATCGACAGACTCTCAAATCTCTTATTCCATTACATTACGTGAGAAAATTCTCCACCCAACTTAGCCTAACTATTTCAAGAGGTAAACTCCAACCTTCCTTGATGAATTCTAACGAGAAGTAAGGTTTAGGTTTTTGGGAGTTAACATTAGTAAATTATTTTTGTCATGGTTCTTTTTCTTAGATTTGGGGTTATAAATTTCCGTGGAAGATGAAGTTCTAATGGGACTTTTTATTTTTAGATAACATAATTTATGTGATCTCTATCCATGCTCTTTCATTTTAGATTTTTTTCTCCTTAGTTTTTTTTTTAAATGTCTTCACAATTTTATAGGTTTTGATGAGAACGTTATCCCTCCTATTTAGCCATCAACAACCAACTTAAATTATATTCAATGGCATTGCTTCTTTTAGACACCTTTTATTTGAGATAAAATCCCCTCTTTGGGAAAATCCCCCGTAATTATATATTCATTGTATTGAACTTTTCACAACAAATCTCTTGTTTTTCTTTTGAGATAATGACTAATGACTATTAAAAATTCGCAATATAATTTATATCACCACAATATAGTTTATATTGCAAGAGTATAGTTTATCATAAACGTTGTAAATTCTCTTTTTTTGTTTTAAATAGAGAAACAAAAATTGCAAGAGTAGTAAAATTAATTAAAAAGTTGGTATTTTTTTATTTTAATATTTAATAAGTAATATTAATATTTGTTGGAATATCTAATTCCTATTTGTCTTCAATTAGAGTCTATTCCTATTTGTTAGGTTAGTTCCCAGTTTGGTGTGAGGTTGAGATATTCTCTCAACTAAATTATTGTGCGTCTAAGATAGATTCTCTATCTTGAGACTGTACCTCATGTATATATATGTAACTTGATTTGATTAATGCAATAGAGCTTCTATGCTCAGTTTCTAAGTTGGTATCAGAGCCCGTTTGGGCTTGGGCCTGGACCTCCGCCCCTCTTGGGCTGAGGGAAATAAATATATCTGTTTTGTTTTAGTTTTTTGGTTGTCTGGGTGCGGGTGAGAGAGGCATACCTCGAGCTGCCAGTGTTGTGTGAAGTGATCAACGAGCTGGAGATTTGGCTACTGCATTCGGCGTTCGTTGCTGTCACAGAGAAAAGAGAAAGCTGCTTAGAATTGACTACTCGCTATGCGACTGCAAAAATTCCTTTTTTATATTTCGAACGCTACCATGCTATGATTTCTTCTTGTGTTGAAACTAGTCCCAGGGTCTTTGGTTGGAGTTTAGTGCCTTCATTATCGTTCTTGAATGCTCGTATGTTCTCTGATGGTTACAGTCTTGCTTAAGCTTTTGTTGAGGCTCCTTTATAGGTTCTCTGCATCAGCATAAATCCCCACAGTTCATATTTGAGTTGCAGACGAAAAAGACCAAGATTCCAATGGTCGACGAACATGAAGATGATTGACATCACCAGGGAGAGGAATGCAATGGAGATCATAAATCGCACAACATCCGTGGACTGTGAAAAGGACGTTCGCTGCTGGAGATTGTTGAGATCTCTGATGGAATTCATGGTTCCCTGTTGTGGCTCATCTTGCCAATCCATGGTCGATGGCTCCGTTGAAGATCAAGATAGCTCATAATGCTCTCTTGGCTCGACCGTTACGGGCACAATTTTCAGGTTCAGGAAAGGGCAAGTCAGTTTCTGTATTCAAGAAGATCGTCACGGACCTACGCTTCTGCTTCTGGAATTTGCCATGCCGACCTACCTGTTAGCAAAGGAAATGTAGTACGGTTTGCTGAGGATCGCTCTGGAGTGTGACAAGGACAGCACACACGATGGGTCTTTTTTTTTTGTTCCTGTATGGACCATGTATTGCAATGGACGCAAGGTGGGTTTTGCTATAAAACACAATGTTACAAAGAATGACTGAGCAGTATTGACGGTGATGCAGTCCATATCGGTGGGGGCCAGAGTTTTGCCCACTGTGACCAAGGGAGATGAAGGCAAGCTCGTGTATATGAGAGCAACTTATGAACGAGTTGATGAGCCTTCGTGGCTGTGATAAGTCTTTGTGGCTGCGGTGAGCCTTCGTGGCTGTGTTGAGCCTTTGTCGCTGAGTTGAGCCTTCATGGCTGTAATAAGCCTTCGTGGCTGTGTTGAGCCTTTGTGGCTGTGGTAAGCCTTGGTGGCTGAGTTGAGCCTTGGTGGCTACATTGTATCTCCTCAAGGTTGGGCGCCTGAGTGATGGAGGCGAATTACTGCTTATCGAAATGTGAGCTAGAAAGCAGGTGAAAGGGTGTTGCTCGTGCATGTTCATGAAGCAACGTGGAGCGATCAGTTGTCAGTGATCTGGTAGGGATCAAATCGAAGACAATGTGCATTGTATGATGTTGGATCTGCTCACAACAACAGTGTGGGCAGTGTTCTGGTGAACTGAAATTCGGGGTAGTCTATCCGCAGCAGTGAATGGCGTGGCCATGTGTTGATCATTTCTTCATGGATATTGTATTACTGTCATGGTTATCGCTTGTGCTTATATTGTCATTTGGTATTGTTTTTTGTTTGGTATGGGTAAATGTGGACAAGACTTGAAAGTTTGTATACATATTGAGATTCACGACCTCAATATGAAGTCATTTTGTTAGAATTCACGACTCTAACTAATGACAGGTATAGCATGGAGATTCAAGACTAGTAGATCCAAAATTCGAAAGTACAAAATCTGTGACAGAAATATTCAAGCAAGAAAGCTTTAGCATATGAATGGTAGGGCGAGTGTAAAGGATGATGGACAATCAATTTTGTGAGAGTTTGTTTTGTGTTAGTTTCTTGGAATAGACTCATGACCATGAGTACGAGTTACAGTTTGTAATTAGAAGCAAATCTACATGTCATTTATTGTTTGTACGTGTTGTAAGACCCAAAGAGGCATGCATACCCCTTTGTTATATGTTCCCTCTGTCAGAGAGTTTTAACACCCTGGAAGAGTGTGTCATGCGGGATGGATACACTTGGGTGGACCGTATTGGTTTTAGACTCCATAAGGTGAAATTTTATATCAAGGGGGAGTTAATCGAAAGGTTGGATGAACCATGTATGTGAAGGACTTCCTAGTAGACTGGCGATTGCAACGGTTGGAACCCATGCATTTCGGTAGATGGTTGTTCCTTTATATGGACATCAACAAGTAGTCATTGTAGATTTTGCAGATGGATATTGAAACAAAGAGTCATTAAGGGGGAGTGTTGGAATATCTAATTCCTACTTGTCTTCAGTTAGAGTTTGTTCCTATTTGTTAAGTTAGTTCCTAGTTTGGTGTGAGATTGAGATATTCTCTCAATTAAATTATTGTGCATCTAAGATAGATTCTCTATCTTGAAACTGTACCTCATGTATATATATGTAACTTGATTTGATTAATGCAATAGAGCTTCTATGCTCAGTTTCTAAGTATATTAACATTTTTAATGTAAATAATATTAATATTAGTAAATAATATTAACTTATATTTATGGATTTCATTTATAAAATTTGTTTATCGATTTCATTTATAAAAATTGATTCATTTATTAAAATGAATTAACCATATTTACTAAATAATTATGCTAATAATTTAATTTAAATGATTACATTTTATGCATTCCCTTAAAAAAATATATGTTGCATTTTATCTCAAAAAAATATGTACTATTTAGAATGGAAGAATTTTTGTAACGTAACGTGACAATTTGGAAGTCTATAGATAGTTTCCGTAGCTAGTCTCATCATTACGCAGAGGCGTTTCTTGTGGGGCCAGCAACTTTTTGACCAGACCACTGCATGTTCCCTTCTAGTTTTAGGAGACTGCCAGGGTGCAAGCCAGCGTTATTTTCCACACGCTTGCAGAATACGCCAACTTGTCCTCCCTTATATCTTGTTTCCCAACGCGTGCTGCGACATGTTTTCTTCGCATCCTTCGATATAATTGATAGCTGCAGGCTTCTGGAAACTAGAGCTGATGTCAGAAGTGGCCACTTCGTTTGGCTGTACTATTATTAAAAAATAAAAAATAAAAAATCACAAAATAACTTTTTTTTAGAGAGAAAAAAAAGCTGGTATATTAAATATAACAGTTTATTTGGTCCATACATTATATTCTTAGCAAGGACTGTGAGAAAAGCAAATCAATACAACCACAGTGTATATGCTTTCTATCCAAGTTAGAGAGGAAAACAAAAACACCTGGCCTACAAAATCTGGGGGAGAAAAAGGTCCATCTCCATCAAAATTAATAATCATAATCAACCCTGCAATAAACTAGACCACAAAAACAGAAAAGATGACAAAACTTTTAGAGTATATGAGGTTAGCGAGCATGCATATTGGACATAAGAGCATAAAGGATAATATGAATGATGTCGCTGAGTTGTGAAACAAACAGTGTTGCTTGAAGGATCATAGGGAGCAGCCCCTTAACTCCACAAAATCTGAACCTTGTGCTTTACAGAACTGTAATATAAAATGCTTAGAACGCGGGCTTGCTTGAAAAGAAACTTTAGAGCAGCGCCAAGACCCTGCACCAGAGAGGAAAGAGGACAAGTTCTCCTTCCCCATGTCGGCAAGTAGTATGGCTAGGCAGATAAGGAATGCTGAAACAAAAAGGAAAGCCAAGGAAAACATTAAGGGCGAACAAACCTGTAAGAAAGAAATCGCTATTATGGGATGGGGATGGAAGATCCCCATACCTGGACACCATCTTTGTATTGAAACACATGCATAACCCCAAAATCAGCACTGATACCCTTTTTCGAAAGCCCGTCAGCCCTTGTGTTGTTGTCCCTGTAGATGTGGCGTCTAGGCAGGGAATTCAGCCTCCTCTATAATCTTGTAGTCCGATGGAACCATCCTTGTAAATAAGGATTCATCATGGAAACACTGCCAGTGATCCATCCAATAACCAGCTTTGAGTCACCATAAACAAAAACATCCTGTAGCTGAAGATTTGTGGCCGCCAGAAGGCCCCTCCATAGGGCCATAATTTCTGCTTTGTTATTCGTCCTCGAACCTCCATTCCAATAAATATGGATCCTTTCTCTCTGAAACAGTGTAATCGAAGCGCCGCACCCTGTAATACCCTCCTCACATGCACTATCGAAAAATATGGCAGAAAGAGAGATCTCATGAGGCCTGATGCGAAACGATCCATTCTCGACCACTATGCGTGGCAGAGGCCTTTCATCAATCCAATTCATGACAGCAGAGAAAACCGGGGGATCCGAAAAGGTTTACCATCGAAAATCAGTCTATTCCTCGCCAACCATATCTCCCAGATGAGGAAGAATGGTAGCGATTTAAACTTGCCATGCAATTTATCCCAGTTCTGAGCAATAGAAATTCTAGAAGATTATAAAAAAATTCTTCAAATATTTTTGAAAATTTAGATTACAATTTTTAAACTTCAATATTTGGGTACTGTAATGGTTTTTAATGGTGTTGAATCTATTTCTACCATAAAAATGTAATTTAAACACCCCAATTACCTAATTTTTTGAATTTTTTAAATCAAATTTCAAAAATAAAAAAAAAGCTGTCATCCCATTTATTCTGTTTAAATCGATAAAAAACTCTCCTTATTTATACTATTTCTTCAATAATTACTACTTCGGCAATTGCTTTTGACACTGCTTTGGAGAAAAATAAAAATTACTAATTCAGGTCAACTGGAAACTTTAAATTGTCGAATTAAAGAGCAGCAAAATCTTCAATGCTCCGTTGAAAAAGAAAATTACAAATTAAGTTCAACTGAAAAACCTTAATTTTTTCGAATACAAATTTGGAAAATCAATACAAATTCTTCAAGTTCACACTGACGGATGTCGAACTCAAACAAGAAGCACGAAAATTATGAAGTTCCAACTCAAAACGAACACAATCCGTAAGTTTCAATTTTTCCATTAATAAAATTTACAACATGGCTGGTTTTCCTCACCTTTGCATTACCACTTGTTAATTTACAAGTAACATGGTTTGTTTTAACTGTGCATTAGCATTTGAGCTTAATCTAATTGGGAATTGGATTTCTGGAGTGTAAATTAATGGATTTTAGCAGTGACGGGCACAAAGTCTGGTTGACAGTGTTTGGTCATACTATTAGTTATCTTTATTTTATTTGGATTTAATTTAATTGTGGATTTTATGAGTAGTTTCAAATTTACTAATCAGGATGAAGTTAAAAAATTAAAATTAATCTTATTTCTATAAATTGTGAATATTTTTAAAATCAAGATAAATGTAATATTTTGATTAAGGTGAAAATTTTGAAATATTTCAAATTAAATTCAATACAAGTTAGGATGACTTTTTTTTTTCACAAGAGAAAAAACACTGTTTTAGATATATTATAGTGAGAAAAAACAGTGTATGAATTAGATACATAATCTCACCATTGATAGCACACCTAGTTTATCCATCCAGATAAATAGGTGCCCCATCCCAGACTAGAATGATGAGAAAAGCCCCATATCAACGATACAGGACACTGTATTAATTACAATATGAACCTCATGAGTATGCATAGAGGATACCAAATATGTCAAAAAGAGAAAAAGACACAGGGAGCAAATGCAAAAACAGCAGGCCCCCAAGTTGATCCATTCAATCAAAAAATTCTAATTAAGACCAAAGACCAGCATCATGTAGTAGAAAGCAAAAGGAAGCCCACTGGTCATGTGTGAACCAAAATGTGCCAAAAGAAGCGTAGACAGGCATGCTGTGTGAACCATAGTCTAGTAATCGATCCGATGATACAAGCTAGGAGGACTTATAGATATCTCCAAAGTCAACAAGTTAGCAGTCGATCGTGTGACTGGCCATCCAACGAAGGAATAAGGATGACTAGCATTAGCTATCAAAATCAAATTTCATTTGATTACAAAGTAATTTATATTTGGAAGCGTAACTTATATAGTGTAAGAACCACAAATATTAAAAATAATAAAATCTAGAGTTTTTAATTAAGAAAATTTGTATAGCTCACTGTGTATAGAGTAGATGATATTTTGTTAAGGTACTTTATGGTATAAAGGTCACTAGTTTGAAATTTTGTGGACTAAAATCTAGCCATATAGTTAAGGTATTCTCTGATATAAAGGTCACTAGTTTGAAACTATATTGGTAAAAATCTAGCCATATTAAAGACTGATATAACCCAAACAAATATCGACAGCTTAAATGCCATAAATCATATTAAAACAAATTTTTACACATGTCAATCATCTTAAATTCACATCACCTAACAAACAAAACTAACAAATATTTTATATTCAATACCAATAAAAAAACACATCCATAACCCAACCCAACCCAACCCAAACCAAACCAAACCCAATCTGCAGAAGAACTGATAACAGAAAGAGGGAGATGAGAATAACACGCCTTTAACAAGACGGTTATCCAAATTATTCGTATATCAACGGAGTAGGTTGCATACATACAGTTGTATTCGCTGGTACAGGTAAAGAATATTAATTTAATTTGGCTTTGAAACTTGTGAGGAAATAAATATAAAAACAATCAGTTTATTCAGCGAAGAATGGTCATTTGATTAATGTATTTCGACATCCTTAATATAAATGTAATTTATATATATATTTTTAAATATATACGATTCAAAATTGTGATATAATTTTGTATGCCTGAACTTCTGGAAAATTATATATATATAATTTATTTAATAGATTTATATTATAATTTAAATTTAAATTATAATATTTAAAAAAAATAAAAATTGAAAAATTATTATTAATTTAAAAATAATTGTATATATATATATAATTTATTTAATAGATTTATATTATAATTTAAATTTAAATTATAATATTTAAAAAAAAATAAAAATTGAAAAATTATTATTAATTTAAAAATAATTGTAAATGTGTTAAGTTTAAGGAGAATAGATTTTTATTTTATATATTTAAAATAAATATTTTGAATGTATTAATTAAATGTAATGATACAGGTAATTATAATAATGTTATTTTAAGATTTAGACACAATTATTTGGTTAAACAAATATCTCAAGTAAACACCAATTTAGTAAGTTAACTAGTTGAAGCTAATCTCTCAAACAACTAGGCTTCAACACCCTCTAAGTGATAGGAATAGACTCCCAGCTCTACCTAATAATGAAAAAAAATATGAATAATTAAAATTTGATCTGAGACACATAAAGACAAGTAGGAGTTATATCCACCAACAAAATTAACTCATATTTTGACTTTGTATAAGAATAAATTTTTATTTAAGACTCTTATCACTTATGTTATCTTGGGTATGAAGTTTGTGGTTAGAACATTTCTAGAATATTGTGAAATAAGATAGAGCAAAATCAGAATCATTGTATAAATTAAAATCCTAAAATTAGGAGTAATACACCATATCTATCTTCCATATAAAAGCAAGTCTTTCTCTCATTGAAAATATGGCTATGAGTAGGTACTTAATATACAACACCAAGATAAAAATAATATGAAAGTTATTAGGTTTCTTAAAGTTATTTCAAAATCTAGAATTAAAATGAGATATTTAATCTATAAAAATGAGATAAAACACTATGGAAGACAAGAGGCTTATTAAGGTTACTTCAGTCAAAACCAGCCAAAACTCAAGTAAAGTTGGCATAAAAATGTAAGGAGGCCACTTTGAAGAATAATAGTATTATTAAAATTATTATATTTAAATTTAAAAATAAATTAGAGGATAAAAAAAATCACGATAGTGAGGTGATCAACCCTAATCTTAATCTTGAAGGTAAAAAAGATATTCCACTTTGAAACATGTCATTAGGCAATTCCTAAAATTCCATTAGTTAAAAATTTTGTTATTTTTTTTGACACTATAAGCATAAACATAGAAATCACATTGGATAATTCATAAAATGACAGGGTTAAAAGAATGTGTCATCTTTATAACACTAAGAAGATTAAAGATAAAAACATTTTCTACTAAAATTTCTTAAGTACACATTAGAGGAAATTTCAGACTAAAAGTGCCCATGAAATTTTCATGTAATTTCCATGTCATAATATGTAAACCAATAAAAATGCTTTAAATTTAAAAAGAGGTACATGTAAATATTTTAGAGGGAAAAGAAGAAAAACTATTTTTTTTAATTGTATTTTTGACTTACCTCCTTATAGGTTTACTCAAATTTCAAATTAAATTAAATTAAATTAAATTAAATTAAATTCCACATTCAATGAGTATCCATTATTCATACTTTTGGGAAGACCTTCCTTGATAAAAATTACAGATAGATTAAAAAAATGTGTTTCAACACGTTTTTTAATGTATTTGCAAATTTTAATAATATAGGTCTTCTCAAAAGTATGCATAATGGGTATTCATTGGATGTGAAATTTAATTCCACATCTAATGAGTGTCTAAACATGAAGTTTGAGTAAACCTATAAGGAGATCAGCTGAAAATTCAATTAAAAAAATAGTTTTCCTCTTTTCCCTCCAAAATTCAACCCTTATTTTATTATTTTTCCTTAGGAGACCACTTTTAGGATGAAATTTCCTCTAATGCCAACATTAAATCTCAATTTCAGAAACATTCAATATAATATTTCCCTTCATTGCCTTTTGACTAACTAAAATTATGATAATTTAAAAATAGTTCTCGATTTTCAAATACAAATATAAAATTCTAAAACAAACCTAATCATTTATGTCGTTCTCCTAAAATTCAATAAACCAATAGTAAGCCTTGCAGAACCTATTGAGAAATCTTAAGGGCAATGAGTACTGTGATTTTTCTTTCTTTGATAACTGCTTGTGATGGATTTTTACTTATATTACTTATTATATTATCTTATTATTATTATGTTTGTGTATCATCAAACAACTACCAAAACAAGAAGAACAGGAACACAGAATATAGGTTGCAAGCGAGGGCTAAAACCTCTCCTCTTAAGAGGAAAACACGTAAATCTCTTCTCTTCCTTATAGATCCTTCAATTGGCGAATTCAAAGACCTTTACACCAAGTCCAACCTTTCCAGATGATGTGTTTTCCTTGTCCAACATAAACCCAGTCAAATATCTTGTAGTAGCACCACTTCGACGTCCAACTGCAAAATTTTGGTCTCCACTGTAGACATAAAATTTTCAGCCCTTCTGCAGTTTTTGTTGCCACACGTGTGAGCTTATTTAGCCTCCCATTACTTCATAAGACCTTCTCTTGGATTTCTATGACTTATGGATCTTGAGGATGTCTTCTTGTGACCTTCTCTTGACATTTTTTCCTTCTCTCCATCAAGATTGAACTTGTAGAGGAAAACACTAGATTTGTTGCAGAAACCCTAGCCTTCCTTCACACGTGTGAGAGAGAAATAGCCCAAAACCAATTCTTCTTCACCCTCTTCCTTCTTCGTTGACTTCTTCCTCTTCTTCCTTCGCTTGGATGAGTGAGTGATGAATGTGCTTCAAGGAGGTCGAGTTTCCTCCCTTATATAGGCTTCTCAAAGGTGGACGTGGCTCCTCAAATTAGGTCAACTTGCCAGCTTCCAGGTTGACTTGATCTTGGAGGTTTTTTGACACTTTTAAAGACAAAATAATTTTATTTACAAGTTACAATGTGCTCGAAGGGTCTTCAACTTATGACAATGAATCTTTTGACTTCTTGACCTAGGAAAAACCCTAGAAGCACTCAATGGGTGCTTGAACTATAAAATAAAAGACCTTGAGCATGAAACCCATGCTTCAAAAATAATAATAATAAATTTATTTAATTTTAAAATATGCAAGAATCACAAGTATATTTCATATTTATGAAGACCGAACCTAGTTACACATTTTTCAATAGAACCATCATTATTATCAAAATCATCCCAACAATAAATAATTACATATTTTAATATTCTTAAAATCTAATTCAAACAATATATAATTTAATTTTAGTTATGTATTTATAAATAGTAAATTTATAAGACTAACTTTATACATAACTAGAAAGCATGTGACTTTAATGGAGGTAGCCTCAACAATAACCACAAGGGATTTTACCTAAAACTGAGATTACTTCCAATTGACTAGGAGCTTGTCTTCCATGAATGTATGGAAACATTGTAATGGCCAAAGACCCAAAGACATTTATCAGGAATGAAAGCATACCCCTTTATAGACCATCATCAAGTCATAATACCGATGATAAATTGGCTTGCAATTGCAGATCATAACTAGTGATTATTATGTTCATATTGGAACTCAAATTAAGATGAATAAAAAATAAAAAATAATGAAAGCTTCCTAAAATTTTAATTTAATTTGCTATAAAAATTATTTTGATTCATAAAAATTATTAATTATTTTTTAATAAGCTGAAATATTATAATATTTGATATTATGTGCAGTAAAGAGATACATTCATAGTGTTGTAGGGTGACTACTAGTAAGGAAGCTATTCACCATTTAGTTGATTGTTTCTCAAAAAATAATTTAGAAACCAACAATAATCATCACATTTTTCCATACAAAAAAGAGGAGATTGGCTTGATGCCAAACCACAACCCTATCGCTATGCATCATACTAACTATTCATGATAATACAATAAAGAAAGGTGATCCTGCATCAAACTAAAGCTCCCTCATTTTCAAGGTTGTCTTCTTTATATGATGTTCCTTATGTTAAAATTAAGGATCTGTGATCAAATTCCACTATATATAGGTCTGATGATCGAGATTATATTTGCATTAGAGTCCTCTTTTTTAGAGGACCAAAATTGACCTATAGATCGCCCCAATTGATTAAGCGGAAATCTAGCTATGAATTATTTAATTTATTAAAGTGAATGGAATGGGTCGGCTTAACCACATGTGGAGTTAGACTTAACCCCAAGTGGACACACACAAAATCTATAAATAGAAGTGACCTCAATATCATTCTCACACATTCACTCATGAGATTTTCTTCTTGCACTTTTTGTTGTGGATTTTCTTTTCTATTTTGGCTCGCAAAGATTCGTTGGGAGAAGCTCACACAAGGTTCGAGATCACAGGTCTCCTAAGCCATAGCCATGGGCATAGTACTGCCAGATTCGTGCCAGATCCATGGGCTGAGCTTGTTAAGGTAATGACTAAGCTGTTATAGCCGTGTGTTGGGCGTGTTAAGGTCACAAATAGGCTTCCTGGGATAGATAAGGCTAATTAGGACCTCAACTACAGGCACATTGTGTCTAGGTAGCGACCAAGGAAGCTTCAACCGCATGCTGAAAATTTTTAGGTCATGACTAAGGTTTTTTCTGGGCAGATCTGAGTTGGGTCACATTCAGTTTCTTGCGCAGTGCTTTCATACATATATCACTCAATCATATTTTCTTGTGATCAGTCCTTGACAGCATCATGGATTCAGATCTAGGACTGGCTAATTATTTTATGTGAGTTTCAGCGATCAACAGGGGTTTCGTACAATTGTGGATCTACAGATCTATAGATCTGATATATATATTTATGTTACAAGATGTATCTACATTTCTCACTCAATATTAGTAGTGTTCATTCGTATGCTACAACTAGTGTCAGTGTGTCTTAGTTCTCATAATCAAGTTCCTTCAACAAAGATATGTTTAAGGTCACATTATGCATGTGCTATTTGTTTTACAACATTACGAAGAATTGAATCAATGGATCATTGTACTCTTGTTTTTTGAATCATTTGATGATGATCTAAGAGAAATAATTTGCAAGGGATTTACCCATAATGGGTTTTTCCCTGGTCTCAGACTAATCCTAGTGTCTTTATGTGTTCATGCTTCTCTTCCTTTGTTCCTTTACGTTCTGTTGCTTAGATGATGATGAGGATGTTGTTATTTCTACATAGTTGCATATTCTGATGGTTAATAATATATATCAATATAATGATATAATGATTTGGGGTGAACTTAACATGTTCTTAAATAAATGCATCTATAAAAGCAAAGAACAATGTAGCTGTATGAAAAATTAACATGGTAGCAGAGATGGGCTGAATAAAAGCCATGGAGATCACCCCCATGGAGACACTTTTACGGAAGCAAGCAGAGCACGGTAGAGACCTAAAATAATTCTAGGGTATGAATAAAACCCTAGGCAATTAGTGGATAAGTATGTGATAGTGAGGGTTTGAGAGAAACCCTGGTTTATGGTAAGAGTCTTTCGATGTGATCTATGTGAAGCACTTGGGATCGATCTGACAAATGACCTGGTTGCTGATTGAAAGAAACATTGTTTTATGGTCTATGGATGGCTCTTGAAGGTTGGTTCAAGAGGGAGAGGATCATCTCTCATTGCATATAAGTATTCCTTGAATTATGACCTTAATCTTGTTTAGTCTTATGGATATGATTATTCTGTTATTGTTCTAGTCATTACTTCCTACATCTATATTTGAGCACCTAGATATTTCTAACCTCCTTGATGAGATGTGATGAGTGGATCCCTCTTGAGGATATTTTGAAATGCAGGAAAGAGGGTAAGATCTTGAAGAGGTAAAGAGGCACTTGAGCACTACAAGTTGCCTATGTGAAGGTGCACATGTAATACCACTAGGTATTCATGGTATATTGTATTAAAATTGTTACATTGATGGCTAGGTCAGCCCTATGGTATGTTGAGAATGTCTCTTTCACAAATGGATCATGCATGCATATGAAAGTGATTGGGATTTATGTTTCCTCTGATGAGTTTGTGCACCTCGCATTAAATGTTTTGATCATGATTCTACAAGGCTACTTACTCCTGATCTTGGATCTAGTGGCATAGCTTGATGTTTGGATAAAATCTATTGTTTTGAGATCCTGACCCTGACACTAGTAAATGGTACTCTTGACTCTTGATATGCATGAGATCTATTGGGTCTCTTGCAGAAGTGTAACTCATTGATATGGTATTGATAATGCTTGTGATAAGTATGATGAAATCTCATGGAAAGAGAGATTTCACTTTGTTGGTTTATTGAATAACCTAACTTGATCCTATTGATCATGAGAAGCATGGAATTGATGACCATGATGATGAGAGACATATCTATGAGATTGATGTTCTAGATCTCCTACTACTTGTGGTTATGGCATATGGTGAAATTAAATGCTCTAACTTGATGTATTTTTATTGGGTTCATAAGGTTGTGTTGTCACATTAGTCTGTTATTATAGCATCATTTATCACCTTTATATACTTGATGATCTATGTATTGGCCTTGGGCAATAGTTTCCATTCAGACTTGGTCATTTTCTTAAAAAGCATTATTTTGAATTCGTATACAACTCTGCCCTGTTTTACATGTGTGCAGACACGAGTCCACTCATATCTAACCTATGTATACAATTTAAAATATTAAAAAATATATAAACTCCCTATTAATTGGGCGGGGTTTATGGGTTTTACTTGAAGCCCACCTACACCGGCCCATGGCCAAACTGTTTCCCAACTGAAAAAAGTGTTTTGAGGAAGTATAAATACACCTCATTGGGAAGGCCTAAAGGAGGAGAGAGAAATGCATTGATACTATAGCCTGTTATAGCCCAAATCAAGTTTGGTTATCTCTATGCCTCTTGAAATTCCCAGGTTCAGGAAACCCTTGTTTCCTTCTTTGAGATGTTCACCTCCTTTATGTGACATCCTTGTGCACCTTTTATGGAAGAAGATTGTTGAGGCTTGGGCTGGACGGATCCAAAGGATGGTTTCACTTGGAGTCGTGGTTGATTTCAGGTGATATCTCCACATTCTTTTACATACATCAATAAATAATCTTTGTCCCATTCATGATTTCATGATATTATATGTATCTTATACATGTTAATGATCTTATAATTGTTAATTTCATGTTATCTTTTATGAGTTTATATGATCTAACATACTGACATTTGGGATATATGTGTTGTACAACTAGTCTATGTGCTTTTTCTTGAGTGAGTTGTAGGTCTTGAAGCACGTGGAGAAGCAAAGGGTTTGCACCTTGCAGGAAAGACCTCAAACATAGGACATACGGGTAAGGTCATCTCTCCCTAGTTTACTAGTTTAAGCATTAGGAAATTTAGTTTGATTGCTTCTCGTTGTTGCATGCCTTCTGCTCTGTTAGGTACCTCAACCTAGACCTTAGGGTAGTTTTTCCCACAATAGAATTGGTGACTCAACTGGGGATTACATCCGTATAATTCCCCGTTTAGGTTGTTTTCTCTAGATTTTTGGTTCCTTGACTGATTTGATCACTTTCCTAGTCTTCTTGGTTATGTATCCATCCATGCAAAAACCCTAATCTTCTAGATCAGGCGTGGATTTTTTATTTTTCCTTGTAGTATTTTCTATACGCATCTTTTAGTGCACACAGTCTCGTGTACATCTGTTTTTTTCCAAAGAAACACGTGTATACGTGAGTTTCCTTAGACATAGATGCGTATACTCGTAGTTTGAACCAATCCGTGTATGGCCAGTTTAAAATGAAAATTTGATTTTTGGGATCTTGTAGGTTCTTTTTGCCTGCTTTTAGTCACTACTGTAGAACCTCTCAGATGTCTTGATAGTGTTTCTCTCTTATGTGTATCCGTTTCTCTTTTTCTTGCTTGAAAACCTAGCTAACCTAGGGTTTGCCTTGCTTGGTGAAGTTTCAGTTGTGGTTGTTGCACCGGGACTTATTTCTGAGGTTCTTGGTTGTTCTGACATTTTATAACAGTGATTTTATGTTGGTACACTTATGCTTGGCCTTATTATTGCTTCACTTTTTGGTTTTTGGCTTGTTGGCTTGTTTCGTTTTCTTGGTTCTTGAGATCAGCTTTTCTGGCAAATCTTGAAGTTGTCTTCTTGGTTTATTGAAGTTTTTGTGTTTGTTGGAGTTTTATGCTGCTATTTCAAATCACTTTCTTGAGTTAGTTACTTCATTCCACTTATTGAGTCACGACGGCCGTCATGAAAATGACACGGTTGGCTTAAGGAATTTGGAGTTGCTTGTTTGCTCAATTTGTTGATTTGAAGCCTTTGGTAGTTTTTGCTTTTCTCAAAGAGTTTTTGTTGTTTCCTTAAAAATTTAAAGGCTCACAAAACATTGGTGTTTTCTCTTGCTTTTGGTTTTGTTTTTCATTTCATGGTTTTCATCTTTTTGGAGCAAGTTTGTAGTTTGTCATTTTGGTCCGGTTGCTTGGTTTTGAGAGAAGTTCGATATTGGGCTTGTCTCTATTGTATCAAGTTTTTTTTGGAATTTTTTTGCAAAGAAGTTCTCGTTTGGGCTTGTCTCTGCTTTTTTGTCAAAGTGATCACACCTGTCTTGTTGAGAAATGTATTTGCTTCACTCCATATGTAGTCATAGAATCTGCATTTGTCATTGGTAGTTTTGCATTAGTGTAGTTGCACCGTTAAGCATATTTATTCTTTTGATATTTTTTGAGCATGTGAGCCTAATATTGAAAAGAAAAGAAATTTTTCTTGCTTTTTAGTTGTTTCTTAGAACCTGAGTAGAAATATCTTTCATCAAAGAGAAAATTATATATGCTTGTAGCAGGTTTCTATTGATTTCTCTTTTGCATCAAAACATCACAAGTTGCATTCTCTATTTACCCCTTAATTAAAAATAACATCCATTAAAAACAAGCTCTTAATTAAAATGAACTAGAATTTTTTGAGTTGTCATTAATATACACCAACTATTCTAGGTCATAGGGCCTTGGAATAGCTGAGTGGAGATTTAACTCTCCAAGGACACACAAAATTTCAAACATATAAGTTTATTAATGAGTGAATTCCATCCTCGCTAAGTGGACCAGGAAAGCTCTCCTCCAAAGAGTCAAGTGCGAGGGCTAGTGAAGGCAGAGAAGAGAGATACCCCCTCTCCTATTTCCTGGATCCTGATCAAAGACCATTCCGCTCGGCTGCCAATACGAACTGGTGTCCATAGTTTCTATTCCTAGGTATCACATAGGTGACTATGAGGGGGAATACCCATGTACCTAAGGCAGACATTGCATCACTCTCATTAGTACTTTTGGAGGGCTCCCTTGCAAACCTTGGGTACTTGCAACGGCGAAGGCTTTTGTTAGGAGGTCAACGTAATTTTTTTTGTTACCTTCGCTAGGAGGCCCGAGGCGTAATTACCCCAGACTATTCTTGGAAGGTCCTTTTATTCACTTTTTTATGTTTTGGTGTCTGGTTCTAATAACTCAGAGCGGAAATACCTGAAGGCTGTTTGATTGCCGAATCTTACGGACATTTTTGTAGAGACTGCTCTTTGATCTTAGATTGCCATAAAGTTTGTAATTTTTTGAGTCTACATAAAATATCATAATTATTAAAAGTGGTTGATCGATTGGTTTGTCGATCAAGCAGGCTTCGTGGCCTTTCTCTTGCGAGTGTCGAACCTCCTTCAAGAAGGAGTAGGAGAAATTCTGCTGGTGATTTTCAACCAGTAGTTGAAAACGCATCGGAGAGTGATCCTCCACTTGGGGCTATTGCTTCTGTGGGTGGTCCTAGTACTAGTGGTGATTCAGAGAGGAGTACTCCTCTCATGTCTCAGGTCCTTTTTCCGGCAGAAGAAGTTGAGGTGGAAGTAATTCCTGACCCTCCAGTTACTCCGTCCTCTCCTCTTCGTGTTAGTTTTTCGGACGTTCTTTTGTATGTTGGGCCTCCGTCTCAGAGACCGACTAGCCCTCATATTTCTCCTTCTTTTCTTTCGATGGCCAAAACTGGGAAAACAACTTCGGTTATGAGCACTTTTAGTTTGCATACTCCTCTTTCGGTTGAAGGAGGATGTACTATTTCTATTTCAACTATCACTCCCAGTCTACAAATTTTGGCTCTAGCTCCATTCCGTCTACGAGTGTGGGCACCCAATATTTTTCTTCCCATTCTGGTCTCTTCTCTTTTGGAATGCCTTCTAGTGTGATTCATTAAGTTCCTCTCGTTGTCGTTGTAGCTGTCTCCACACCCATTTCTTCTATGGCTAGTGGTTCAACTTCTTTTTAGGGTTTTCCCTTCGGAAGTGGTAATATCCCTCATTCGAACCCTTCCTTAGGTCCTTTTCCTTTCTCCACTCAAGGTCAAGGTTTTAATCCTTTTCTCAGAGGTCAAAGCTCTAATGATTTTCAAGGCCGGAACCCTGCTTTCACGGGGTTGGGAACTGGGAATATATTTTTGTATGGTCAGCAGGGGAATGTTCCTTTCACCTCTGTAGGTACTTCTCAGGGTTTCTCTCCATCTTCTAATGCTTGGAATCCTTACCAATGGGTTTCATCTTCATTTAAAACTTCAATTGGGGGAAATATCTCTGTTTATGGTAACCCTACGATGGGAGGATGTCCGACTCTGAATGCTTCTGGGCCACAAGCATTCTCTTAGGGTTTAGATTTTTCTACGAACAATCCGTGGCAACCTGGTGCCGCAGCAAATCCAGGTTATTATTTTTAGAATGTTAGGAATCCTTCCATTGGTGGATGGAATTATTAAGATCCTTCGCACTTACCATTCTTGGAAACCCTAAATTTTCCAGATTTGTAAAAATTGACTAATGATCCTATTTGATACAGCTCGGGTTGGCCTCTGGTCCCTACTAAACTTCCATCAGATATTCTGAAATTTGAAGGGAAGACTAGTGAGGATCCAACGGACCATGTTACCTTTTTCCATTTATGGTGTTCATCGAACTCCCTTATCGATGATTCGATTAGGTTGAGACTATTTTAGTGCACCCTAGTTGGAAATGCTGCTAAATGGTACATTGAGCTTATTGGCGGCACTTTTGCTTCGTGTGGCGAGTTGGCTACCATATTTTTGAACCATTTTCAGTTTCCTATTCGATATGATGTTGGAACTGAGCTTCTGGCCTATTTTCAACAAGATAAGGCGACACACATTTTTTATCATATTCAGGAATGGAGGAGAAGGAAGAGGCTCATTAAAGCCCATATTCCTAATGAATTCCTTCTCGAATGGTTCCTTAAATCCTTAAAGCCAGAAATCTCTAAGGATGTATCTCTTTCTGGGGTATTTTCTGAGGAGCAATATATCTTTAGAGCCCACTAATTGGAACTGGTCTATTCTCAATATAGGATTCTTAATAAGATTTTGCCTGATTCTACTCATTCCAAAGTGGATTTATCCAAACCAAAGCCAGATCCTCATGTTGACGGGCTTATTGGTTCGATCGATAGTGACACGGCTAACCTTTTGAATCAACTACAACAGTTGTCTCTACAATCTTCTTCTTCTATTCAGGCTACGTCGTCAGTGTCTACTCCTTCCCAACCCTTAACTATTAATATTGTTCAGTATTCTAACCTTAAAGGAAATCAACGATCTGATGGGAAGAAGAAGGGACAAAATCATAAAAATAAGAAAGATAAGGATGGGAAGGGTAACGCGAATAAATCCAACGATAATATTGGAGAGGGTAAGAGAGAGGCAAAGAATAAAGTTGATTTTCCATGCACTTTATGCACTAGAGACCATCACACCCATATATGCCCTATGATTCATGATGCTCAGTGCTTGTTAGCCCAACAGGGTTCCTCTAGTTCCTAGGCTATCCTGATTAACCCTTTTCCCGAAGGGCAACAAATTCTTTCTAGTGCAAATGTTAATACTGGAGCTCCCGCTGGGGGCAACCAGGAAGGGGAAAATTCCACAAATGTATATATGATTAGTGCTCACGTTGATGTTGCTACAAGATTAGGTGATTCTGGTGAATTTGAGTCTTTGAAGGCTAAGGGTGCTCCTCATACTTCTGAGCCACTCTATATTGAGAGGCTCGTAGTTGAGCCTATACCTCGCATGCTGAAAGGTTCTGCTAAGCGTACAATAATCAACCCTAATGCCAAGGCAACCCAAAACTACTCTATTATAGAAGGTATGGCTCAGATTCCTTGCACTATGTATGCGTTAGAGGTACTCCAGTTGTGCCCAACATAAAGGAGTGCATTTCTCATTGCGATCAGGGCAATTGATCCAAATGTCTCTCTTATTATTACATTCAATATGTAAAGTCTTAAGAAGAGACTTCCTCATCACATGGATTTCAGATCAAATCTATGTATCGGAAAATAATGATCCAGGTGGATATTGGTGGCCACCCACCTATTCCATTTGGACTAGCACCATCAATTCTTGTAGCTTTTCACATTCAGCACAACTTACTATTTTTAGCAGGTTTTCGGGTCCCCCACTCCTGAAGTCGTTTTGGGACCTTAATGATCCAGGTGGATATTGGTGGCCACCCACCTATTCCATTTGAACCCCCACCATCAGTTCTTTCAGTTTTCAAGTTGCAACAAAACTTACTATTTTTAATAGTTTTTCAGGTCCTGAACTTCCGGAGCCGTTTTGAGGCCCTAAACGACATTTTTTGGGAAAACAGAGAGACCCATGTTGCTCGTTCAAAAATTTTACTCCTCTAACAGATCTTTCTAACGAGCTATGGACATGTCAAACGGAGATCGGATGCCAAAGTTACGTCCCTGGGAAGTTGAACCACCAATTTACCCAAACATGGCCCATAGTTTTGGCGCTTCATCTCCTAGGGTTAGGCTTTTGGAATTTTAGAGTTCTCCATTGTTTCTCAATAATAAATAGGCCCTCGAGCCTCATTGTAACACATTTTAGAGGTTTGGATCCATCACATCTCTTCTTAGAGATTCGCTACCAGCACCCTAGCTATTTTATTTCCATTATGCCTATAAGCATATTTCTGTTATTTGATATTAATGAAATGAAGCATTATTTCTGCTGCATCTCTATGTTCATGGTTATTTATGTATTCTGTTGCGTTCCTGCATAAATTCGGATCAGTGGTATCAGAGCCAGGTTTTCTCTTTCTTTGTTTTTCTTTGCATGTCCCCAACGCAGTTAGGGTATAAGGAGTTAGGGCTCGATCTGGTTGAACCCTTGCAAGATCAGCCTCGCAAACCCCGACGACCTCCCATGGCAGAAGAAAAGAAAGATGAGGGAGCAGGAGATCCTATCAAAATACTGCTCAAGGAGGCCCTCGAGAAACAAAGGAACACGATGATGGATAAATTTGCTTAAATCCTTCAACGACTGCCCACATATGGCGCATCTGCATCCAACAGCCACTCTGGAGCCGCCACTCCCTTCAAGGTACAGGTAAACTTTGACATTCCTATATTTGAAGGAAAAATAGATGTAGATGTTGTAGACAGATGGTTAAATTTTCTGGAAGGGTATTTCTCGGTCCATGACTTCTTTGATCGAGAAAAGATTATTTTTGCTCTCCTCAAAGCCGCCCCCCATGTCAAAAACTAGTGGGAAACCTACCGTGAGCAAGAGGGCGAAGGGGAATCCTCTCTATTCTCGGCCACACCCACTTGGAATTCGTTTCGAGACAGCATCAAGGAACAATATTACCCCGTGGGGAGCTATGAGGACAAATACATCCAATGGACCACGCTGCGGCAACAAAAGGATCAAGATGTGCACGAATTGACGAATCTGTTCCATACCCTGCGCACAAAGTTGGGTATTAAAGATTCAGAGAGACATTTGGTGCTCAAGTACCGCGGCTGTCTGCACAAACACATTCAGGAGGAAATGGAGTTCCTCAACATTACATTGCTTGGCACGGCATATCGCTATGCCACCAAGATCGAGCATAAATTTAAGTAGAAGAAGCGAGACTTTGGATCTGTGAATCCGAAAGGTGCCCCCGAACCGAAGAACAAGGGGCAAGGCCAAAGAAATGCGACTCAGAACAACACCACAAATCCAAAGAAGGACACAGGGAAGTGGTGTGAATTTCATAACAACCCCACTCACAGCACAAACGAGTGTCGGGCGAAATAGTCTTTGGTGGCCGCACTAAAGGCACCCGAATCAGATGCATTTTCTGATCCTGAGTTAGAACCAAAGGCAATGATAAAGGGAAGCAGATCATTGATGCAGATCCCAGTGCCATTGTTGCCACCACCAAGATCCAAAGGGAGGGTCCAGAGGATCCAGAGGAGGGGGAGCGCCTCTTCCAGTCGCAGATGTGGGTGAAGGGTTCTCCGCTGCAATTTCTCGTCGATAGCGGAAGCCAAAAGAACCTCATTTCAGCAGAGGTCGTGAAGCGGCTCGGCCTACCAACCATAGCACACCCACAGCCATATACCATTGGGTGGCTCCACCCAGGGAGAGATCTCCGCATCCGCCAACAGTGTTGCCTTCCATACAGTATCAATCCATTCACGAATGAGGTATTGTGTGATGTTGCTCCTCTTGATGTAGTTGATGTATTATTGGGCCAACCATACTTCTAGAGGCGACATGCTGTGTATGAGTGTAGGCCTCGTGCTGTTATTATTACTTTGGGAAATAACTTGTACAGGATACCGGAGGTAGTACCGCCTCCTGTCATCTCTTTGACTACTGCAAAACAACGCAATAAGATTGTTTCCCAAACCAGGAAATTCATTTTCCTTACAAATCACTCATAAGGAAAGAAGAATATTGTGGCCACAACCTCAAAACAGGGCTCCCTTGCACGGCTGCAGCAGATGGACAAAGGCATGGAGGAATACGAGGACATTTTATCCTCACTCGTAGAGGTTCCGCTACACGGTCAGGATAAGCACTCCAGTGATCTGACTCCCAACGCATCACCGCTTGATGTTGCCATACATCCTGCAACTACACATACAGAATCCAAACATGTATTGTCTGAGGCTGATAAAGAAACCAAATTTACTAAACGCATCTAGCCTGTCCACCCGCAAGTCCATGACATCTTCAACACATCTAATACTCAGTTCAACAAAATTTGCCTCATTTCATGGAGGATCTCAACGCAATGGGGACCATTTCTTCCTAAGGAGGGAGGAATGATCCAGGTGGATATCGGTGGCCACCCACCTATTCCATTTGGACTAGCACCATCAATTCTTGCATCTTTTCACATTCAGCACAACTTACTATTTTTAGCAGGTTTTCGGGTCCCCCACTCCCGAAGCCGTTTTGGGGCCTTAATGATCTAGGTGGATATTGGTGGCCACCCACCTATTCCATTTGAACCCCCACCATTAGTTCTTTCAGTTTTCATGTTGTAACAAAACTTACTATTTTAGCAGTTTTTTGGGTCCTGAACTTCCGCAGTCGTTTTGAGGCCCTAAACGACATTTTTTGGGAAAACGGAGAGCAACATGGGCCCATGGATCCAGACCCATGTTTTGCGTTCAAAAATTGTACTCCTCGGACAGATCTTTTTAACAAGCTATGGAGCGCATCAAACGGAGATCGGATGTCAAAGTTACGTCCCCAGGAAGTTGAACCACCAATTTACCCAAACGGGGCCCATAGTTTTGGCGCTTCATCTCCTAGGGTTAGGCTTTTGGAATTTTAGAGTTCTCCATTGTTTCTCAATAATAAATAGGCCCTCGAGCCTCATTTTAACACAGTTCAGAGTTCTGGAACCATCACATCTCTTCTCAGAGATTCGCTACTAGCACCCTAGCTATTTTATTTCCAGTATGCCTGTAAGCATATTTCTGTTATTTGATATTAATGAAATGAAGCATTATTTCTGCTGCATCTCTATGTTCATGGTTATTTCTGTATTCTGTTGCATTCCTGCATAAATCCGGATCAGTGGTATCAGAGCCAGGTTTTCTCTTTCTTTGTTTTTCTTTGCATGTCCCCAACGCAGTCAGGGTATAAGGAGTTAGGGCTCGATCTGGTTGAACCCTTGCAAGATCAGCCTCACCAACCCCGACGACCTCCCATGGCGGAAGAAAATAAATATGAGGGAGCAGGAGATCCTATCAAAATACTGCTAGAGGAGGCCCTCGAGAAACAAAGGAACGCGATGATGGATAGCTTTGCTCAAATCCTTCAACGACTGCCCACATATGGTGCATCTGCATCCAACAACCACTCTGGAGCCGCCACTCCCTTCAAGGTACAGGTAAACTTTGACATTCCTATATTTGAAGGAAAAATAGATGTAGACGCTGTAGATAGATGGTTAAATTTGCTGGAAGGGTATTTCTCAGTCCATGACTTCTTTGATTGAGAAAAGATTATTTTTTCACTCCTCAAAGTCGCCCCCCATGTCAAAGACTAGTGGGAAACCTACCGTAAGCAAGAGGGCGAAGGGGAACCCTCTCTGTTCTTGGCCACACCCACTTGGAATTCGTTCCGAGACGACATCAAGGAACAATATTACCCCGTGGGGAGCTATGAGGACAAATACATCCAATGGACCACGCTGCGGCAACAAAAGGATCAAGATGTGCACGAACTGACAAATTAGTTCCATACCCTGCGCACAAAGTTGGGTATTAAATATTCAGAGAGAAATTTGGTGCTCAAGTACCGCGGCTGTCTGCACAAACACATTCAGGAGGAAATGGATTTCCTCGACATTACATCGCTTGGCACGGCATATTGCTATGCCGCCAAGATCGAGCAGAAATTTAAGCAGAAGAAGCGAGACTTTGGATTTGCGAATCCGAAAGGTGCTCCCGAACCAAAGAACAAGGGGCAAGGCCAAAGCAATGCAACTCAGAAAAACACCACAAATTCAAAGAAGGACACAGGGAAGTGGTTTGAATTTCATAACAGCCCCACTCACAGCACAAACGAGTGTCGGGCCAAACAGTATTTGGCGGCCGCACTAAAGGCACCCGAATCAGATGCATTTTCTGATCCCGAGTTAGAACCAGACAAAGGCAATGACAAAGGGAAGCAGATCATTGATGCATATCCCAGTGCCATTGTTGCCACCACCAAGATCCAGAGGGAGGGTCCAGAGGATCCAGAGGAGGGGGAGCGCCTCTTCCAGTCGCAGATGTGGGTGAAGGGTTCTCCGCTGCAATTTCTCGTCGATAGTGGAAGCTAAAAGAACCTCATTTCAGCAGAGGTCATGAAGCAGCTTAACCTACCAACCATAGCACACCCACAGCCATATACCATTGGGTGGCTCCACCCAGGGAGAGATCTTCGCATCCTCCAGAAGTGCCGCCTTCCATACAGTATCAAGCCATTCACGGATGAGGTATTGTGTGATGTTGCTCCTCTTGATGTAGCTGATGTATTATTGGGCCAACCATACTTGTGGAGGCGACATGCTGTGTATGAGTCTAGGCCTCATGCTATTATTATTACTTTGAGAAATAACTTGTACAGGATACCGAAGGTAGTACCACCTACTGTCATCTCTTTGACTACTGCAAAACAACGCAGTAAGATTGTTTCCCAAACCAGGAAATTCATTTTCCTTACAAATCACTCATAAGGAAAGAAGAATATTGTGGCCACAACCTCGAAACAGGGCTCCCTTGCACGACTGCAGCAGATGGACAAAGACATGGAGGAATACGAGGACATTTTATCCTCACTCGTAGAGGTCCCACTACACTATCTAGACAAGCACTCCAGTGATCTGACTCCCAACGCACCACCGCCTAATGTTGCCATACATCCTGCAACTACACATACAGAATCCAAACATGTACTGTCTAAGGCTGATAAAGAAACCAAATTTACTAAACGCATCCAGCCTGTCCACCCGCAGGTCCATGACATCTTCAACACATCTAATACTCAGTTCAATAGAATTTGCCTCATCTCATGGAGGATCTCAACGCAATGGGGACCATTGCTTCCTAAGGAGGGAGGAATGATCTAGGTGGATATCGGTGGCCAGCCACCTATTCCATTTGGACTAGCACCATCAATTCTTGCAGCTTTTCACATTCAGCACAACTTACTATTTTTAGCAGGTTTTCGGGTCCCCCACTCTCGAAGCCATTTTGGGGCCTTAATGATCCAGGTGGATATTGGTAGCCACCCACCTATTCCATTTGAACCCCCACCATCAGTTCTTTTAGTTTTCAAGTTGCAACAAAACTTACTATTTTTAGCAGTTTTTCAGGTCCTGAACTTCCAGAGTTGTTTTGAGGCCCTAAACGACATTTTTTGGGAAATAGGGGAAACCCACGTTGCTTGTTCAAAAATTGTACTCCTCAGACAGATCTTTCTAACGAGCTATGGAGCACGTCAAACGTAGATTGGATGCCAAAGTTACGTCCCCGGGAAGTTGAACCACCCATTTACCCAAACGGGGCCCATAGTTTTGGTGCTTCATCTCCTAGGGTTAGGCTTTTCGAATTTTAGAGTTCTCCATTGTTTCTCAATAATAAATAGGCCCTCGAGCCTCATTGTAACACAGTTCAGAGGTCTGGAGCCATCACATCTCTTCTTAGAGATTCGCTACCAGCACCCTAGCTATTTTATTTCCATTATGCCTGTAAGCATATTTCTGTTATTTGATATTAATGAAATGAAGCATTATTTCTGCTGCATCTCTATGTTCATGGTTATCTCTGTATTCTGTTGCATTCCTGCATAAATCCGGATCAAATAAATATTTTTCGAATGGTAATCGATGAGGGTGCTTCCATATGTGTCATGTTTATCTCTTATTGGAAGGCCTTTGGATCTCCCAAGCCGTTCATTCACCTAATCTTCTCACTGCATTTGATGACCATTCTCATAGGCCACATGGCATTGTTCCAGATTTGCCCATCTGTGTTGGGGGTTAAGTTGTCAATATTGAGATAGTTGATGCCGATTTGGACTACAACATTCTATTGGGGAAAAAATGGATTCATGTGATGGATGTTATTGCTTCATCATTATTTCGCATCCTATGTTTTCCCCATGAAGGGAGGATTGCCACTGTTGATAAGATGGACTATTCTCTGATAATCCAAATTCATCTTTTGAATCTATTTTTCCCTTGGTGAATGATGCCAAGCAACCTGTGGAGAATTTAGGGGTCAGAATGTATACCTCATTGATGGGTACCATTGATATTTTGTCTCCTTCTGTTCATATTAATGCTATCTCATCCTCCAAGGCTCCTACTTGAAGAGAGTTCTTCCGAACTCATTATTTTTCGGACCCTTGGACCTTACCTTCTCCTACTACCGCATTAGAAGAAGGTCAAGTGGGGGGAATGGAATTTCCTATATCTGCAGCATAGATTGCTTATCATTCTATTGTTGACTCTATAGATTTTGTTCCAGTTTCTCTTTCGCCGGAGGATTTGGACAGAGATGTGGCTTCGGCTTGGACACTTAATTCATCTCCTGCTCAGTACTGCCTTGATACTTCTACCATCTGAAGAGGCTATCCTTGAGGAAATGACTGGTGTGGAAATATTGTGGGATTATTTTCATCGTCGGTCCTATTTTCTACTGGATTTGCGAGAATTTGAGTCAAGAATGTCTAGCCCTTTGTCTTCTGGCTTTGTTCATCCGATCCTGAACCCTTTGGCTCCAGAGGTTTTTGCTAAAGCGAACATGGCTGTCATTTGTAAGAAAATCCTGGTGAACATTTTCAGGAATCCCAACCTTATAGAGAATGTTTTCATCAGAGTTGAATGTTCCCGTAAAGAGGTTCAGACTTATACCGATCTCTTTTCGTATTTTCATGATGTGTTCGCTTGGTCTTATGAGGAAATGCCCGGAATTGATCCATCTATTGTCCAGCATGATATCAAGACTTACGTGAATGCTAAGACTATACAACAAAAGCTTTGTCCGGTCATCCCTAGGAAAGCTGCAGCTATCAAGGTCGAGGTTGAGAAGCTGCTTAAGGTGGGTTTCAAATACCTCGTCCTGTTAATTGAGTGGGTTTAGAATCCAGCGCCTATGGACAAGAAACAAGGAACGATCCGTGTTTTCATTGATTTCAGGGATTTTAATAAAGCATGTCTGAATGATAATTACCCCACATCATTTATTGATCAGATTATTGATGAGTGTATGGGGAATGATATTTTCTCCTTCATGGACGGTTTCTCGGGATACAATTAGATTACCATTTGTCCCGAAGATCAGCACATGACTGCTTTTATTTTCCCTTGGGATACATTTTCATACAAAAATATGCCTTTTGGTGTTAAAAATGTTAGAGCTACTTTCCAGTGGGCCATGTCTTATGCTTTCCATGATATCAAGCATATCATCGAAGCTTATTTGGATGATTTAGCTGCTTGTTCTTGAAAGAGAATTGGTCATCCTTCTCATCTTCAACATATTTTTGAAAGATGTCGTTATTATAAAATCTGGTTGAACTCTAATAAGTGCATTTTTGCCGTCACATCAAGTCATTTTTTGGGATTCATTGTGTCTACATAAGGGATTCAAGTAGATCCCTTCAAGGTTGAGGCAATAATTCAGTTTCCTCCCCCATATTCTATTCGTCAACTTCAAATTCTTCAAGGAAAAGCCAATTTCTTGAGGAGATTCATCCTTAACTACATTGAGGTGACAAAAGGATTTATGAGATTGTTGAAGAAGGGAATTCCATTTTTGTGGGATGACTTTAATCAACACTCGTTCGATGCTTTGAAAAAATAATTGACCTATGCTCCTTTATTGAGTCCACCTGATTATAGAAGAGACTTCATTTTGTATCTCCCCGCGGAAGAATCTACTATAGGTATGGTTATGGTTCAAGAGGATGATTCTCTTTTTGAGAATTGTATTTATTACCTAATTTAAGGCTTGGTAGGTCCTGAACTACGATATTCTCCCATTGAGAAGTTAGCTTTGGCAGCTGTCCATGTTGTCCAGTGACTCAGGAATTACATTCTCCTTTGCAAAAATTATTTTTTGGTAGTATTCAATCCGTTTCAATTTGTTCTCAGTAGGCGAGCGATTGGGGGAAAATACAATCGATGTATTTTCATTTTGCAAGAGTTCGATCTCAAATTCCTATCTGCCAAATCCAATAAATCTTTGGTATTTGCGGAGTTGATCTTTGAGTTGCCTTGTGGAGATGAGTTTATTTATGAGGAGTCATTCCCTAATGAACATATTTTCCTCATTTCTTCTCAATATCCTTGGTATGGGGATATCATTATTTATCTCCAAACTTTGAATTTTCCCCTCTCTTTTTCGAAAGATGAGCGTCGAAAGTTGCATCACTTGGAAAAAAATTATCTTATTATCCATGACACCTTGTATCGCCACGAGGTCGAATCGATCCTTAGACGTTGCTTAACTATCGAAGAGGTTGAGGTTGTGCTGAATGATTGTCATAGTGGAGCTTGTGGTGGTCATTTATTTGGGCTTGCTACAAATCAAAATATTTTGCATGCCAGATATTTTCGGCCTGCGATTTTCAAAGATTGTGTTGAGGCAGTCAAAAAATGTCATCCTTGTCAAGTTTATACTCGGAATATGTGCGCTCATATAGCTCTGCTCTTTCTTGTTATCATTGTCGCTTCGTTCACTAAGTGGGGAATTGATTTTACTAATTGTAACCCATCTTCGGCAAAAGGTCACAAGTACATTATCGTAGTAGTGGACTACTTCACCAAGTGGGCCAAGGCTATGCCTACTTTCTCAAACGATGGTGAAACAACAAGCCTGTTTCTATTCAACGAAGTCATTTCTCGCTTCGGTATTCCCAAAGATATTTTCACCGACCATGGCAGTCATTTTCAGAACTCCATGATGGCAAAATTGGCTCTTAAGTTAGATTTTCGACAGGAGCATTCATCTCCATATTATCGTCAGGCCAATGGGTATGTTGAAGCCATGAATAAATCCTTAAAGGTTATCCTTCAAAGGAAAATCAATAAAGCTAGGTCTAATTGCCATGTCATGTTGTATACTGCACTTTGGGCATATCGGATGTCAATTAAGACTGCAACCGGGTTCACTCCTTTCCAACTATTTTATGGTTTGGAATTGATATTTCATGTTGAGTGTGAGATTCCTTCCCTTAAGTTGGTTGTTGAGCTTCTTCTCGACACTTCAAGTCTCGAAGAACACCTTGTCTATCTAGAACATCTTGATGAGCAACGATGAGATGCCACTACGATTAACGAGGCCCATAAGAAAAGAGTGAAGGTTCAGTATGATAAAGTGGTCAAACCTAGGGTTTTCTCTGAAGGTGACCTCGTTTTGGTCTACGATCAGGACAAGGATGCCTTGGGGGTAGGGAAATTCAAATCCATGTGGTATGGCCCTTTAATTTTCAAAAGAGTCCTTAAGAAGAGAGCTTATGATTTTGTTGACTTCGACAGAAATGAGCTAGAAAAGCCCAGAAATGGGCTTTATCTTAAGACGTATTATGCCTAAGCAGTTGCCTAGAATTTCCTTTAGTTTTATATATTTTATTTTTTGTGCATATCTGTCTATCGATTCTGGTGTGACCTTGATGGTTTTTATCTACTTTAGCAGGTGTTTATGGATGATATGAGTCATTCTAGCTTTGTCAATGGTGCTAGTTGACATACCCGGAATCTTGCTTCCGCAGCTTGGGTAAACTATTATCCATCCGGTCAGTTGCTAGTCTCAAGGGGCATATGTATTGGTCTTGCTTCGAACAATGTTGCAGAATATACCACTGTTATCAATCTACTTTCGAAAGCAATGGCTCTTGGTATTGGTTTGTTAGTAGTGTCCATGGATTCACAACTGGTGGTTTCACAATTGAACAACACATATCATGTGAGAGATCCATTTTTATATCGTTTATTTCTGAGGGTGCATTTGTTGCAAAGATCATTTAATTATGTTACATACATTCATATTCCACGTTCTGAAAATTCATTTGAAGATTCATTAGCTAATCAAGAAATTGATTGGCATATTAATCATTCATTACATTAAATATAAAAAAACATCAATAATCATTTTATATATGAGACAATCACATCATAAATTCGATGTGTGTGTGTGTATCTATATATATATATATATATATATATATATCAGAGTTGTTTTAAAAAATATACAAAAATTGGACAATTACGTCCTACAAAATTAGGGCTTATGCCCGATCATGTCCACCATCAAAAAATATTACAGTCATCCGATCATCCTAAAATTATATGCCTGTGGGCCCTACCCTGGATAAGTGTCACGGAAGAACACTATGGTTGTAGCCACACGATGGAGTACTGCACCCAATCACGTGGTACACCGACCGCACATCTCTGAACTGCCTCAGGGAGGTCCTCTACTACAACCATAGGGACATGGCGAGTCAAACCCTCCAAGTTCCTCTGAATAGCATGGAGAACTCTCCTAGGGTCCTCTGCAACATCCTCAACCTTTCTTCCGCGACACCTATGCCTTGGGAAGCCCTCAAGTCTAACTGGTTCAATATCTGTAACATGATCAATAAATTTTTAAGTCAATAGTTCTATCAAAAACATTTGTTCATTTTCATATTTTTATTGAAAATCTAAAAAATCAAATAATTAAAAAATCATTTAAATGCGATCTTACCAATCGCCCCCCATGTTGCACTGGGTGGTAAGGGAAAATCAACATCTTCCCTGAAGTCCATGCCAGCATAGGGTTAATCCTCCACAACAATCACTTGTTCTCCGAGCAACAAGAAGAACTCATCATCCTAGGGACTTCGCCACCCCCTAGCCTCTTCATCAGATCAACTCATCATGCTATATGTGGATCTTGTGGGCTGCTGATAGTAGGGATCATTTTGGGTCGAAGCCCTAGAATCATCACAAAGAAGAATGTGCATAAAATGGCCCCATAATCAAAATGTTTAGTTTTATTCTTCTGGATGGAGGTGAACGGTTTCTTCAAATTGGTTAGCAAGCTAGTGCACCAATCATATAGTGTAGTCAGGCATTCAACTTCCAAACTCATGTTCCCTCGTGAGGCTTGGTGTAATGAAGCCAATCCAGCTACTCTAACTATGGTGAAAAGGAGAATCTTCATGTGCAACCCTTACACATCTCTAATCAGGATTCTAGTCCCAACCTTCTGAGTACCCTCAGCACAATCTATGCGAATGTAATCCTCCACATTCAGCCCTCCTATGGGCTTGCCTTGTAAATTTACTAGTTCCCCTCTTCGAGAGAGTCCATTTATAAAATATATGTCTTCAATATCGATCCTTAAAGGCATTTGATCAATCATGAAGCAGTCCTCATCTAGGTCCTAGTAATTGACGAGAATTTTAAGAAATTTGGTATTCATTTTCATATTTGGCATCTTAAAAAACTTGAGCAAACCACATCCTCAGAGTATATCTAGGGAAAATTGGTCCTCCATTAACTCATTGTAAATTGTGCTATGCTCCCTCTCTCTCCAGCTGATGGTCATCCTGAATCAATTCATCAAAAAATCCATTAGATTTTTATTTTTAAATTTCACTCTGCGAAGGTGTTGGTGGGGTTAAATTTCTAAAGTTTTCAGATTTTTAGCCTAAGCACAAGTGACAAAGAGTGGGAGGAGATCATCTTCTCAGAGAGTTTCGAGCCAAAGAAACTTGCATATTGATCAGAGGATTAAAGAGAGCTGAATCATTGTTGATTTGGCAGATTTCCAAGAAAGGAAATCAGTTGTCAGAGGGAGAAGAAGGTACCTATTTCGCCAAGGGCCTTAGATCCAGTTCTCTAGCAAAGAGAAAGGGAAGTTCTGACACATTTTTTGAGTAGATGGTTCCTCATGGACTGCATGATCAGGGCAGATTGGATGTCCTTTCCAAATTCTCAGTTTGGAAGGCTAGGATCTTGATAGTCCTAGAGGCATATTATCTAAGAGACCATGTAGAGAAAATTTTTGCCACACTGACCGATGCAGATCTCCTACGGAATCATAATGAAGTTGTTGGGCATGCTAAGTGGCTGATCATGGATGGAATTAAGGACCATATTGTCCCACACATAGTTGAAAAGAAGACAGCCAACGAGATGTGGAAGGCCTTAAATTCCCTATATGATGGAAAGTATGTCCAAAGGAAGATGTTGTTGGAGACTCAGATGAGGTCATTCATGATGACAAAGGGAGAAAACATGGAGCATTTCCTCTTCAGATTGCAGTCGATCAAAGATCAGTTGACTGTAACAGGTGCTAAAGTGGAAGATGATGTGATGGTCAGGACTGCTCTCAATGAAGTGGGAAACCTTTGTCCAAAGTATCTTGGGCAGAGTGGACCTCCCAGATTGGGACAGCTTGTGGGAAATTTTGTGTTAAGAAGAACTTTGCAAGAATCACCAAGAAGCAGTACAGCTCTGGACCAAGCAAAGTGAGGAAGGAATATGAAGAAGATGCAGCCTTGGCATCAAAGATGCAACAAGGAAAGAAGAAGAAGGATCTATCTAAGATCAAGTGCTTCCAGTGTGGTGAAATGGGACATTTTGCCAGCAATTGTCCTCAGAACAAAAGGGAAAAGGAAGCTTCCTCTTCCAAGGCTGTTGTGGCGGATGATGGGTTAGAATATGATGCAACCATGAGCACTCATGAACCACGAAAGTGGGGTGACATGAATCTATAGAGGAGCTACAAAATGTAAGGCGAGATACTTGAGCATCTCATCTCTTGGATCACATGCGAGCTACAACAACCTTAAGAAAATAGCAATATAAGTGGAGAAGTGGGTGCATATATCACAGATGAAGAAGATCTGAAGATTGGAAGGAGTAGCGCAGTGCAAATGCAACAACAACGTAGAGGCAACAGTAGCGTAGGGGATGATGTGACTCAAAAACACAGAGTAGAGATGCTTACGCAGAGTAGAGATGCAGTAGCGTGGAGGCTGTTATCACTCTAGTAATTCCCAAGTTGTGATATTTTGATTTAAAGTTTAAGAACACTAGAGGTAACCACAAAACTACTTTTAAACTCTAGGATCTAGCCTTACTAGGGTTCAAAGAGGGCTCTCTTTGTAAGATTTAACTTTGTTTAGATTATAAGATATTAGGCTAGTTATGATTGTGCAATTGGTTTTGATTTGGTTTGGTTTGGTGGGAGAAATCACTTAATGAGATGGATAGTGGGAAATCTGATTGTCCATTGGGCTAAGGAGTCAAAAATCAAGCAGAAAGAACTAGGATCAAGGTCAAAAAGTCAAATGTTTTCAAAGAAAGATAGATAAGCCTTTGGAGATCTTGGGAGGTTGTTTGGTGAAGTGGTATGATCGGGATAAAGAGCAATGAAGGGTTCTTTGATCCGACAAAAGGAATTAGTAGGCAAAGGTCAAACGAAAGAGGGAGAAATTAAGTGTTCCCTACTCTAAAAATCAGCAGAAAACATAGAAATGATAAACAGTAAAGACACGGTGCTTTTAACAAATCCTGAAATAATACTCCTGAATTATCATTCAAATTTGGAACACATATATGAATGCATGAAACAAAGAAGATAAACAATGACAAGTAGAAAATACTTCACTTCAATAGATCATCACATGCTAATTGATTCGATCCAGTCTGCTACTCGAAATTTGCAACACAAAAGCCTTCAAGTCCAACAAAAATGACTATATAAATCTTCAGCAATTTATTCCACACTAATACTTCTAAAGATGAAGTATTTATACAATATTGTTTACAAAATATCCTATAATTCTTCTAGGAATTATCAAAGGAAAACAGAAATATCTTTACAACAAAATAGAGACAACTACTTAACAAATCAACAAGATGTCCTGTTGATTCAAATAAAATAGAAAATTGTTTGGATGAGGTGCAGCTGGCTGCCTTGGTGTCCTCTTTGCTGGCAGAGATATTTCAAATCTGTTTTCAAATCCGATCTTCTTTATCTTATACTATTTTACTCTTATTCCCTTTATCCTATGATACTTTTTAACTCAGATACTCTTTAACCTCTGTAAAACTGCTTTACTGCTATAATAAATTCTGAAAAATCAACAAACTATTTTCTTTATTTTATCTTCTTTTTAACTTTCACAGTAAATTAGTAAGTGATTGCCAAGCTTCCTCATTAGGAATTTGAATCTTTTTCAGCCTCCTGAAATTTTCATCTGCCTTAGTATATCTGGAAAAAGTTGGTTTTATGACAAACAAACTTCTTATCTCATGATGCAGATAAAATAAATCTTCAAAGCTTCTGAGTAAGACCTTCCGTGTTGGAATGCCTTGTCCACTTGTCTTTTCAACCTGCTCTTTTGCATACTCTCTAATTTTCTTATTATAATCTTCCTGTGGCATTAGTTTTTCATTAATGAGCAAAATATTAGGAAAACTTCTTTGCCTCAAGTTTTCAAATTTAACCATAAACTTGGTTATGTTTATGTTCATATTCTCACATTTCTCTTCAAGTTGTTTCATTAGATTCTTCTTTGAGATGACTTTCCTTACTTCAAGGATTGTCTCTGTCCTATCAGTGATTTGTATTTCTTCCAACTCCTGCCTGTTTTTATTGTTGAGAAACTTTATCAATTCTATGGCTTGCTCAAGTTTATTACCTAGCTCATCTTTGGTTTTCTGCATCTCTGCTAGTGCTGCCTTTAGTAAATCTCTCTGTTCAAAGATTACCTGAATTGAGGGCCACACATCATTGATGGCTTCAATTATTTTTGTTCCATAATTGGTTTTTCACATATGATATTGGTTCCTTTAAGGTCAAATCCTTTTGAAGTTTCTTCAATTCTTCATTTAACCTATTAGCTCTTTGCTCATGAGTTTTAACATTTATTTGAGCTAACATATTTGTATCCTCTATATTATCAATCATCTTCTTCAATCTGTTAATCTCATTTGTTTGAAGTGACATTTCTTCCATGGCTTTTACTAGTTTACTAGCTTCATCTGAAGATTGAGCTACTGTAGTAGATGACTCTGTAGCTGAAGTTGTAGATGATGTCACTGGCATTACAGTATCAAGTGGTTCTTTGGGTGCCAACTCTTCTGCCAGAGTTGAAGGCACAACTGTAGTAACCATAGGAATTTCTGAAGGGACATTCTGTTCTGTTGTAGTTTTCCTTTCATGGACAAGCTTGTCCATTTGAATTTACAGTTACTTGATCTGTCCTGTTAACTGAAAAATTAAGCTCATCATGTGATCCTTCTGATTTTGTTCTTGTATTATTTCTTTGGCTTGAGGATGTTCAGTTGATGGAAGTTTAAGCTGTTTCCTCAATGTTTTATTGTCTTCATTCTTTTTCTTTACTAGTTGTTCTGCTCCTTTAACATTTGCATGATCATATCCTACTTGGAGAACTAACTCTTCTAAAGACTTAATCCTTAGGTATTTAGCATATAATGAGGCTTTTTCAACCTTCATCTGATTTTTCATGTTTATGATTGTGTTCTGAAGTTTTTGAACACTCATAGCCTTGGTTGTAATGGTAGAATACAACATCTTTGAACTCTATCTATGAAATTCTATTTGATCAAGGGCGTGAATTTTTTCTGTTTGTACTTCTAGATCAACCTGTTTGTAGTCTGCAACCGTCTTTGGAGTCTTCACTGTAGGCTGTAACACTGACATGTTCAACTTTTTATTTGAGTAATCAAAGGCAGATAAAAGTCTGTTTTGAACACTTGGTGTTTGATTCAAATATTGACATTAAATCTCATTTTTGATCTCTTTATTCTTTATTTTAATCTTCTTGTATTTTTCTCTTATATTAAGATCCTTTTCCTCTGCTGTATGTGAAGATGATGCTTCCAAATTCTGTTTCTTCTCTATCATATGTGAATTTGAATTATCAATCTATTCTTCATTCAAATTCTTTGTAACCGGCTCATTTGTGATGACTGTAGTAGCATCTGTGTTTGTTATTGGGACATCTGTGTCTTCAACCTCAATAGTCACTTTTCCTTTATAAACTGAGTCTATCTTAGGCTTTTTATTATATCTTAATTTGAACCTAGTTTCAATTGTGGTCTCTGCAATGTAAGTTCCTTCTTCTCTGACCCTTTTGGTGGCTTTCTCTTCTTGATTTGCAGTTTGTAAGATGTGACTAGTATCACCCTGCTTTACTGCATCTATCAAAGTATTTTCTATCCACTCAATCTAATTGACACTTCTCAATCTCTAGTTTTTTCTCATGAATGTAGGGTGTTATTTTTCACTTAACCCTCATTTTGCTCAGTATTCCTTATGGATCATAGTTCCAGGAGAAACTCTCTTCAAATTTGTACTCTAGTAACTATTTGGCTGCTTCTGTCTCTGCGTCTCTGTGATTACAAATGAAGGGTCCCACTTGATTCTTTAGCTTAAATTGTGTTTTCTTCTTTGCTGCTAGAAAGTTGATAGAATCCGAATTTAATATTTTCCTGATGTATTCCAAGGCAAAAACCCTCATTGGTACATATTTGGGTAGTTTGTAGGGCAACAGATTAGACCCAAAAACTTTGATTTCTGTGTGTTTTTCATACAAATACCAATCTCCAGTTCTTGTTTGTTCATATAGTTGTAGAATTTTCTTCATTTCATCATTGATACTTGGTTGTTCAGTGTTGGTCAACATATTGATCAATGGGAATTTTGAGGACTCTTTTCTAATCAATGAAGTCCAGAAGATGACTGAAAGTGGTTTTTCTTCTATATCAAGCTTCTGGAGGGTTACTGGAAACTTAGCTGCTTGAAAATATAAAAACATATGGAAGAGAAATATGTGTATCTAAACACTCCTTCAGTTGGAAATTTAACTAGTTGTTCATGGATATTGTCAGCAATGTACTCAGCATAATTGAAAATTACATAGGGAGGTTGTCCTGGTGAAAAAGTAGATAGAAACCCTAGGATGGAATCATCAGTATGTTCATCTGTAAAGTATCCTAGGATGAATAATAACATGGAAATGACATGCCTAGACCCCTCTGGGAATTTTGAATTAGGATATGGAGGATTGATTTAAGGAATTTCCACATGTAAGGGCATGAATACTTGAAAGATCTGAAATATTTTGGGAAAATCAAGGCCAATGGATAATTTGGTAAGTGCCTCTATTGACAAAGGAATTGCTTTAGGATCTGGTTTGAGTTGTAACATCTGGTGTATGGATGCAGCAGTAATTGTAAACTGTACTTATTTGTTTGCATTCATCATTTTTCTATTTTCAGGTGAATAGTAACTCTAACACAACCTAATAACCTATGGGCATTGATAAGTGACTGGAACAACATATTTGGGAAGGCTTGATTCCCAAATTTGGACTTCTTCAACCTGATCTAAGGACTTTTCATAGCTCCAACAGTGGAGGTCTAATCAATTAAATTCAACAACAGGATCTGCTATTTGATAGTCAACATCTGCTAAATGGATGTGCTCAATTTCTACAACAGGAGGTTGTAGAGGATTCACAGTGATAACAGTCTTAGAGGGCATATCTAGAGTGGATTTTAGCATTTTCAGGCTTTCAGGACTACTGAAACTCTATTTTTTAGGCTTTCTAGTTTCTTATATAAGGTTAAATGGTTTACAAAAGTATTTTTGGCTTTAACATGGGTTTTTGGATGAAAATAAGTAGAATATGGTTCTATCCTTGAATTTATCCTTCAATCCCAATCTTTAAAATGTATTTTAGACTCTCACTGGTTATGAAATAAGAAACAGGGGTTTCTTAGGCTTTTTAGTGGATAATTGGGCTAAAAATGATTTGAAATCAAGCATAGAGGGTCAGGTTACCTTCAGAGGATTTATGGGCTTTTTTTGTAGTTTTATATAGTCTGGAAAAACTAAATAAACTCAATATTTTCCTTAAAAACGGAGCACGGTCTAAAACAGGGTTTTGCCAAAATTTGACAGGGTTTTGCCTCTTTTTGGACCTTTTTTAATAGGCTTTCTTTGATAAATTTAAGCTCTTACTGTATTTATTTCTTTATCAATGTTCTTTCAAATTGATAACATGCTCAATTTTCTCGAAAAATACCTATTTTACGCAGGTATGGGTCTTCGAAATAGGCTCTGAGGAGTTTAATAGGTTCCTTGTATCTTTTCTGGTCTCTAGAATTTTTCTTGGACTTATCAGTAATCTTTAACAATAAAAGCAGGATTTTGACTGGTTCTGAGCATATAAACAGTGTAAATTCTTCGTTCTCTGAGTCGGGAGCACAAATACAACGATATAGTGCAGAAGAAGGTATTAATGGTGTGATTTCATAATTTATTAGGCATTTTAGGTTTAATTTGTCCCGCAATGAATGGCAGTCACATTGGGTGATGGGTGGTTTTCAGGCTTCAAAGGCTAGAAACCATGAGTGGTTATCGCGTTTGTTTAAGTGGTAAGAGGTTTCAATTGAATCAGATGTGATCCAATCAAAATGGGCCATCTGGAGGAGAGAGAAAAGGCTAAAACAACCTATTTCGCATGGAAAGGAATGGGTTATAATCGCGCAACTAAAAATGCGATATGGTTTTTCAATCGTCAGATTTGGGAACTCGAATGCGAACGACGAAGATTTGATATGGAGATGCTCGACGTTTAGAGGTGGGTCCGGGGTTTTAATAATATGACGGGATGGTTTTGAACCTTTATATATATATATATATATATATATATATATATATATATATATATATAAAGTTAAAACTTTATGTTATATGATTGGCGGAGGGGTAAAGTCATATGTGTTTCAATTAAAACATTAACAAATGTTTCAATTACGGGCATGGGTATATATTATATGATAATTAAACCTTTTGAAAAGTGTTTTAATATCATAGGGGCGGGGTATTTTTATATTTGATATGTTTAAACTTATGGGAATAAAGGGCGGGGATATTTTCGGCACTTCGGATATATAACATAGGTTTAACTTTAAATAAATGGGTTTTGGGGTTATTTACTTATAAATGATTTAATAATATACGAGAAGGGTATGATTTAGGGATTTAATAATATAAGTTAGAAATTAATATGAAATGAAGGTGTAATATATGAAATGAATTAAAATACATAATTTAAAACTAAGTAAAGTGTAAAAATAGGCAATAAAGCATAGTTTTGTCCCATTTTTGTTTTTTTTTACACATGAACTTAGGATAAATGTATTTTGTAGGTTTTTTGAGTGTTTTTGAATGAAGATGAAATCAATTAAGTAGGGTTTTTTACTTTTACTAAGCAAAAAGATGTTTTACTTAGGAAAATGGATCATGATCCTGGAAAAGGTTGAATATGCTGATGAGATGGGTTTTATGAAGGAGATTCAGTATCTTTAACCAATCAGTTATTGAGCCTTGGGTCTGATGCCAACAGAAGTTAAAGAAATGCTCCGAGCCTCTTTAACTAGAGATTTATAATACTGGATGATTGTGGGGGAGGGGAAATCAATAATTATTTCCCGATGATGTTTTATTACATGTTTTGCACAACTGCTTTCTACCTACCCATCATTATTTCTTACATTTTTTACTTCATTTTCATGGGTGCATTTAAGCTTGCAACCCTAAATCCATTTTTCTTTCAAAGCATAAAAACTATCTAAGTCTAACCTTATTTCATCCGAGGACTCAGATTAAACTTTTGAGCTCCTCATTTATTCTCTAACTATCTATTGATATGTCAAGTTTAAACTGTTTGACATATTTTTATTCTCTATCTAAAACATGAAATTCAAAGCATGAAAAGTTAAGATTAAATTGTTTAACTGATCATGGATTATGGCATTATTGAAAATCTACACATAATCATTATTCTTGCAGTACAAGTAAATAGTAGTGGCATTTTGACTTGCTCACTATCATGTCTTTATTATATCTCTTTTTTCTCTTGGGGTTTATTCTTTTTCTAAGTCCTTTGATCTTTCTTTTAGGACTTTTACACTCTTTTCATCTTTTTATTATTTTCAAATATGGGAAAATAACTTGCAGAAAGAAAGGTATGTACATATTTACAAAACTATCAAAGTCAATTCAAAAATTACAAACCCTATTATTATAGGACCCTAATAAAGGCTTTAGGAGGACAACACAACACTGCAGCAGAGTGAGGGATTTTAGCACAAGGGGATGACGTGACTTCAACAGTGCAAAAGGAGTCTTCTTACGCAATGAAAAACTATTGTTATGCATCATCATTCAGATGCCAACACATATCAGCAGCTTATGGAGCTTCAGTGATGAGGATGCAGCCCAACTGACTTGTCTTTCAAATATTGGGCAGGAGATTCAGTTGTTTCTCTCAATAACAAAAATTGTAGTGCTATGAGCAGCGCAGATGCAACAGATGGAGAGAGAGCTGCAGTACAGATGTTGCAGTGGCAGAGTCATGTGAAGAAGTACAAAATGGCAGCAGCAGTGTAGAGTTGAGTGGCAGCAGGCAAGCATCAACAACACAGAACCAGTGCCCAAAATCTTGTAATGCATAGTATAATGCATTGCTAGAGCACACTCTTGATGCTAAGAGGGTGTGTTGATATTTTGTGTATTTGGGGTAGCATCAGTTGTGCTCTAGCTCCCAAATTTTGTGGAGGGACTACAATACACTTGATCTACAAGACCCATAAAGGGATTTGGGAAATTTCATCTGGTTTGGGATATATTTAATTAATTAATTATTTTAATGTATTTCCTAATTCTAAACTTAGGAAAATGAAATAATTAAAGTTAATTAAATTAAACATGTCATGAAATTGTCTTAAGTTACACGGATTAAGCTTTATTTTAATATTAGTCATTGATTCAAGATTCGATCATGGTCGTTAGTTTCCAAACGAGAAAAATATAAATGAAAGGCTTGGGGTCATTTGTAAAGACACACAGAGGCAGAGCACTAAAGCTAAGCTCAGATTCTAGGGCGGGTTTGCTAAGAATTATCAGAAATGTTTCAGCTGCAGAGAGGGCAATTTATGCCAAGGGGATGATATGATCCTAGGGTCTAGAATAAAAAAGAGGCAAAGATCGGCTCAGAGAGGCTGTGTAGAGAAGCAGCAGAGAGGGCAACAACTGTGCTACGCAGGTGCTGCACAGTCCCTCCTAGGGCAGTGTGATTCAGCTGGAAGCCCTCAGAGTTACGCAGAGACCCTAAGGGGCAGTGTAAGGACTGCATCACCCAGTCTGGGGTAATGCAACCCTTTCCAGGCTAGCGCTGAGGGACACAGGGGCTTCAGTGGCTGACACAGGGGATTCAGGGGCTGCGCTGGGGTTTCTAGAGCCTAATTTTGGCTGAGTCTTATAAATCTCGTTTGAGGGCGTGGATCATTCATTATTTTGGCTTCAAAAAAGATAGTGAGTTGTAGATCTATTATTTCTCTATCGAGTTTTCTAGATATAGAACCCAGATTTTCTGTATTTAGAAAATTCTTAATAATAAAACCCTCTAGTAGCTAGCAGACCAGTTTTCCCACATTGGAATTTTTCGGGGACTATTTATCCAGAAAATCACTGTGTCACTTTGTCTATGTGTGCATGTACTTTTTCTAGATATAGATTGGTGAAAGTCTGTTATGTGTTTTGCTTCGATATTAATCTAAATTTTCAGCTTAATAACTTAATTAAGCAGGAGGAGCATAACCAGATATAACAATAGATTTATGCATAAGTGTAACATTCAAAATTTTTCACAGATTGTATTGGGGTACCTTGACTCTCATCATCATTATCGGTGAGTTGTCTCACGTTTATTAACGGTATACATCAATGACTGGTAATCAAACGATTTCGGACATGGTCGACTTCAACTCATTTATTGCCTTTGTGTAGAATTGTACCACAGTGATCGGTGAAGACCTCGGGTTTGCATCAGCGTGCTTTGGTTCACTTTGACATATCCTTAATTTTTCTTCCAGTGACACCATCCACCCTTATATGTTGCAGTTCATTACAACAACATTTTATATGTTGGCACCTGATTTGCTTGCACTGCCACTTTTTCCACCATTTATGATTTGGTACTTGGAGATTCAGTTGTGACTTTAGTGATCAGATATATTTGTAGCATCATTGATCAATATTGTACATGTGATATTTTGACATGACTTTGATATACACTTCCAGGCAGGGATCAGATGATTCACTATGTACTTTACAGTTTCTGCTATACTTGTATACATATTGGATCTTCTCCATACTTTTTATACGTGCATGCTTTACTTTCACTGAGCAAGGGTATGCCCGCCTCAGACATGAACTTATTTTCTAATTTCTTTCACTGGTTTTTGGCAAGTTGAAATTTGGTGAAGTCCTCTCAAGCCCTCACAAGATTCTTTCTTATGCACATAATACATTTCAACCATCATGTACCCCTTCTGACCTCATATATTAAGGGGCATATGTTATAACATCATTTATCATGTTTATATACTTGATGATCTATGTATTTTCCTTGGGAAGCCCTTTCCATTCAGATTTGTTCATTTTCTTAAAAAACATTATTTTGAATTCATACGCAACTCTGCCCTGTCTTACACGTGTGCAGACGCGGGTCCACTCATATATGACCTGGATATACAATCTAAAATATTAAAAAATATATAAACTCTCTATTAATTGGGTGGGTTTTATGGGTTTTACTTGAGGCCCACCTACACCAGCCCGTGGTCAAACTGTTTCCCAACTGAAAAAACTATTTTGAGTAAGTATAAATACACCTCATTGGGAAGACCTAAAGGAGGAGAGAGAAAGGAATTGATACTATAGCCTATTATAGCCCAGATCAAGTCAAATTATCCATGTACCTCCTACACTTCCCAGGTTCAGGAAACCCTTTGTTTCGTTCTTTGAGATGTTCACCTCCTTTATGTGACATCCTTGTGCACATTTTATGGAAAAATATTGTTGAGGCCTGGGTTGACGGATCCAGAGGGAAGTTTTGCTTGGATTCGTGGCTGATTTCAGGTGATATCTCCACATTCTTTTACATACATCAATAAAGAATCTTTTTCATGTTCCTGATGTCATGATCTTATATGTCTCTTATACATGTCAATGATCTTATAATTTTTAATTTCATGTTATCTTTTATGAGTTTATATGATCTAACATACTGACATTTAGGATATATATGCTGTACAACTAGTCTATGTGTCGTTTATTGAGTGAGTTGTAGGTCTTGAAGCACGTGGAGAAGCAGAGGGTTTTCACCCTGCAAGAATGACCTCAAACGTAGGACATACGGGTAAGGTCATCTCTCCCTAGTTTACTAGTTTAAGCATTATGACCTTTAGTTTGATTGCTTCTTGTTGTTGTATTCCTTCCGCTCTTTTAGGTCCCTCAACCGAGACCTTAGGGTAGTTTTTCCAGCAACACCTGCTACCCTGATCTTTCAAGTCCAACCCTTGATGAAAGATTGAGGACATGGTGTTGATGATCATGATAGATATGTGTTTGTGATCTAACATATATGTTTTTGCATGAATCTAATAAAGAGAGGTTGATGACATGAATGAAAATGAAATTACATGCCCTTCTATGATACATGGGTATCTAACATTGTTGATCTACAACAAGGTCTGAGCCTCATTCGTGAAAAGGAAGGAGAATAGATGTGAATATGACTTATAGACACAGAATTGAATTTATGTACAATGAATTCAGTCTGTACTCTGAATCAAGGGATTTCTGACATGTCCTACCATTATAAACTGATTTATGGAATTGTTGGAATTAAGCATGAAATCAAATGGTCACTTGGAATATGTCAGTTCTGCATATGTGTTGTATATACCAATAATATCCGTCAATAGGAAAAGTTTGTATGTTTTAACCAAACTTGTGTTTGTAGGTGACTAAGACATTCATATAAATATGTCATTATGTTTGAGGATTATGCTATATGTTTTGGTTGATTAATATAGATGAGTTATGTTTGGAACTTTGACATGATGTTGTAGAAATTTGAATTGGTGATTGAGACATGTCTTTGGATTATATATCTCTCTAATTGGACTTGCTCTGTTGATTGTGGATTTTCCTTGAAGATAATGCTATGTGGGCATAATGACCTTCAGTGTCATATGTGAGTATTCAAAATTATGGTTTTGTATTGGCCTCCTTATTCCTAACACAATGGTTGTTGTGATTCAGTATAAAGATGGAACCTATATGACTTAACCTTGATGTATGCCCTTGCAACTGGTGATGGAAATGACTTGTAATGGCATGATTGACCTGTTGACTTGGTAGTAAATGAAGTCAAGACTTGATATGAAATCTAATTGTATATTGGTTGAATGATTTGATATTATGAAATCAATGTCTTTAATAATAGTTTTTGTATGGCTTCTAAACTCTTATGAGTTGACTTTGTTGACACAACATTAATTTATGTAAGTCTAATTATGTTGGTGTGGTAAGGAATTATGCTTGTAGAGAGTGTTGTTGATGCAAGCTCCTTGATTCAGATTTTTCTATATTTGACAATTATTTAATGAAGTCATGATAATGAGTTCCAAAGTATGGCCTTGATTTTGATAATTCCTTCGATTATACATACTGATAATATACCTTTGACAGGTGAAGTGCCTCTAACGATCTAATTTAGAGGGAGATGGCTTCTGAAGCTAGAAATAAATGTATCATGGCATGATGAATCGATTTCTGGAATTTGGGGAAGAAATCCCATGTTGTAAGACTATTGAAACTTCTTTCTAAATCCTTGTACACTTTGATTTAAAGTTAAAATATTATTTAACGTGACCTGACATATGTTAGTTGATTGAAGCATTGATGTTTTGTTAGGAACATCCATCTGTATATGATGTGTATAGAACATGATTAAATTCATGATTGAGTTGCTTCATTCAAAATTGCCTCCAAACATCTTTTGAAATATTTGCATGGAACGTTCTTCTTGTAAAGGTTGAGATATTTCTCCCATGATATGTAGCTGCATGAATGAACTAATGATGTTTGGGATTATTATTGATTATCACATTTAGATGATTTCTTAATATGATATCTACCATGATTTCTTGGACAAGAGGTCCATAGAATGACTAAGGTCGGATATAATGCTGCTATCATGGATAGCTATGAGGCTGGATGTAGAAACTCCTTAGAGAGTTGTTTGAGCATGATATCGATAAGACATGGATACATTGTGATGACAGAGAATCCCATATACATATAGTTGGGACTGTGATTTGAGAGAGTGCAGTTGTTCAAGACAAGATTAGACTTGTGATTGACACCTCCTTGAGAACAACGATAAATATGGTATGTTGTTGTGATTCGTATCTTGTTATGATATACATGTTTATGTATGTTGTAACATAAAATTGTATTTGATGTATTCTATGAAAAATAATCAACTACTATTGTGATAAGAAGATACCAAATATGAGTATGATGAGAGCAGTGCTTATCGAGGACAATGAGCCATCTCTTCCTCCTTGTCTAAGCTCCCAAGATGAGGAATTAAGATAGAGGGCTCTTGAGGTTGAGGGAACTCTGGATAATAGGGCATATTACCTTTCTGGTACCCATAGGGTTATAGATGTTTCTCCCCTATCTTCATGGGGTCAGAGAATGATTCTCCCCTAATTGGTCTTTGAAACGTATACCCCAGTTGGCATCATACCCACAAGCAGGGCTTATCGGGAATACCACTCCTCTTTTGGCCAACGAATTGAGAATGTACTTGGGGTCTAAAACCCAAGTTTATTACGATGTAGGTGTTCTACCATATAAATATTCAAGGTAATCGATGGGAAGATCAGTAGGCAATAGGATGGGTTGAGATAACCCTATGCGGTTTGAGGTTGACATTGAGCTATCCGATGTGATACCAGGGTCGAGGTGGGCTCCCCTGCATGGATGGATATCTTATTTCTAGATATGGGGTTGTAGAGGTATAACTACACCACTAGAGTTTGGGTCGAGATGTGCTCCTCAATGCGGTTACAGGTTTATGTGTGATCCTTAACGATATGCTATATGATGTTGATTGATGATGATATTCCAGGTAGTAGCCCACTGGAAGAGATTCAAAATGATAGCCTGATGGATGAAAGGTGGTAGCCTAGGCTCCCCTCTGGTGAAAAATTCTTCTTCTTCTAGATCCGAGAATGTTCAACATACGAGCACGAAAAATTAAGACATATTCAGAAATAAGCATGAGAAGCACATTGATGATTTGTAATATGAAAGGTTTACAACATGATGACTACAAGACAAAAATGATCAATGACAATATGTGATGATGCATGAAGATAAAATAATGCCATATTAATTGATGAAAAGATATTTGCAGGTGGAATTCTCCCTGGTTGAGAGAGAGTGTTAAAAATAAGAAACTATGGTCAAATTACACTAAAAAAAACTATGATGGTCAAGATTATATTTTCATTAGATTCCTCTTTTCGATGGGACCAAAATTGACCTATAGATTGTCCCAATCAATTGAGCAGAAGTCAAGTTATGAATTATTATATTTACTAAAGTGAAATGGGATGGGTCGACCTAAACACATGTGGAGATAGCCTTAACTCCAATCGGACACACACAAAAGATACAAATAGAAGCGACCTCAAGCTCATTCTCACACATTGGCTCATGATATTTTCTTCTTGCACTTTTTGTTGTGGATTGTATTTTCTATTTTGGCTCACACTGGTTCGTCGGGAGAAGCTTGCACAGGGTTCAGGATCACATGCGAGAGGCTCGCTCTGATTTGGGTCTCCTGATCCATAGTCGCAGGTACAGTTTTACCGGATTCGGGCTAGAGCCACAAGTTGAGCTTATTAAGGTAGCGGCTAAGCTGCTATAGTTGTGGCTTGTGCATGTTAAGGTTGTGGCTAGGGTTTCTGGGCTAGATTAGGTTAATCAGGACCTCAAGTGCGAGCACAATGTGTCTAGGTAGTGGCTAAGGAAGCTTCAACCACAGGCTGAGTGTGTTGAGGTCGCGACTAAGGGTTTTTCTCGGAAGATATGAGTTCTTTCGCATTCAGTTGCTTGAGTAGTGCCTTCAAACATCTGTCGCTCAGTCACTGTTGCTTGTGATTAATCTGTGAAAGCATCCTACTTTCAGATCTAGGTATGAACACCTTTTTTTAGTGAGTTTCAGTGATCAGTTGTATCCGGGGTTTTAGTTTTCAGTGATCAGTTGGATATACATATTTGTAGATATGCTATATATATTTTCGCTGCAAGATGTATCTATAGTTCTCACTAATTATAAAAAAATTTCATAAATATGCTACAGCCAGTGATAGTGTATCTCAGTTCTCATAATCAAATTCCTTTAGTAAAGATATGTTTAAGGTCACATTATGCATGTGTTAGTTGTTTTACTCCATTATGAATAATTGGATCAATGGATCATTGTACCCTTTTTTGCTGAATCATTTGATGAAGATCTAAGAAGAAGAATTTGCAAGGGTTTTCCCCATCGTGGGTTTTTCCATGGTCTCAGGCCAATCCTGGTGTCTATATGTGTTCATTCTTCTCTTCCTTCATTCCTTTACGTTTTGTTGCTTAGATGATGATGATGGTGTTATTCTTTCTACATAGTTGCATATTCTGATATGATAATGATATAATGATTTAGGGTGAACTTAACATGTTATTGAATAATTGCATCTATCAAAGAAAAGAACAATGTAGCTCTATGAAAAATTAACACCTTAACCATTCTCACATGTTCCTCTGTTGTTGTTGGGTTTAAATATGGTTCCTCCTCATCCAAGATAATGGGAAGGTGTGGGTAGACTCTAAATTTTTTTCCTAGGTCCATGTCCTAGTCATCCTATAGCATTAGAGCAACCATAAACTCCACTTTGGAGACTCCTTTACATAGGAGCTCGAACTTGGCTTCAAATATCTTGAGGTCCTGCATGGTTTCCTCTTGGGATTTTGAGCTTTCTTGAGATTCATAACCACAATTATCTTCATGGTCCACATCATTTCCATAAATTTGTAGAATTTTATGTCCCTTTTCCATGTGCACATTAACTTTGTGGTCCAATCCTAAATCTAACTCAAGATAATATCCAAAGAGAGATTTTATTTGATTATTTCCACCTCTATTTCTGATGCTACCATATGCCACTTACCTTTTGCAGAGAATAAATAATGGTATTGTCGCTCTACCCTGCATGCCTCTCTAGGTGCACATGTCATATGGATTGGGTGGGAGGATGACAGAGATTTCATGGTCCCTCTCAAATCGATGTATTTCTTCCCTCCTAAGGCTCCCTCATTTCACTCCTTGTGTCATCCTTTCCAAAATTGTAACACACCTTACCAGAAAGTATCTTGATAACCCTTCTAAATACGCCTTCTCCCCAAGGGTTCTACTATCTTATGTGCATGAGACATGTTATTCTATCCCAAGGCTTAAAACAAAGGGAGCAAACTAAACAAGCCAGATATTAAAAAACCAAACTAAAAGTCCAACCAAACCAACCATTTTTAAATGAAATTTTAGAATCACCATACCTACATACAATGTCCTTCATGGGGGCCTTATTTCTTGATGCATTGTGTCTAATTTTTCTTCATGATATTAGCTCTACCCTTAGCGATGCAATCATTTCTTAGATGCTAAGACAGTGTCCTTCCCTAGAAGCTATCATAATGCCAAGAGATTACTTTAGGAAATTGGTCGATCTAGCTTCAAAAGCATTTCATCCTCCATATAATAGTATCTATTTCCAAAAGAGAGTTCCCAATACGTATCATAACTTCGATAATTAACTTGAACATGAGTATAACCCTTGATTATAGTCTCAATAAATCCTTTATATTGTCCTCGTGGAAAGCAAGTGACACATATGAGCGGTTGTTTCCCTGTTTGTGTCAACATATTCCTATAATATAAACCCTTATAGACGTAAAAATTATCAACGGAGCAATCAAACCATTGAGATTTTTTATTTTCTTGGGGTCGGAATCTCGCAAGGAAACCTTTCACGAGATCACGAAGTTTCACCATTTAAAAGTTGTTTTCAAATGTATAAATGAATTACACTCTTAAGAATTATGAGAGAACCTAGATGATGCAAATTATAAAACTCAGACTTACCATTCCAATAAATCTCACAAGATTTTGAACAAAATCAACCAAAATATATTACCAAAAAAATAAAAAACGTATGGTAATTGTTTTATATGATTATTAATTATTAAAAATATAAAACCTTTATTACCTTTATATATATATATATATATATTAAAATTATAAAAATAAAAGTAAGACGTCCATGGGTCTTAGATAGATGGTGATCAGGTGTTTTGTTAAGGCATTCCTTGATGTGAAGTCACCAGTTCAATTCCCCATCTCAATTGGGGTGATGTATTAGACATGATGAAGATGTAGTCCTGCCAAGTTAGTGATTGGGCGTTGTGTTAAGACACTCCTTGATGTGAAGTCACTGATTCAATTCCCCGATGTGAAGGTCACCAGTTCAATTCCCCAATGTGATGTCATCGGTTCAATTCCCTGACCCGATCAGGGTGATATATTGGACATGATGAGGATGTAGTCGTGACAAGATTATAAAAAATAAAAATAAAAGTAAGACATGAAATGATTATTTCAATATTTTAACATTGACTCTTTACACTTAAAACTTTTGCTTCTCATTTATGTATTTTTCTAATGAATTGATGTATAATTATTTAGATGTGATTCGTACATAAGTATATATCTCTAGTATACGATATATTGTATTAAATATTTTAGAGTTATATATTTTAATTGATGTTTTTTTTAATGATATTTAAGAATATATATATATATTCAGGATGCGGATGGTACATGCTCGTGATGGGACACACGTCCCGAGGCACGACGCGTGGGGTGGCCATGTAGCCTCCCGCCTGCGCATTAAACTCCACATTTACTTCGCCAACCTGCTACACATTAGTTCCACCACCTTGCCTCACCGCATTTGGTCCAGCCTGCTCTACATTTGGTTTTTAATGGCGCTGTCTCAACGCCCCTCTGCTCATACCCATTCTACCTCTTGGTCTCACGCATTGCAGAGCTAATCCTGTCCTCCTGCTTGCGCTGAGCCAAGCACTCACACGTAGATCGGGAGGTGATGTGTATTGCTCTGTTGTCTTGAAACGCTGCCTGAATTCCATTCTTCTCAGAGTGCTTTCTTCCCTAAGAAGTCTCAATCTAGTTTGAAGCACGCTCAGTCTTTCTTTGCTACCCAGTTTCCCTCTTGATTGCAATTCCAGCCCTATTGCCTCAGCTCTACAGGTAGAATGCCTCAGCTCAGGCATTGTATGCGAAGGTCGACGAGGAAGTTGCAGGGGCAGGGCGGTCCGCACCCGCTCTTCCTCCAACCCTGAACCCTCGTCTGAAGACTTTTCTCAGGGGCACTATCCGGAAAAGCGCAACGGTAGAGGAAGAGCCAGTAGCTCTAGGCTGGTGCATCCCTCCCATGTCGCGTCTCCTTCGCAGCCTCTCCATGCTGCGTCCCCCTCGCAACCTGTCCCTCAGCCCCTTGTTTCCCCTATCACCCTTATCAAACCTCGCAAAGAGCTAAGTTTCAGTTTGTATGTACCATGGACCGACCAACAGTCACTGCATTCATAACCATCACCCTCCGGGAGGAAGCTGCTGGTTCTACTCCCACTGAAATCATCGCCCATCAGCCTCATTCGGACCCAAATAAGGCTGAAGACAAGAATGTGGCACCGGGACTGGATAGAGATGCCAAAGCTCAAGATAAAGGGAAGAACGTCGCTACAACTACTAGTGATCCCACCGACGAGGAAGACAACAGTAGCGCAGAGTATCGTTGCCGCATCTTGGAGGAACCTCCCTCTCCAGCCCATGACAAGTGACCATGAACTCCACAGCTGGAACATGGCACTACAGCGCAGGTTCAATGTGTTATTCTGTGTGGTTTTGTTTAATTTTACAATGCTGAAGGAGAATAATTATCCTGTGTTTAACTCATTTAGGCATATTCTATTTTTATGGTTTCACCTGTTTAACTTAAGGTCGGTTTCCCCTGCGAGGGCGGCAAGACACGAGCTTAAGAGACTCGTTTCCCCTTCTGGGGTAGTCCAAAAACATGAATTTTCAAGCATCAAACCCTGCTCTTAGGCTTTCTCAGCTGAGGCTGTGGTAGTTTTGTACTGATATGTTTATAAATAGAATTAGAATTATTTAGAGAAAAAAAATAATATATATATATAGTCGTTTAAGTGACACTTTTTGGAGTTTCCCACAGATTTTTGGCCAGAATAAGACCAAAACATTTATGGTCAAATTTTGATTTGTGTTATTTAAATTGGTTTTTTTACTGCAAAAATGGATTGAGCACCCTAAAAAACCATGGGGCACTATAATTGTGAAGATTTCACTTTTCAAACTTGTGATTTCAATGAATCCCTACTAGATTCTACACAAATTAGATCTGAAAATAAACCGAAAAACTTTCCCAAAAAAAAAAAAAAATATATATATATATATATATATATATATATATATATATATATATATATATATATATATATTCTAAGTACATAAGATGTGAATGTTACTAGTTTGAAATTCCGTGGGTAAAAATCTAGCCATCTTAGAGGTTGGTATGGTCGAGGCTGGGTGCGATTCCTAGATGATTTTGACATTTTAGATGCCCCTAGATCTAGGTTTCTCAAGCCAAATATTAAGCGTGTAATCATGTCAAAACTCACTCAACTTAGCAAATATATATAATATATATTTGCTAAGTTGAGTGAGTTTTGACATGATTACACGCTTAATATTTGGCTTGAGAAACCTAGATCTAGGGTCATCTAAAATATCAAAATCATCTAGGAATTGCACCCAGCCTCGACCATACCAACCTCTAAGATGGCTAGATTTTTACCCACGGAATTTCAAACCAGTAACCTTCACATCTTAAAGTACAACACATCACTATCTTTTCTAAGTCCATGAGAAAATCTTATTTGTATATTTAAAAGTAATAAAAAATATTTTAAATTAATATAATTTTAATAAATCGAAAAACTAAAAAATCTTCCAACAATCCAAGCAAATAAAGAGTTTCCTTATACTGAGAAATAAAACTCTCTTTTAATTTTCCTTGTAATACAATGTATTATCCATTTAGCACTTTTTAGTAATAAGTTGTCATAGCCACCATTTTTAAAACCACTTTAGATATTAAAAAAATAATAATCACTTTTAGGGCTTTATAAGTAAGGTGTGCATTACTATCCATGTGGAATTCTCCTCTACGACGTTAATTAAGGTGTGCCTTTTACCATCCATCTCAAATTTTCCATTCATAAACGTGGAAATATGTTTTATGAAATTTATGATTAAGGTGTTATTTTTGTTTCTTTATATTCTCTCTATATTTAATAAAAAATCTATAAAACCTTATAAAACCCATGAGTTGTAGTATAATACCCAACCTTAGTTGATTAAATAAATAGATGTATAAAGTAGCACCACTACACTAACAAGAGCCATGTGCTGGCATGCCACTGCTTATTTGTATACATGATTTGTGTGCATGTAGTTTTTAGTTTATTTAATTAAAATTTTATTTGTGGAGAAGAAGATGAACTTATAGCTCAAGCCCATATATACAAGGGAGTTTAGGCCTGAATCTGGTAGTACTGTGCCTGTGAATATGGCTTAGGAGACCCCAACATCGTAGTACTTAAAGCAGATAAGGGGGGAGCCAAAATAATCTTAAATACAAATTAATATAATAAAAAAATGATGGATCACCTCCTTAATAGTGGTTTCCATAGAAAATTAAACAAAAATCCATTGAAAATAATAACTAAAGAAATCATTAGCTTAATCAAAAAGAGAAATTTAAAAAACATCAAGAACCTTGTTGAAAGTAACCCTTATACTCCTAGAATCTATGGTGCTCCCAAAATCCACAAAGGTATTCTTATCATACCCATTGTCAACATTATTGGTGTTCCTACCTATCATCTGGCTAAACACTTAGCCAAAAAACTTAAACCTCTTGTTGCAAATACAGACTCCTTTATTAAACACTCTACTCATTTCATTAATGAAATTAAAGACATTAAACTTGATCCCAATGACATGTTAGTTAGCTTTGATGTTACTTCCCTGTACACCAATATTCCCATCGATGAATCCATGGATGTCATGAGAAAATTAACTAATCCAAACACTTGCAGGCTCATCGAAACGTACCTATATCCATTTTATTTAGTTCTAAATATGACATTTATGAACAAACTTGTGGTGTCGCTATGGGATCTCCTCTATCCCCCATAATTTCCAACTTATTCATGGAAGACTTTCAAACCCATGCTCTTAACTCCACCCCCCTCAAACCTAAATAGTGGAAAAGGTTTGTGGATGACACATTTTTCATTTGGCCCCATGGGAAGGATACATTGGAGGATTTTAAACAACACCTCAACAGTTTATCTAACTCAATCAAGTTCACCATGGAAACCAAAATTAATCCTAGCTTAGCTTTCCTCAACATTCTCCTCTCTCGTAACCCTAATGGATCCCTCTCCCACCAGGTTTACAGAAAAAATATTATACCTAGAAATACCTCCATGCAACCTCTCACCATCATCCTGCCCAAAAGCATGGAGTCCTTAAAACCTTAGCATCCAGGGCTATAAGAATTTCTGACAAAGATCATTTGGATTCTCAAAAATCACAGCTCATGGATGTGTTTTCTAGTAATGGGTATAACAATCATCAAGCCATGAGAGCCTTCCGTAATGCCAACAAACATAAGATTAACAAGAAAAGCTTAAACAATGATAACATAGCTGGAAGGGTCAGCTTACCTTACATCCAAGGGATCACTGATAGGATTGGCAACATTTTAAGGAAGAATAAAATCTTTGCCACTTTCAAACCTATGAACACCATTCACAGTAACCTCAGATTGGTCAAAAACCCCCTTGGCCCTAAATTCCAAAAAGGGTTTATCTCATCCCTTTCTCTTGTGGAAAACCATACATCGGGGAAACCAGGCGCTCCATCAAAACTAGAATCCAAGAACACTTTGCTGACATAAAGCACAACCGATCCAAAACATCTACCCTTGCTGAGCATTCCAACAAGACCAAACATCACATATGCATTAAAGACTCATGTATCATAGCCAAGGTTGACCATTATTTTCACAGGAAATTCAGAGAAGCCCTCGAAATTAATAAACATCCCAATAACCTCAACCACGACGATGGTTGGAACATTAGAGAAAATTGGATTCCCACTTTGTCCTCTAGGATAAACCCCTCCCAACCCTAAAATGCATTGTGAATGGTTTCTTGTTACATTATTATTTTTCACTTCACTGCCCCACTTTTTAAAATAAAACCTAATTGCTCCTAATAATTTTCTAGCCTATTTAATCCATTATTGACATACCTCATCTATTATAAAATAAAATAATATTTTAGTCTTTACTTTACCTTTTAACACTTATAATAATAATTTCATACTATTATCACTTAATCAATATTATTTAACACCTTTCTCTTTTTAATAATAACTTTCACTTACCTTTATATAACAAATTACTTTAATTACATATACTCAATTTTTTCTTTTGGTAATTAATCCATTTTATAAATTAATAATATTGTAATTTGTATATTTATTTATAATTATTATCCTTATAAAATAAATTAATAATCAGTTATACATTTGAATAAACTCTTTACCCTAACTCATTTATTTATAGTATATAAACACCTTATAATAATTTTAGAAATAAAAATATTTTGAAATATTTTGAAAAAAAATTAGAAATAAAATTGAACTATTAATAACAAAGGCAAACAAAAATTTAGACCGGTACTTTTATTTCCATTCCTTACTCCTATTTATTCCTCATTTTTGAGATCTTTCTTTCTCACATTTCTGCCTTGATAATGAACCTCGGTAGATGGTTCGAAACGTCGGTGTAACAAAATCTTGATGCGATGGATCCAAAAGACACAACACAACAAAGACCAAATATTTTGAAACTAATTCCAAATATTCCATTTTAATTTCTAGTTTCAAAATATTGAATCTTAATTTCTAAGTGAAATTTTATAGATTATTCTTAATTCAAGAAAAACCAAGTTCAACCTACTTTTATTGGTATTTATGTACATGGAATGGAAAACAAGTTTTTTTTTTTTGCAAAAAATACTTTTAACTAGTTTTTTGAAAAATGACATTTGTGTCTTTGTTTTTTAATTTAAATAGGAAAAATATTGGACTACTTTGTTTGTTTGTGTTTTTATACTTAAGGTGACTATTTTGATATAAAATTTATTTCTTTAAACAAATAAGTAAACAATTAGATCATTTTGACATTTTCTTAACTTTGCAAAAGATCAAGTAACAAGAGTAGACAATACAAAATGGTTTTTGTTGATTATTAGTTTTCAGGAGTTTTATTGCCTATGTGACAGTCTCACCCAAGGTTCTTGTATGAGTTGTATTGTAAAAAGAATTTACATATGTTTCAATATTTGGAATCACAAAAAAAAGGTCACTGAGTCTGAGGAGATGGATTGTAGAGCTAAGAATGGAGAATTCCTGGTAGGGATAATATAGTTTATTGTGCAAAGAAGAGACCTGAACTTGACAATAGACATTAAAGGCTGAGTGGTCCATGAAGTAAAGGGGATGGTTCCTAAAATTAAATGGTTTGAGGAAAATATTCAGTCCCATGATTGTTTCAGATATTACAAAGAGAAAAAGGGAACAAAATTTATGGAGTGATTGCAAGAGCAATGATACAATAGTAATGGAGAGACATGAAGCTTGCTCCAAAATAAAGAGAGGCATTTGGAAGAGAGGATGTGGAGAGAGGGCTAGATTCAATTTTACTGCAGATAAAAAAGAAAATATTGTATGATTACTATTTCCAATTAATGGGTTATGTTGCATTGTTGTTGTAATCGACATGGATAAATAACAAGTGCAATATGTGATGTTTTGAATATATCTGTGATGCAACTATGAATCTATATTTTTCTTATTTGTATATTAATTGTGTTTATGATTTTGCACATGTGTCCTATGCTTGTATGAAAAAGTAAATAAGTTAACATAGTAAACAATAGTAATTACAAAGTGTTTGAAGTTCAGACTGAAGAAGAGTCCCATAACAAGTTTTCCTAAATGCTTAATGATATCATAAATAATTACATAAATGAAGTTAAGGACCTCAATGATCTATACAAGAATAAGAACAAGAACCAACCGAGAGATGCAGATGACTGCGCAAATTGGAGATTATGAGATGGATCAAGTCATTCTAGATCTAGGATCAAATGCCAACATTCTGCCAAAGCAAACATGGGAGTGGATGGGAAGGCCTAGGCTACAATGGTCAACAATTCAGCTTAGAATGTCTAATCAGCAGAAGATCATACATGTGGGGTGAATGCAGGGAATTGGCATAGATATTGATGGAGCTAGCGTGTTGGTCGAATTCGAAGTGATTGAGATCGTTGATGACAATACTCCATATCCTGATTGTTGGGATTTGACTGGGCTTATGACATGAATGTTATAATCAACCTAAAGAAGATACAGTTGATCTTTGAAAAGAATGATATTCGCGTTATTGTGCCATTATATCCTTCTGAAGGTGCGCGTTATACGGAGCCTGTCCAACATGAGTATGGGGATGCTGAGATTGACCAAATCTATAAGCTTACTGCGCAAAATGAAGACTAGATCAATCCCACTGTAGATGGTAGAATTTTTTGGGAGTACGATAGTTCTTGTGTTTCAGATTTTGATGAAGAGCTCGAGCATTGGAAGAATCGTTTGCATGAAGTAACCACTAAGTGTTGTAACAGGGTTGCCAAATATCTGCGTTGTGTTAGGCCGGAAGCGCACGACTTGCATTTTTATGATGGAACGGGGAATTTTGCCTTATTTTTGGAGGAATTTGAGAAAAATATGCTTGAGGACCAGAGATACGAAGCTTTGGACTTCACATTGAGGTCTAATCCAGCCCGATGGTGGGGCACGCACAGGGAAAGTTTAGGAGGATGGATAGAGTAGTGCAAGTTGATAAGGGTGAGATTTTCTCAGGTCGACATGAATATCGCAAAGAAGTATGATGGTCAGAAGGATCCTTGTGAACACTTGCCTTGCTGGACTAAATCTTCGAGCACCGAACCTCAGCCAAAATGGGTGCACATGTTCTTTCATTCCTTGGATACGATACATGAGCAATGGTATCTTGAAACAGGGCTACACCATGGAACCGTGGATTGGGATGAGATGATAGATGGGTTTTTATTAACATATAGCTTCATTCAGGGCTAGGATTGCATTAACGAGGCCCTTAAAGAAGTGACAACAGGATTACTGCACATTACCAAGGAGCCAAGGATGTTGGTACCGCCTGATTAGACAGACCCGACCAACAATCTTGTGTTGGGGGAGGAGATCCGTGGGTACCAAAATGATCAAACATAGAAGGATTTTGTTCAAGGATGGCTTCATTGCATCATAGTACTGCATAAGAGTCTGAAGGAAGGCGTAGCTAGAGGTTACTGCGCCAAGGAAGCCAGGACTTCACTGAGGGAGTGAGTATCGCGGAGTTCATCCAAAATATGACCGTTGGAGCAGTAAAAGTTGATTGGACAATGATTTGGCCATTAAAAGGAGCTGGAGGGATGAAATTAATGGACATATCTGGGTGGATCTGCCACCAAATAGGAATTTATGAGGAGTATCCAAAGGCAATGATGCAGTTTGAATTCGAAATTTTCTATAAAGAAGGGATATCGCTCCCCATTCAAACACTTTGCACACTAAGTGTTAGAAGTGAGAGTTGTTGTCTGCAAGAGATATGAGTGAGCTATTGCATGTCAGAGTAAAATTTCACAGAATCTATAGAGACCTTGATCAAGAAATGGCTCAGCCACACATTCATAGCAGGATTGGATCGCATCATGATGGACACACTGCCAGTGACAGCCACAGGCCCGAGGTCACCCAAAAGGAAGATGACTGCGGACATAGCACCATCTGCAAAGCCTAAGAAACCCATCCTCAGGAAGTCACCGTGGAAGAAAAACCCAAAGGAACAACAAAGTCAGGGAACTTCGGATCGGAAAAAAAAGGCCATGTAGATAGAATCAGATGATGATGAAGCAGAAGAGGTCGCAAAAGAGATTAATGTTGAGGTTGAGCCTATCTCTAGGTTGCCTCCATATATGATGTTGTGGAAGTCGGAGTCTAAGAAGCTGGTGAAAGACCCTGACGCAGTGAAGTACAAGCTGTTTACACGACTCATTCCAGATGAGGTGCCATTGGAATGAGAGTTAATGGGAAAGGTGCCTCAGCTCAGAATGGAAGATTGAGATTTTAATGATCAGAGAAAATACCCACAGTTTGAGCCCAACAAATACCTGTGCCAATAGGCCTATAAAGGAGGAATAACACAATTGGAGGAATGAAATGGGTCAAGGGTATCCAGGAGGCCAGGATACTCAATATGCTATATGTACCACACTTCAAGCGCAGTACTATCAACAATACTTGTGTGCGCCAATTGTTGGCCTTAGTGCATGATAAATTTCTTTGGCTGGGGAAGAAGATCCACATTACAGACACTCATATGGAGAATTATGTCCCTTCCTTACCTTGGGTCGGATCCCGCAGAGGCTTTTGTGGGAAAAATCCAAGATAAGAAGCTCGCGGATAAGATGAAGAACAATTATGAGATAACCAAGGGAACCCGAGGTTATTTAATTAACTCCATTTCAAATATAATTTTGCGCTTCAGCGGACACATTCTTGTGGGAAATATTATGAGAAAAAGTCACAGAGAGGAGGCTTCCGTGCCTGTCATAGCCTTAACTACGGAGAGCGCCAGGGGCGTAGTATATAACTGGGCAGGATGCTTATGTGTTGAATTCCTCTCTGATTGTACAGAAACACAAGAATAAGGAAATAATTTCCACTACGTGTGGCTTCTGCTTCTCATTGCATTGATGGAGTGGAGAAAACCTGAGGAGTCGTAGTTCAACACTGCCACTACAAGGAAAACACCCTCTAGCGGAGGTTATAAAGGAGGTTTTTAGTGTTATAAAATTGGCCAAAAATGTCAAAAAAACATTTTCTACAACATCCATTTTTGGTAACGGATGTTTTGACGAAGCTTCTAACGAAACTTTAACACAACTAAAAAAAATTGGGCGGCCGGAGGTTTTTACGGATCTATTTCTTATCGGTGCATGATTCATGTGTGAATGCACCGGTGAATTTTAACCTTTACGCGCCATAACTGTAAACAAACCAAGCACAGGGATGGAAAAAAAAAATTCAGAAGCCTCGAGACGTTTAGCAACGTCCTAATGCGTGTCACCAACCAATACTTACTGGGCGGATAAAAGGTGCATGCACAAATATATTCAGATTATAGTTGTAAAGAACGCAAACATTTAATGCAAACAGTACCGGTGCGTTACAAATACGAATGCACCGATGCATTCACCTTCTATCAGCTTGGTGTGTATGGGTTGTGTACACACCTCAGGCCATTAAGGAGTAAAAACACACTAGTGCATTAAAGGAAAACCATACCGGTGCATGCAACGCCTATCTGCTCAGGTTGTAGTTTTCAATAAAGCGCACTAGGCATTCTAATTGGTATTGGTATTTGGTGCAGTTCTCATAGGTTGTAGAAACGCACTGGTACGTAGTATCATACACACACACTGGTGTTCATTTTCTATTTTTTAGAAACATCGACATCTTGTGACAGTGCAATTATTGTGATTTTTTAAATTCATTATTGATCAAAATTCAACACATATCTTATAAAAGTATTCATATCAATTAAATTTTTATTAGTGAATGTGAATGTGATGTTTGGATGAATTTTTTGTATCATCATATTTCGCATCTCTTCATTATATTATTTAATCCTCCATATATTTAATCAGTGGTGTAGCATTTCACAGTGACAATGGAGAACAAAATAGAATAAATTAAAATGTATTATATATATATATATAAGACACTCTTTTTCATACAAAATGGGACAGTTATTGGTATCCATTTGTCTTTCAGTTGAGACACTGTGTCCATTACATTAAACAAAATGTCTGATTTCAGAGAAAATTATTTCAAAAAATACAACGCCTTGCTTTGATATCCAAACATATTGATCATCATTCTTCTTTGGAACTGCTATCACTACTCGAGCTACTTCCATGACTTGGGTTATTTGGAGGAATGTTTTGTTCATTGTGTTGATTGTTTTCTTCTTCTTCAAGCTCCATCTACAAACATAAAAATAAAGTGTAATGAGTGTATCTACATCGGTGAGAATAATTAAAATTACAATATTAAATAATATACATCAATGTAAATCGAAAGAAATGTACCATAAAAAGAATTGACTTGTGAACTATACACATTCTTTCAAAACCAAATTTCATGTCTTCCTTCAACAATTCATTTGTTGGTGTAGTTCTATACTTTGTTTCCTGCAAGTTTTATACCCCATAACAAATCATAGATTTAATATAAAATATTTGTTTGTTCTATTAATTATAGACGAAGCTAAGTAAAACAAGATAGATACTTACAAATTCCACAATTAATTTCTGATATGCCAACATATACTCAAAACCCATATTGAAGCCAATGTCAATCAATTCTTCTAATGGTTCTTTGTATGTTAGCACATGTTTGAAGACATTCAATGATGATTGTTGTAAAACAACTTAAAATATACAAAAATTAAATCCAGTTAAGTTGTTATAAGGAAGTAACAATTACTCACAAACTTAGATATCAACCCTTTTCTTTCTTGTCGTCTTGTTTTATCTGCTGAATGGGTTCCATTTTCTTTTCTTTTTTGCAAGACAATACTTGAAAATTAGTATTTAATGCTAAATTATTTATTTATTGTACCTAATCGAAAAATTCAATGATTACATATTATATTTGAAGCACGTTGTTGTTGATATGGCTCCTCGTGCGATGAAATTATGTCCATCTCTTTGACCATCTACTTGTACACCTTTTTGGACATTCCTACTGGCATATTTCTAATATCAGCTCATTCATCCTTTGATATTTTCATAATCTTCCTGAAAAAGTAACATGACAATAAACTATTTAATTTTTATATTGATATATGAAAACTAAATATAAACAAAGTGATATTTATAAACGATTGCTTTGTAGTAATATATACATATAATTCTAGAAAAACATTTAAAAGAATATTAATTTTTCAATCCTCCTTTTTTGTTGTTGTACATTTTTGCTATTAAAACTCTGACATGTCTCATTGGCCAATTCTCTCGAAACTCTTCTTGTAGTTTAAATAAAATTTGGTTCTTGGAATCATTGGATTGGTTTTTGTATTGTAAGTCGAAAGAATGTCTATACATTCGTTCCACTAGATCCCTCAAAGTTTTGTAAAAAAATTTCCCCCGTTTTTTAACCTCCAACACCACTCCAGATGAGCTAAGGAGAAATTCATTATCATTTGCATGTTCTATTTTTTTTTCTTTTCTTAGAAAATCATTCATTTTCTTAGTTGTTGGTCCCTGTAGAACTTTAAACATATATGAATTAATAGATTTTTTTAAACATGTTATCTAATATTTTTAAGTATATCGTTAATGAAAATTAAAAAAAATAAACTCATATTGGATCGATAGTATTTTTTCATTCACTTGATTCATCCTTCTACAATTTTTCCATCAAGATTTTATGCTCTTTTGGTCTTAGACCAGAAAGAATCTTATCGAGCTTCGTCATTTTGTGGCTCTGTATGATATTAGTTAAACTTACATATAGTTCAAATATAATTATTTTTGTAAAGAATTTACAAAGAACTTGCCTTTTTTTCTTTTCTCGATGTGCTATCAGTATTTTTGTTACTTGAACTCTTGTAGCCATATATTATCAATATAAACCTGTACCATTCATTAATATATTTTATAAATAAATCACATACTTTTAGGTAAAAAAAAAATCAAGAAAACGCTGTGCCTATCTAAATTAAATTCTTGATGCGACTTTCGCAACTTAAGCATCGATAACAGTGTGATATGTTCTTATAAATGCACCGCCACTACAGTGGTAACATTGTACCTTGCTCTTTGTCAATAGGAGACTCGGTGCGTTATATTAATACCGAAGCATCGATTAACATAAACATAAATGAATAGAACAATTTTTTTTGTCAACATGCGCTCGGTGCGTTATACTAAAAGTTCACATCAATGCGCTATTTTAAACAGTGGACACCAATTAACAAAAGTTGTTTTTAAAAAAATCATGGAAGGGACGACAGGGATTGGGATCTGACTCTGCAAGTGTTCCTGTGGGTTAGATGTCATACACCTATATATATATATAGTAATACAAACCCTATAAATATAAAATGAAAAGCCCTAATTGTGAATTTTTGCAGTCACATAAACAAGAAGAAGCAAGAGTTTAACATAAGAATGGATGATTATTTTTTTTTTTTTTTTTTTTTTATTTATTTATTTTTTTTTTTTTTTTTTTTAATTTTTAATTTTTAATTTTTAATTTTTAATTTTATTTATTTATTTTTTTCTGAATTTTAATTAAATGTAAATAGATGATTTTATTATTAAAATGCACTGTAAAATTTAATTTTTTTACTATGCATGTATTAAATCTAATAGAAACTATAAAAAAAAAAATTATTACAGTAAAATTTAACATTTTTACTATACTACAGGGTTTTTGTGTGAATCACCAAATGTTTCAAATTATGATTCTCTAAATAGTGTTGATATTCGAAATTTTGCTGCTCCACAGTGCTCTCTTGCTTCAAGTATGTCTCTCGTGCAAATCCCTCGTAAATTTTTGCAAAAATAATGAAATAATGAATAACTTTTACTATTTAAAGAATTTTTTATGAAAATAGATTTCCGAAAATCATTTGTAGCTCATTTTCAGTTTACATCTTTTTTTTCACATCAAAAAAATAAAGTTGCGCTTTTTTTTCTCAATATTCGGTGTGTTTGTTAACTAACAGCACCAGTGCATCCGGTAATAAAACCACACTGGTGCGGTTAACAATACATTAGCATCAATAACAATAACTCCTTTTTTAATGCAACGAAATTACTTTTAGGTATGTACACCAAAATTATTGTTGATTTTTCTCAAATGCAAGGAGAAAATCTCATATTTATATCAAATGAACAATTCTTCAAAATCCAACTCGTTCCATAATATTTCTCAAAGTCCATTGCAGAGTTCTCCCTATCCATCTCCAGATGTAGTTACTTTAGATTTTATTTATATTTGCATTGTCTAATTGAATTTTTTTTTATCCATGTCAATCAACTAAATAAAATAATTGTATACAATTTTGCAAGTTCATGCAGATTCAAAATCGAGTTCATATTCACAAAATATTCAAACAATTCCAAAACTTAAGAAGCTCTTATCAGGAGAAGCATACCACAAGGCACGATTGGTAGATGAAAATGGACACCCGGTTCACCTTGCCAATTGTAACATGCAATCTTCTAGCCACAATCCCGGGACAATGATGGTAATAATTGTTTGTTATAATGTATTATTTCAACATCAAATCAATTAATCATGCATTGGCATGCTTGCTGATTGATTTCATCGATATTGTACTAATCATGTTCAATTATATTTTTTGAAATTATTAGGATTCTAGTGGTGATGAGTGATCTACCTGCCATCTTCCATTGCACCCCACGACAATGTAAAATCGAGAGAAGGCTGAATTAAGAGAAAAATTTGGAGAGGAACGATACCAAGAATGGTTGAATCAACCACCTATTCAATTTCCACTACATCCAGATTCACTAATTAGGAATGACTACAATAATAGTAGTTCTTCACAAGATGGCAATGAAGGCAATCAAATAGAGGTTGGTATGGATGATTACTTAAAGGATATGATTGCCATGGAGACAATGTTGTTAGATGCATTCTAGAACGATGATCAACTAGGGGATGATGTTCATATCGCTGATACCTTTTTCGAAAGCCTTAAATTTTCTTCCACCACCCCTCTCTTTGGAACTACCGATCAATCAAAGTCTACCCAGTTGGGACAACGATGTTACTGTACAACTTGAAAGCAAATTTTGGCCTGTTGAATGCATGTTTCTCGGTAATTTTGAGGTATTTTGCCATCAAGTCCCTTATATTTTGAGAAATCTTGTCATACAATCAACATTACAAATGGTCAATTTTATGAACATTAATAATTATTACCATTGTAAATTTAATATTTCCCGCCAACTAATGGTTATTCACAGATAAGGTTCTTACGAGTGATAATGTCTTTCCCGGTAGCTGCGAAGAGGCAAAGAAATTGTTAAAAGTATTGGGTGTTGAGTACATATCATATCATGCATGTCCAAATGATTATATTCTATATAGAGGAGAATATGCAGACAAAGGGATATGTCTGAAATGTGGGCATGAAAATGATTATAAATAAAAAACTAAGGGTAAATCACCTGGTCCTCCTTTTAAGATATTGAGGCACATGCCTATAATCCCAAGGATTCAAAGGCTCTTTTGTTGCAAAGTATTACTATGTTGCAGTGATGGCATGCCTCACACAGAATTGAGTTGGGAGTTATGTGAATCCCAACAGATTCAATAGCCATGAATCATATAGAGGACACATGGCCCGAAAAATTCAAGGATGAAGTACAAATTCTATGACTCAGCATAGCCATGGATGGCGTCAACCCATGTTCCCTCCAAAACACCAACTATTTTGTTTGGCTTGTAGTAGTGATCAATAAAAATACCCCCCCATGGTACATCAAGCATATCGACAACACATCAGGTGCGGTGATTTGGGATGATGAAATGGATGAAGACAAAATAGAAGGGGAGATTTTCCAAACGAATGGAAAAAGGTGCTTGATAAAGATTAAGCGACTTATAATTTTTAAAATTTACACAAAGTAAATATTCACGTTGAACTTCGATATAATGTATATTTCGATCTGATATTTACTATATGTCAGTTTGATTTCATCAGCGAATGCATCAATTGAAGCAATCAATAAATTTGTTCTTTACAATTCCGAAGTGACACAACCGTGGGTTTCATTGTACGAACAAAAGAGGATGAAATGGGATAGTGACAAGAAATAATTGAAATGGTTAAACGGTAGAAGTGTGCCTTATCCTGATCATTTAAAAGAAAATATGCCAATTATATGTCCCAACAGTTGGGTTGCTGACCAATTCAGAGAGAAATACAGTGCAACCAGTCATTACCCGTGTGCTGAAGAGGATGTGCTAAATATAGGGATTAGGTGCAAAAACTCGGTAATAATCTATTTATGTACATTTTAAACTTAATAATGCACCTTCAAAGTGTAACATATATATTTTATATATTTTAACAGTTGGGTTATTAGACACATGACACTATGATTTTTTAACTTTTTTATAGGTGCATTTGTTCCCATCTATGTGGGCATATGGACACCATTTTTGCACAGAAAATGTTGATGATGGACACATGACAGAAGACTGTTGAGTGGAAGTTGAGTTCGATCAATCTAGTCAAGCTAGCCACTATGATCAAAACCTAGTACGAGGGACGATAGGTTACGTCTGAAAGATACAAGAGATCATTGAAGTGGACTTCTCTTATTTCTAGTGCGTTATTTTTAGGTGCAAGTGGCGAGACACATTTGATCATAATAATGTAAAATAATATCACGATAGTAGGCTGATATGTATCAACTCTAGATCAAAACATATTTTTGAGAACAATAATGTTATCATGCCAAGCAAGCTGGAAGATAATGAGGGTGATGACAAGATAGTGTGATATAGTACATGTGTTATTTCATCATTTATACTATTTAAGATGGATTTTTATAAAGAAGAGGACTTAACCTTATAACTAAGACTCTTTTTTTCCAAACATTATAATATGTATTTTAAATTAATTGGTTTGTATTGTGTTAATGTTAAAATCATTTCACTTGATAATCTGCAATTATGTTGATCTTGAAAGAAATGCACTATATCAAGTTCTTTTTTTTTTCAATTCCTAAAATAATACTACTTGATTGCTTTAAATGGTTTTTCACTATGTCATTACTTAAATAAATGCACCCTATTATATATATATATATATATATATATATATATATATATATATATATATATATATATCTTCAAAATTTTAAAAAATGTATTAATGGATACCGTTATTTTTGGTATGTAAGATCATATAAAATAATGATAATTCTAAACATGAATCTTTGCATTATTTTTTAAACTTTACTATTTTACAAAAATTCATATTATTCTAGATTTATTATATTACAATTATTTATATTCTTACAAATTTACAATTTTACAATTTTAAAATTATGGTAATTTAACAATATGTATGGTAAAAATTTTACAATTTGACGATGATTTAAATTTACGGTAGTTATGGTTCAAATGTAATGCCCCACTTGATCCCATAAGGAAAAATTTTATTAGCTTTTAATTAATCTGTAAATAATGACTTATAATTTTTGGGTAATATCTACACTTGTGAAATTGTAATTTTATTTTATTTTTACTGGTATGACCTTTATTATTTATTTCATTTCTAATATGTCTTCTCAAATCAAATATTAGATGAGGTATGGTCTTTCCTTATTTAATTCTAAAATCAAATATCTAGATTTTGTACATCCAACATGTCATCTCAATTTAACTTGTAGATAAGGTACGACCTTTCCTCATTTAATTCTAAAATCAAATATCTAAAATTTGTACATCCAATATGTCATCTCAATTTAACTTGTAGATAAGGTATGGCCTTCCCTCATTTAATTCTAAAATCAAATATGTAGATTTTGTACATCTAATATGTCATTTCAATCTACATTTTGGTCTTCTCCCATTTATTTTTTAATAAAATATCTATATATGGTAGGAAATTCAATGTTAATAAATGAGAAGGAGGGGGGAGGGGGGGGGTGGGGTAGTCATGAAATTAATGGCAAGTAGTTGAAGTGGATGAGAGGAAACGAGAGGATTTTTTATCTTGTTTGGCATGGTGGAGGATTTTTTATCTTGTTTGGCATGGGGGAGGATTTTGCCCTTGATTGGCATGGTGGAGGATTTTGGTCTTGTTTGGCCTAGTGGAGGATTTTTGTCCTGTTTGGCCTTGTGGAGGATTTTGGTCTTGTTGAGGCATTGAAGGCGATTCTTGGCGTTGTTTTGGCATTGAGGAGGATTCTTGGTCTTGTTTTGGAATTGAGGAGGATTCTCGGTCTTGTTTGGAGTTGGAGGGTGTTGATCCCCACTCGGACACACTACAACTGGTTGGACTTGGGCTCGGAGAGCTAAGGATCTTGTGGAGGTTCCCTGGGCTAGGAAATCAATCCTAGTTGGCTGGGAGGTAAATATAGTCGGGTAGCCCAGCAGGAGCGTCTCAACAAAAGTCAGGTGCATCTCAACCAAGTGAGTGATACAGGTATTCTTCAATTGCTAATTACTTATATAAATTTCTAGAAAAAGAAAAAAAATGAATTTGTTTAATTTGTTGTAAATAAATTTTACTCGTATATTGTCATTAATGAAATGTTGAAGATAGAAATACTTTATTCTCCTTCATGTTGTACTTAATTTCAATGATACAATTGGTTTAGTTAGATGTCCTAGATTAGGTCTTCACATATGGTATCATAGGTAGATTCAAAACCTGAGGCCTAAAGCCCACTAACCCTTTGCGAAATTGTGTTAAAAAAAAAAGAATGTAAAGGTAGATTTTCACCAGACCATACTTTTGGTCATGTTTGATAAAGTCTTGAGAAATAGATTGCAGTCACAAACAATAACTGAGCAATATGCCATCTTGTACATGTCATGCTTAATTACAACCTCTATAAATATCACATCCATGATGGAACATACTTGTTTTTTCAACTTTTCACAAAAGATCATACTTGTGTCTTCACCTTTTCATCTTTCACTTCTAGTATTGTTTCATAAAATTCCTACAAAATAAAAGAGCTCAGCTCAAAATATAAGTTATATACCTACATTAGAGTATTAGAAACCACACTGCCTAAAAATCTTAAGAGAAGGCAGTACCTAAAGAAAAGCATGGATACATTACATATATGAAAAGACATAGTATAATGAACTACGAGAAGTAGTGAAAAGCAACAACCAACTAATGGCGAGGGAAAATGTCAATTACAATGTCTATCATAGAATTCCCAGATGCTTTTGAGTGGGTACTGAAAAATTCATTTTTTATTCTCCCTTCTCCTTCATGCAATTATTTATGTGTTCCTATGAAATCTGGACATTGACCATGTTGTTAGCACACATGTTAGCACCAATAAAGATATAAACAAGATGGAATCCACTCCAAAATCCAAGAATATGAATGGTTGCTAAACCAGCCATGGAACAAATAAAAAATTGACATCAAGTAAATGGCATTAACCTGAACCACTACTCTCCTTGAGAAGCAAGACCATATCTATATCCTTGGCCTATGGGCCAAATGTGGTTTCAATCTAGATCAGAAAGGTAGCCGAAATTAGCAAAACTATGAGATGGGGCCAAAGTAGATATTTTGATGAGAATATTGTAGAGCTAGCATGGAGAGAAAAGATCTTGACATCATCTACCACAGGACTGCACAAGGAGACAGGGTCATCACTCCTCATGTAGCTGCTATAGAAAACAATGCGACCCCTGGTAGAAGTTGTTGTGAATCAGAGCTTGGCCATCTTGGAACCCCTCTTAAGCCCCAGACCCTCCACCACTTTAAATGATTGCATTAACTTTTTCCTCTGTATGCGTGTGGAGACAAGGATGCCTTGCCAATAACTTCGATAATGCATCGCCCTCAATACCCAATATTTGCAGCAACAAAAACACAGATTTAAGCTTATCCTCACTCCGAGTAAGAATGGTTGAATGAGTATAAAGAAGCTTGCAGATATCCTCTTTGTTCATTGATATAACTTAGGCAGCTGAGGCTAGACTTTAAGTCTCTTTCGGATATATATATATATATATATATATATATAATTGCAGGGTGGAAAAGAACCACCCTTTGAATCTGAGTTACTGTTTTTCAGTGTTCATGCTTCTAAAGGTGCTTCTGAGGAGTATTTTTCCTCTGGGGGCTCCATTACCAGATAAGGACGGTTTGGATTATTCATTAGCGATAGAATATCGCGCAATTGCGGGGTTGCAAAGAACCACCCTTTGAATCTGAGTTATTGTTTTTCAGTGTTCGTGCTTCTAGAGGAGCTTCTGAGGAGTATGTTGCCTCTGGGGGCTCCATTACCAGATAAGGATAGTTTTTATTATTCATTAGCGATAGAATATCGCGCACCCCCCCTGTTTCTTATCAGGTTCCTAAGGTAGAGCCTATAGATGTTAAACATTTTTCTATTCCCACTACATCTATTGCCGAAGCCGCGGCTCTGCCGTCTACTGACATCTTGAATTCAATGCCTATGCCAATCGTGCACCCTATTTCTATATTGCCTCCAGCAGCTCGTATTTCTACTGATGTTACAGCCCCTAGAACTACTCAGATGAATGATGACCAAGAACCCCTGAATACAGAAACTGAACAAAAGCATGATAATGCCATGATGTTAGAGATTGCCTCTCCTGCAAAATCAAATGTTGAGGCCGTGGTAGAAAACCTTGCATATGGATCGCAATCTCCACCGCGAAGCAATTTTTCAAAGAATAGGTCCATGGAGAGAACAAAACACAGGATGGGATTACAATCTCCCCCACGCAGAAGTTTATCGAAAAATATAACTGCAGAGAGCATTAAATCATCGCATGAAAAACTTGGAAATGGATCACAATCTTCTCCCCGTAGCAGTTTTGCAAATAACAAAATGTCGGGATTATTAAATTATCGTCGAATGCGGCAGAGCCTGAATCTCCAATAGAATGCACGATAAATGGGTCCCCCTCTGGATCTGAGTCTCTTTGACGACAAAAGCCTTCAAAGAATAAAGAAGAGTTGAGCTTTAGATTGTCAGTAGATGCTGCTGAGTCCAAATTTCAAGCAGAACAGATTGTTGATGAGTTTCCATACAGGTTACAGTCTCCTCCTAGAAGTAGTCTTTCCAAACACAAAGGAGGGGACAGTGACACATTTCCAAAAAATGCAGGAGACTTTGAAAAATTTGGCAGAACACTGCGGAAATGAGTCGTTATCCCTTCGCGAAGCAGTGTTTCAAAGAATAAAGATGAGGGCTTTGTCAAATCAGCGAAGGAAATTAAATTTGATTCTGCAATACAACAAATGGGAAATGAGTTTCTATCATCCTCCAAGAGATTTTTTTCAGATAATAAAGATGATACTGAAGAGGGCAGCCTTGCCTTAACTTACAAATATAGAGACTCTGCTAGCATTATAAACCTTATAAGCAAAATATAGAGACTCTGCTAGCATTATAAGCCTTGAGGTACTTGCCCTAGTATTTAACTCATTGGGCCTTCCAATATTTTGGCAGGAGCAGTGCCCTGTATAATAGTTACCAGCCAAAATACATGATCTATCATGCCCAGCCAAAGTTTCAAAACCATCTCTCAAGCGTTGCAATCTCCGAACTTGAGATCTAGCCAGCCTTCTCCTTTCCTCAAGTAATATACTACTCTATTAAAAAAAGATGCCCCTATTAATAGGTATATCTTCACTTATTTGATGTCTGTCTATTATCCCTCAGCACTCTATTGCCATTCATAGATCTAAGGAGGAGCAGAGAAACTAGTTTTTCCTAGCAATTGCTGGTATTTCAACTTGTCGACGCGAGGAGGACCTTGTTAAGGCATCAAAAAGCCTCCTCTCATCACGCCATCTTGTCTCTCTTTGCACATTGAAGGACATAATCAACACTAACTAGGTCCAAGTCTACATCGTCCAAGGAAACAGTCCCAGGATGTGTTATAATTCTCTCAATAATACCTGTTGTTAAAATTAACCTAAGCAGTTCCTGCCAGTCGCGGCGATAACGCTGCAACAACTCCACTGCCATATGGTTTTAGAAATTCGATACATCTGAAATGTGACAGTTGTTTGTATTAATGGTTTAATTGACTACACCGTCAGTGGTTATGTCAGGCCTCATATTTTCAGATGCATCGGAATTTTGCAGTATTAGTTTATTCGTACCTCTGGTCAGTTCAACTTCTGTTGATCCAAGGGATTGAGTTCCATCTATTGATGCACGAACAAGCTCGCCTTTGAAGATCTAGGGTTCCAATCCCTCTCCATCGCAGATTCAATCCAATTAGTTCATTTACGCGAGGGCATCGATCTTTTCATAATTTTTACAAGAGTCTGCAATCTGATTTTGATGCAAGGGCTGTAAAGCATGACACCCATTCACATCTATTTAAGAGATTTACGAGACTTGTTGGGTTTATTCATGGTGAGGAAAAGGAATGGATTTTGTGGGGGCAAGTGGTGTGAAGAGAAATGACAGCAAGACCATGAAACACGCATCCAATATATGCCCTGCATTATGGTTTTCCACCATCCAAAAATGTGGCAGATCTGGTGTTACAGTTGTGACTTCAACTAGCAGAGATCTAGGGGTTAGATGCATTTCTGTTAATATTTTTAGCGCATAACTGAATGCTGGCTCCAATTAAATTTTGGCAGCCACATGGACTCTATTTTTCCCTTGCTATTATTATGAAGAGCCATTCTCCAATGCCATCGTCACTCCTCAATACCCAAAGATTGCATATTTTCCTATAATCCAAGCGTCGAAATGAAATAATGATTCTACTTTACTGATGCTTACACATGATGAGTTCTTCCTCTCATCTTCATCGTTGTTGAGCTCCCACAGGATGCAAGTCAAAACAATCACTTCCCCTGCAATCGCAACTAATGTCAATAATATATATATATAAGTATTTAGTAAATGAAATGAAATTTTATTGCACCTCTAGTAGTGTGCATATATATATATTTTTAATTTTTATTATATATATATATATAAGACAGAGAGGGCACATCCAAAGATAATAATCCGACTGCTTACTACTTTTACACTAGCAACTATAGCTTAAAATTTGACTTGGTGCAAGCACCTGTAACTCATGGTTATATGACTTCGAGTCAAGGGCTACTGGACCACTTTGAGATGTGGCCAAATTTCCACCCATCTGCCTCTTATCTCTGCTTTTTGCATGCCTTTGGTGGAGTTTTAAAAATGCCACCTGCTCATTTGCACTTAATGCCTCTTTCTGGGCTTTATCAAGCCCTTTAGATAAGTGAAATATATATATATATATATATATATATATATATATATATATATATATTCAGTTGTTGTCTTGATTAGTGATGCTTAGTGATACATAATACCTAATAGTAATTATTACTATTAAATATATACACAGCTGGTAAATACCGCTTTGTCCAACATAATTTAATAAGGAACTGTATACCTTTTGTGAAATATGAGATCGTATTAAATCGCAAAAGTTAACATTGGTATCATTGACCTATTGTATGTAATATGAGATAGATACGACGTATGTAATCTTGTAAATGAAGTAGTGTTGATGCTAATCATGTTGCAAGGTAAAAGTCTGTTGTTAAATTTTTAATTTTTTTAACTTAAGTAATGGTTATAGAATGATGCATCTCTTTTGTTGAGATTTAATTGTGGCTTTTGTTTCTTTTCAGTTGTCTTATACAGAACATAATTTATCTTTTGAAATTGTCTTGTGCAGAACATAAATTATTTCTAAAGTTAAGAATAGTTAACTGTAATTGTTGCTCCTAGTTTTTTATAGCCTCCATAATTTGGTTTTGTCTCACAATTCTATTGAATAGGATATTCTGGAAAAAAATTAAAAAATTAAAAAAAAAACTAAATAATAATACATTTGTCATAATATATTGAAAATATGTATTACTAGTTGGAAAATAAAAGAAAACACCTTATAGGGTTAGTTCAATTGGTTGAGTTCCACTCCTTAAAAGCACATTGCTAATGAGAGGTCATGGGTTCAATTCTCCACAACATTCTTGGAGTTAGGCTATCTCTAGTGTTAGCAATTTTCTAAATTTTGATTTTATCTCTATTTTATATCTAATTTAAACAATTTATATTGGAAGCAATATCATGTTATCAAGGAATGGGAAGTTTAGATAGAAAGGGTCTCATTTAGTAATTAAAATAGAGAATGCTCCTTAATAACTATACATTTATCCTTATATATAAAAAAGGTTGTCATAGTTGTAGTGTTATTATGAGTGTTACATTTTCCTTATATATCAATGAGATTAGCTTGGAAAAATGTAGATTCGTTCAACACTAGTGTTGTAAAGGTTTGAAGAAATGAATGCCCTTCATTTTTGTTTTGCCCTAGTAAGGAGTAGGGAATTGATACTTGTATAGAAAGTTATGAAAAATTAATACAATATATTAATTCATACTTTGGGTGATGACAAATTATATTATATTTGCAATGACGAAAATAATTTTCCAAGGAGAATTTGTGTGAGAACAAAAGAGTTAGGGAAGGAAAATCATATTGATTATTAAGGAATGAAATTTTCATTGGCTATTAGATGAAATCTCTCCCTTGGTTTAAAACATAGTTATCTTATAAACTTTGAAAGGGAATGAAATTCATGAGCGATTCATACATGCTTACAGATACTGGAAAAACAATGTATTTGTATCATCAATGAATGTGAAGTCATTGAAACGAAAGCAAAAATGTAAGTTGGATTATATATATATATATATATATATATATATATATATATATATATATTCAGCTGTTGTCTTGATTAGTGATGCTTAGTGATACATAATACCTAATAGTAATTATTACTATTAAATATATACACAGCTGGTAAATACCGCTTTGTCCAACATAATCTAATAAGGAACTGTATACCTTTTGTGAAATATGAGATCATATTAAATCGCAAAAGTTAACATTGGTATCATTGACCTATTGTATGTAATATGAGATAGATACGACGTATGTAATCTTGTAAATGAAGTAGTGTTGATGCTAATCATGTTGCAAGGTAAAAGTCTGTTGTTAAATTTTTATTTTTTTTAACTTAAGTAATGGTTATAGAATGATGCATCTCTTTTGCTGAGATTTAATTGTGGCTTTTGTTTCTTTTCAGCTGTTTTATACGGAACATAATTTATCTTTTGAGATTGTCTTGTGCAGAACATAAATTATTCCTAAAGTTAAGAATAGTTAACTGTAATTATTGCTCTTAGTTTTTTATAGCTTCCATAATTTGGTTTTGTCTCACAATCCTATTGAATAGGATATTCTGGAAAAAATAAATTAAAAAAAAAAAAAAAAACTAAATAATAATATATTCGTCATAATATATTGAAAATATGTATTAATAGTTGGAAAATAAAAGAAAACAACTTATAGGGCTAATTCAATTGGTTGAGTTCCACTCCTTAAAAGCACATTGCTAATGAGAGGTCATGGGTTCAATTCTCCACAACATTATTGGAGTTAGGCTATCTCTAGTGTTAGCAATTTTCTAAATTTTGATTTTATCTCTATTTTATATCTAATTTAAACAATTTATATTGGAAGCAATATCATGTTATCAAGGAATGGGAAGTTTAGATAGAAAGGGTCTCATTTAGTAATTAAAATAGAGAATGCTCCTTAATAACTATACATTTATCCTTATATAAAAAAAAGGTTGTCATAGTTGTAGTGTTATTATGAGTGTTACATTTTCCTTATATATCAATGAGATTAGCTTGGAAAAATGTAGATTCGTTCAACACTAGTGTTGTAAAGGTTTGAAGAAATGAATGCCCTTCATCTTTGTTTTGCCCTAGTAAGGAGTAGGGAATTGATAATTTTATAGAAAGTTATGAAAAATGAATACAATATATTAATTCATACTTTGGGTGATGACAAATTATATTATATTTGCAATGACGAAAATAATTTTCCAAGGAGAATTTGTGTGAGAACACAAGAGTTAGGGAAGGAAAATCATATTGATTATTAAGGAATGAAATTTTCATTGGCTATTAGATGAAAACTCTCCCTTGGTTTAAAACATAGTCATCTTATAAACTTTGAAAGGGAATGAAATTCATGAGCGATTCATGCATGCTTACAGATACTGGAAAAACAACGTATTTGTATCATCAATGAATGTGAAGTCATTGAAACGAAAGAAAAAATGTAGGTTGGATTGTTAGTTTGCGTAATTCTTCATACATGATGCATAAAAGTTCTTTGACCACAAGGTTCAATTTGTGATAGATTATACCAACAAAGTATGCAAACTTCTCAAGATAGTTATTAACATCTTATCACAGTAAGCATCAATATGGAAATTATGTTGCACATTCTAGGATAATAATAATCACTTTAGATAAGAAAATAAAAGAGATTGAAATTTATATGAATAAGTATGAGGATCATGAATAAAGAGTTGGTACTTAGTTAAATGGAAAGATAAGTTTACTTCTATACCAAAGATTAAATGAGATTGAAAAACGCATGTGTGAACCTAATAGGGATTATGTTATTTAAGAAAGTGAGTAGCATTTCAAAAAGATGGAAATTAAAAAAAAAATAGTAATAAAATAGACTAGAGAGGGACCATTTATGAGGAAAGGTTGAATATATGATCATAAGTTCATTAGTGAGTTATATAGTCTCTAAAATTCAACATGACATAGAGTATGAGAATCATGACCTTTTTAGGGTAACATTAATGCAAATAAATACTACAAATGAAATGAAATGAAACAAGCTAATTGAATCAAATAAAAATTCTAGAAGATAAATAAATTGAGAATATGTGATGCCACAATCAATCTACACAATGTTATATGAATTTGAAAGGATGACTACATTAAATGGTTAGAAAGGGGAAAATAGTCCAGTCATATCAAGGGATGGTAGACATAAGTTATGTAGTCATTTACCCACCTCACCCTTCACCGTTCTCACTTCATAGGATGACTTGGTGATGATGCTTATATTGGAAAACTATGATTGGGCAGTGAATAACTCCAATTCAAACAATTACTATAGACAGTCTTGAATAAGATGAGTGTTCTTACTATTTACTTTGTTGTGTTCGGCTATGTTATTTCCTTTACATAATTGATATTCTTGTTCATATAATGGCTACCTGATTTCAATTCCTATGACTATTATTGGTTTTTCAAGGAAATATTATATATGTTATATTAGGAACTATTTAGAAGGAAACGAAGGTTGTTCTGAGAAAGGTATTTATGGAACTAATAAGCCTCATAAAGAAAGTTGAGAAAAAGGTTAGGTATCACACCAAAGTGGTTGTGTTTGTTGAGTTAACAATCATTCTTTAGAGCAAGTTGAACAATATTAAAATTTATTTATTTAGTGTTTAATTATGATTCATCAAGTCTCTAAATGTGCTCCACTAAATATTACAAGTCCATGGACACAATTTCTCACTTTTCAGAGTTCATTTGTGCTTCACTTATCAATCTCTAGTTGCCTTTTGCATAGAGCATTTACTTCTTAGAACTTAAGAAAACACTCAAGCTCTTAGCGTAGTGGCCATTTATAAAATGCCAATATAATTTTTAAATGGATAAATAGATACTCCCATTCGAACTAGCTCCACTTTTCAAGACTTCTATATACAAGATTTAACATAATATTTTAAATATTTAATATTTCTCAAACAATCGCAGTGTCATTTGATAATTGGAGTCTACAAGCATAAAAATTTAGGTTCAAAAGATGCGAGGTACTTGAATATAGGAACTGAACGACCTAGTCATAAATAAAAATCCCCATCACATAACATAAATTGTCTATATTACCATACAAAGTACTCATAAGATACAGTGGGACAAGTATAGCCCAAGATCTGTTACCAAGGAGGATTCAAGGACTATACGTCGTGACTACCCCTCACTTTTCGAGCATCTGTGATGCCCATTTTCACTTAGATAACTACTTGTACTAAGACTCTATTTGGTAGTTCCATGTTATTTTATGAACGCTATGTAATATTGTGCATTTATTTGGACAAATGAAACTACTTATATAAACCAATAGATATATTAGGTATTGTTGATTAAAATATTGTTGTATGACTTATTTGATTGTACGACTTAACTGATGTACGACCTACTTGGTTATGATTTATCTAATGTATGACTTCCCAGAGTTATTGATGTTTGACATATGACTTACGGGGATATGATTTATCTAATGAATGACTTATCAAAATTTTGGTTTAGCTAATGTAGGATTTATTCTAGTATGTCTTATTAAGTACAAATTGGGACATGGATGTTGAACTTCATAACTTGAGGATTAAGATCACTTATCTATATATGTTTTTGGTTTTTATGTATATGCATGGATGAGAACTAACCTGCAGATTGCAAGGAACTATATGATAACCAAGATATATACTCCCGATGGGAAATGTTGACATATCTGACGAGGAATGCTATGATGTACATTGTTCTATTACATTTTGTATCTACTTGATATGCACTATTATGATATGGGTAAAGTGTAAATGATACAAGTGACAATACTACCTGACTTGATTATTCGATGATAAGTATCCAACCAAGTTCGTAGTGTGGTCCATATTAGGGTGTTGACCCTAGTTTTGAGGAGGGGTGGAGGTATTTCCCACCGTGTAACCTCCAAGCCTGGAATCGTGGGAGGGAAGTGATGGACACGCTCCCCTAGACGTGTGATGACAATTTCCAGTTGCCTACTGGGGAAGTTAGGTCGATATAGTCGACGCTTCCGCCATATTGGTTTTATCAGTGGTTAGATCGGTATAGCCGATGCCATAGTATATTGCAACAGAGGACGGATAAGATGGGGGTAGAAATAGGTTAGGAAGGATAGGAGGTTATAAGTTAGATTGGAGACTCTTGATGGAGGTGGTATCATTGCTTGACTTAATTTGACTACTATATTTATCTCTATTTTGCTATCCCTTATTTTCAAAATCATTCTGTCATTTTCACTCCAACTTCGGGACAAAGTTTTCTGAAGGAGGGGTGTATGTAATGCCTCAATTGATCCCATAAGGCAAATTTTGATTAGCTTTTAATTAATTTGTAAATAATGACTTATAATTTTTGGGTAATATCTACACTTGTGAAATTGTAATTTTATTTTATTTTTACTGTTATGACCTTTATTTTTTATTTCATTTCTAATATGTCTTCTCAAATCAAATTTTAGATGATGTATGGTCTTTCCTCATTTAATTCTAAAATCAAATATCTAGATTTTGTACATCCAATATGTCATTTGAATTTAACTTGTAGATAAGGTATGGCCTTTCCTCATTTAATTCTAAAATCAAATATCTAGATTTTGTACATCCAATATGTCATCTCAATTTAACTTGTAGATAAGGTATGGCCTTCCCTCATTTAATTCTAAAATCAAATATCTAGATTTTGTACATCTAATATGTCATCTCAATTTACATTTTGGTCTTCTCCCATTTCTTTTTTAATAAAATATCTATATATGGTAGGAAAGTCAATGTTAATAAATGAGAAGGATGGGGGGGTAGTCATGAAATTAATGGCAAGTAGTTGAAGTGGATGAGAGGAAAAGATATAAAAGGGAAGGAGGATGAGAGGAAAGGGGAGGAATTTTTTATATTTTTTGGCATGGTGGAGGATTTTGGTCTGGTTTGGCCTATTAGAGGATTTTGGTCTTGTTTGGCCTTGTGGAGGATTTTGGTCTTGTTGTGGCATTGAAGACGATTCTTGGCCTTGTTTTGGCATTGAGGAGGATTCTTGTCTTGTTTTGGAACTGAGGAGGATTTCCGGTCTTGTTTGGAGTTGGAGGGTGTTGATTCCCACTCGGACACACTACAACTGGTTGGACTTAGGGCTTGGAGGGCTAGGGAGCCTGTGGAGGTTCCTTGGGCTAGGAAATCAATCCTAGTTGGCTAGGAGGTAAATCTAGTCGAGTAGCCCAACAAGAGCGTCTCAAAAAAAGTCAGGTGCATCTCAACCAAGCGAGTGATACAAGTATTCTTCGATTGCTAATTACTTATATAAATTGCTGGAAAAAGAAAAGAAAAGAATTTGTTTAATATGTTGTAAATAAATTTTACTTGTATATTGTCATCAATTAAATGTTGAAGATAGATTTTATTCTCCTTCATGTTGTGTTTAATTTCAATGATATAATTAGTTTAGTTAGAAGTCCTAGATTAGGTCTTCACATCAAATTTGACAATTAATTTACAAATTTTACAATTTTAATAAAATTGAATCATTAGAATACATACAATTACAAATACAATTTTACAATTTCACAATACAATTACAATTTTACAATTTTATATATAATTACAATTACAATCACAATCACAATTTTACAATTTTACTGCATACGGTAGTTATGGTTCAAATTTGACAATTAATTTACAATTTTATGAATTTACAAATTTACAAATTTTACAATTTTAATAAAATTGAATCAAGACAATACATACAATTACAATTACAATTTTACAATTTTACTGCTTACAGTTACAATTATAATTACAATTTTACAATTATACTACATACAATTACAATTTTACAAATTTACAAATTTTAATAAAATTGAATCATGACAATACATACAATTACAATTACAATTTTAATAAATATCATGATTTAATATTAAAAATAAACATCACGATCATGATAACCATCGTACAAACGTCATATCTTAAAATACACATTCAAATTCACTAACATCATCTAATCATCATGATCATGATCATCTAACAAAACACCAGCATTGTATAACATCATCACAACACAAACATCAAATATACATCTCTTGTCAAATAACTGCTATAAGATACACATCTATCTGCAAGCACATTAAATAAATATATCTAACATGACCTAACAATATACACATCATGATGAACACCAACATGTAAATTAAGTACATCAGCATGAACATAAAATACATGCACTATATATATATATATATATATATATATATATATATATATATATATATATATATATATATATATATATATATATATATATATAATGTCAAAAATATACAACTGTAATAGAACTACATATAAATGTCAAATATCTGGTGGTACATCAATACTATAACTAGTGGAGGCCTGCTCAGTCGATGGTGCCTGCTCAGGTGGACGTGCCTTCTCAAATGGTGTTTGCTTAGGAGGTGCCTGCTGAGATCGTGCCTGCTCAGAAGATGCCTGCTTAAGACTAGATGTTGGTTTCTCATCCCCGCGAGGCGAAGGAGGAGGAGGTGGAGTACTAGAATGATCACTCCCCTCATGATCATGATCATGCGATGAGTTGTTGTGTTGCGCATCTCCATGGTGCCTATCCCTCCTAGCCGCCAGTAGCTTAGAAGCTCCGACGATATGACGCATAAGGTTCATCATATCATGGGGCATGCCCCTTCTGAGCTCTGTGAGCGCACGACCAGCCTGTATCTCTCTGATCATCACAAGGAAGAATCCCTCATCAAACAGGAGTCTACATAGTCATTTGCCCATCTCCATCTTGAATCAAATATCCTCCCTACGCCACATGCCTGCGGGAATATTCACCCAAAGAGGTCTCTCACCCTCTACGGCCTCTGCCATCTCCTTGTCATCTACAGGATCATTCGATGGGGGTGGAATCATGTCCCCAACGAATATGCCAATATCTACAAAATATATAATACACAACAATAATTAGACAATTTAATAAAACAAGTTAAAGTACGTGTTAGAATAAATTTTATTCTAATTAATTAAGACAATAAAATGTAACTATATTAATTTAAACAAAACACTAATATTACCTCTAGCATCTGGTGGCTCATCTTGTGTGAAGAGGATGTCGGTACACCCTCACCAATCCAAACCCACGTAAGGACACGACACCATCACGAACATGTGAACATCCACACTGGCTAGCAGCTCCAGTGCATCACTAGAAATCCTGGTTGGATACTCGGACATGCCCCTCTTGGGCATCATCTCATCCCATATGTGAATTTGAACCTATATCATCGGCCTACGAGTCTCACGCACAAAAGTCGGCCTCATCTAAGGAAACCTCTCAAAAAAAAAAAAAAAAACTTTGAATCAAAAGGGAATGTCAACCTCCCCTGTGCTTGAGAACGAAATCTATCTAAGGCTATACAAAACTATCGCAAAAAAATGGCAAACCATCTAACAAGTTGTGGCCTCTGAAATAAAGAATCAACATAAAATAAAAGAGGGCAACTAATGTGTTTCTCGTCACTGGTATAATGAGAAATGGTAGTCAGTAATAGTGAGAGGCACCTAACCTCCTCTGGACCAAAAAAAGAAATTTGTAGCTGTTCACCAGACACCTGAAAAATTGCAGGAGAAAGTATATCATCCCCAATATATCTCTAGGAGTACACCAACTGACTCCCTGTTGCATAACCGATGGGGACAACAGGGAACTGGGGCAAATCCTCCCCTCTCCTAGATAGGCCAATACAAAAATGAATGTCTTCCTCAGTGGATTGGTACCACTGGTCAGGACTGACACAGAATGCCTGTCGGTGGGCATCCCACCTATAGATAAACTGTCCTAATAACCTACTATTCTCTCCCTCTCCCTTGTCTCCCACTGTTGTATCATGTTATAATTGTCATCCATCTACTCTTGTTGTTGTCTTTCCTCTCTTATTTGACGTCGCTGAATGATTCACATATTAAATACATCAGCCTCCCTCATACATAAAACCTAAATTTTTTTATTAAATGACAAATATATTTACAAATATATAAATATAACTTTATATCGAAAAAGAAAAAAAACATTCGATGCACCACAAAAAACAGTCACGCACCGTCCACGGTGCACATAAAAAAACATCATGCACTGCGACAACAAAAACTATTACTTAGCGGTGCGTTGAAAAAACATATCTGCCCTGGGCCATTTCTTCTAATACAACGCACCGCCAGTTTGCGACATTTTACCACTAGTGGTGCAGTACCAAACACACACTGCCTCGGTGCGGTATGTTTGATCGATGCACGGCTATAAATTAAATATTGTGGTATGTCCCGGTAAACTAACGCATCGCCATAGATAAATTGTTAATTTAAAAAAATTAAACTGTCGGTGCAGCCGGAAACCGACATGCATCGCATTATTTTATTGTTATTGCAGTGCGCTTTGTCTTGGTACCGCACCGGGATGTCACATTAATCGCCCGGTGTGGTTTCCGTTAACACCACTCACAGTGCGGCCTGTAAATTTACATGGAGCAACGGGAATGGTCCAAGCTGAATAGCTCGAACGCGCTGCACAGGGAAAAAAAATAATAAAAAATGGTGAATTTTAGCTCAATTTTAAAAATTAATTCTCTAAAAGCTGAAGTTGGTGAGAAACAAGTATATTACCTACACATTTGCGCATCGAGGAAGCATCTTTGCAACAGAATCCTAAAAACCAAATTTTCCCACCATTTTTCAAAATTCGAAGTCCACACAATGAGAAATGGACGGAAGAAATGCGGGCAATGGGAGAACCAATGGCAGGGTGCCTCACAGAAGGAAAATTCACACCTGTGCTTGAGAGCTCTACAACAATGTAACAAGTAAAAATGAATTTTTTTACGATCGGTAATTTTTTTAAAATTAACCCTTTTTTAGTGTGCTCGATTATGAGATGCACCGGGAGGTTGTATCAATGGCACATCGCACTTCTTTATGATGAGCTGGATAACTGTTACACAGTAATTTGTCACCGTCCTTACCATTCCCCGTCCCGCACAATGGAGGACCCATTATGTGACCTGTGAACACTGTCATGCCTTGAAAACATCATCAATGCATCCTTCTGAGTATGAGCTTCATTTCCCCTTGAGACATCTCCTTGCAAAATCCATGAAAAACAGCTCTTTTTGCATTGGCGCGGGTAGACAGTTCAGTGCTCGCGCCAATCAGGGAAATCCTGTAAAGAGGTCGCGCCACTTGGCGCTCTGTCATAGAGCAGCAATCGCGCACCCATTTTAGGGACTGTTTTTTAAATATGGATGGCGGAAGTTGAGTTCAAACAAACTCACAACCATTGCCTATCTTGAGTTGGGAGGTTTGGCTACGGGAGTTCTATGGAAGGGAAGTGGTTTTGCCACCTTCTATGGAACCTTCCTTGTTGATAGGGCCAATCCCATAATAATAGGGATCCCAACTCCCTCCTTCCCCATCTATAAAAGCTTGCTCAGATCCATGGCAAGCTAGTCTTGAAGTGCTGAAGCTTTGCATCTCCTATTCCCAAGTGCCTTTGTGCTGTAAAGAATCCCTTCTTTCCCTTAAGGCCCATTCAAGCGAGGAGACCATTGTTACGAGACTCTGGAGAGGTTTCCCTTTCCTTGGCGAGCTTTGCGAGACGTGGACGACCGGAGACCCGTTCAAAGGAAGCTGCGACGTCAGAACTTGGTTGTAACTTCTATTCGTTTATCATTTTAATAGATGAATATGATTATGGTTCCACTCCTTTTTCCATCATGTTAATGCGAGTAATATCTTTTCTGACCGATGTTTAGTTACGTATGCTGGTTCCTATGCATGTATCTGTTCGTTTCTTCTGTGTGCAGGTGTTCATCCACGGAGATCGTGGAAGGATTGTGATCTTCCAGGGCTGAAGGACGGGGACATCTTCTTCTTCAGATCTAGCGTTGGAATTCAGGTAGGCTCTTATCCCAAGTCTTTCATTCGTAACTAGGAGCTTGCGTCATAGCATTGTTTGTTTGTTGCTAGACCCCTGCTGGGCTAGTAGGGATCGCCTCTGTCCGCAGAGGGGATTTACCTCCTCAACAAATTGGCGACTCAACTGGGGATCGTCCGGTTTTCCTTGTCCCGTTTATGATTGGTTCGCTTTGATTGTTTCTCCTTGCTTGATGAACCTTCTGGGTTGGATTCTTTCACTATTTTAGCTTCTTGGTTTGCTTAGCTTGTATTGGTCTACTTTCAGAGTAGCTTGTCTTTTAATTTTTTGAAGAACTCGACTGGCGCGGGTTTTAACCCGACAGTCGCGCCACTTGGCGCTTGTTGCATTTGTCTGTCTCGCGCCAATCGGCCTCTGGCGCCAGTTTCAAGTCCACAGTCGCGCCACCCCTGTGACTTTTTTGAGTTTTTTCATTTTTTGGCTTTCTGAGCTTGACCAGTACTTTTCTTCTTGATTTTCTGATTGTCTGAGTGTGTTGGAGTCTTGTTTGACTGGAATTCACCGCTATCCTTTGGTTGTTTGCCTATGTCTATCGATTTCACGATTTGAGCCCTAGGGCATCTAGTGGCTTAGTGAATCGAGCCCTCCATTGGGAGTTTTGGTGTTCTGATTGTCCTGTCAACTTGTTGATTGATTCTCCACGCTCTCTTACCAGTCTTTGATTGTTTTCCTACGTCTTTTGAGTGATTGTTCATTCCTTCATTCAGAATTCGTTTGCCTTGCTTTGGACCCAGATCACACGGTCCATCGAAAGTTTTCAAGTCTTTCTTTGCTTTGAGGGACTTTGGGTCGATTTAGAGATTTGGTTGCTTGCTTCGTTGAGTGAATGTTGTTTGCTTCGCTCTCTTAGATATCATTTCTCAAATTGTTCCTTTTGTTTTCAGTGCACATTAGCCATTAAACATTGAAAATCAAAAAAAAAAATATATGATCTCTTTTGCTTTTGTTAAATTAGTGCAAATTGTGATCTTTTCCATATTGCTAGTGATTAGTGTTTGAATGAAAAGTGTGCAATTGCATTAGTTGCATTAGAGATGTTCTTGTTTGTATTCCGTTCATTTCGTTTGTATAAAATCTCTCAACTCTCATTTAACTAGTTTTCATCGAACGAAATGTTGCACCGTGGCATATAGCTTGCATTTAGGAGACACTACATACGATAGGGCCTGGAAATTGAAACTTAATTGAAGATCAACTGTAAAATTTATTCAATTAACCTAAGGCAACATTGGAACTTAACGCAACATATTTAGAAGGTCTAGGCTAGAGACGTGTTTCGTCGTTAAACCTAGCGGTTGTCGTTAATATCGTGGCTTTAGGCAGTAATAGTACGAGACTTCGCTCCCCGTACGTGTGCCTATAAAGGAGACCCCTATGGTTTTAATCCTTTATCCATAGGAAGCCGAGTCTGCCGCCCTATACCCGTGATACACCGAACACAGCATTCGGGGAGACTACCTGCACGTACGGAAAGTCCTTGGTCGATTTCTGTTTCATTTTTGAAACCAAGGTGTATATTGCAGTTCACGGATATTTGGTACACCCTTTGTGCCTAGTTTTTCCTGAGCAGTCATTTGGTCTTTTCCGACTCCCTAAACTTGAAAAGACCGTCAAGCGCTTGTCCTTTCACGCTTGTATCAACTCTGAAAGAGATAGAGTCATCTTTTTATCGTTTCTCGACTCTTAAAACATGCAACGGTAGAATTTGTTTATTTTCCAATGTGGTAAAATCAATCTCCCACGATAACACACCCGTTTAGATATTGCTTGTGACTGTTTGATCGTGTGTCTTAACTCGTTTTCAGCCCGTGTGTGTGTGTGCTCTCTTCTTCTAGTCTTTTGTCACGGTGGCGGAACCCTCGGTTTCGTCTACTGGTAGTCCTTACACGGACGATTCTTCGGAGGCTTCTGAGCCTTCTGTTGAACCACAACAGCCTGTTGTTTCCGAGTTCCCTGACGGGGGACCGGTCCTCGCCGAGCAACCCTTTGGAGAACCAGTTGAGTTCAACTGGCCCTTTTCGGACCCTGTGTCTGAATTGAGATTAGGAGCTGATTTCCTTTCTCTTACATCGGGTTCACCGTTTGTTGCTGCTGTTTTTCCTCCTAGTCCTCGCCGTCTTCTGCGTGATTTAACGGCGGGATCAACCATGAGTGATTCTGGTGAGGAAATTCCCGGGTCTGATGACTATCAGCGCATCCCTCGTAGATTGTTTGAGGGAGACGAGTCTGAGCTGGCTACCACATCGTCAGCTGGTCCTTCTTTGCCACAGGGATACAGATCTCTGGGTCAGATTATCTCGGCTGCTGCCTCTATGGGAATATCATCTCCTGCTTCGAGGCCAGCTGCCACTACACCCGGGGTGTCTCCTTCGACGCCCGTCACTTCTGTTCCCGTGCGACCCACTGTTTGTGTGGCTGCCTCTTCTGCTGTTGTCTCAGCATCTGCTACTAGATCTGGGCCGACTCCTGAAGACATTTATCTAGCTACTGCTATACCGGAGAATATCTCTCCGGAGGAGTATCGGTTGTTTTTACAGCAGCCGAACGCCGGGGCTGGACAAATCCCCCAAGATCCTTACCGATCTTTCTTTTCGCACTATGCGCAGGACGGCACTCCCGTGTATGGTTTCCCGGGTCAGCTTGATGAGCATGGGGACATTTTGCATCTTCCTGCTCCTGAGGCTTATCTGTATGCTCAAGGTTTACCGTACAACCAGGCTCAGAACCTGCAGGCACAGCCTTTTCAAGGCCAACCTGCAGGCCAACATGGCTATCAGTACGACCCGCAGGGACAGCCCAATCAAGGCTACCCTGCGGGCCAGCAAGGGCCATTCTATAATCCACAAGGACCGTATTATAACCCTGCTGGTCAACCTGCTCAGCCTCAGCCGGGGTATCAACAGGGACCGGCCTATGGTCCTGGGGGGCAAATCCAGCATTCTTTACCGATGCAACCGCAGTATCCTGTTGTCTCTAACGTTGCATATCAGCCAGGACCACTTTATGGTTCTGCTTCAGGTCAAACTGGTTTCCAGCAAGCACCTGGTCCTGTTCCACCACCAGGCCAACCGGGTCATCCGGTACAACCTGGTGTCCCGCCTCCAGGCCAACCGGCTTATTCGGTGCAACCTGGGACTCACTTACAACCAGGTCAGCCTGCGCAACCAGCGCCGCCTGTCTATCCGGGCCAACCTGTTCATTCAGGGCCGCCCCCTCATTCGGGCCAACCTGTTCATTCAGGGCCGCCCCCTCACTCGGGTCAACCTGTTCATTCAGGGCAGCCCTCTCATTCCGTTCACTCTGCTCAGCAGCCTGCTCATTCAATGCCGCAGCCAAATCAACAGCTGCGCCCTACGTATCAGGCTCCGCAGGGTTCCACTTATCAGCAGTCTACTCATCCTCAGAGTGGTTATTATCCTCATGGTCAATCTCAACCGAACTATAACCACTCTGGAGGCTCTCAGTATCCACCTCCTCCACCCGGTTCTAACTATGCTCAGCAGCCAAATCCAAATGCTGCTTATACGGGGCAAACGCCTAATCAGGGCCCGAACCCTGGTTATCAAGCCCCACACAATGGTTACCGGCAACCAAATCAGTCTGGCTATACGAATTATGCCCCTCACGGTCAGAATCCTACGGGACAGAACCCATGGGGGCAGGGATATTCACAACCATCGTGGAGCATGGGTACCGGACCTTATTCTGGGACTGGCATGGGAATTAACCCTCCATTGTCGTTCCTGGCTACCTTGGATCTACCGGACGTTTCAAAGTTGACCAATGATTCGATTTCTCATAATCCATATTGGCCTCCGGTTCCAACCAAGATACCAGGAGATTGTCCCAAGTTTGAGGGTAAATCTGGCGAAGACCCCCAGGCGCATGTGATGACGTATCACCTCTGGTGTTCGTCTAACTCTTGGACTGACGATTCGGTTCGCCTGCGTCTTTTCCAGCGTACTTTAACAGGAGCTGCTGCTAAAAAAGCAGGGTACCATTCGAGTCTGTGTAGATTATCGCGATATCAATCGCGCCTGTCCTAAGGACAATTATCCCACTCCGTTTATCGATCAGATTATTGACGATTGCGCCGGGAGTGAGATCTACTCCTTAATGGACGGTTTCTCAGGTTACAACCAGATCAATATCGCACCTGAGGATCAACATAAGACCACATTCATCTGTCTGTGGGGCACTTTTGCATATAAAAAACTCCCGTTCGGCTTAAAGAACGCTGGCGCCACGTTTCAGCGTGCGATGTCATATGCTTTTCATGATATTCGCCATATTGTCCAGCCTTATCTGGACGACTTGCCTGCCCATTCGGGTAAGCGAGAGGATCATCCTGAACATCTTCGCCAGATATTTCTTCGCTGCAGACGCTACAACATCAGGCTCAATCCTCATAAGTGCGTCTTCTGCGTCGATTCTGGCCGTCTTTTAGGCTTTATAGTCTCGAAAGACGGAATTCGCCTCGACCCTCTGAAGGTTGAGGCCATTATAAATCTCCCATCACCCTCCTCCCTTTATCAGTTGCAGAGTCTGCAAGGGAAAGCGAATTTTCTTAGACGCTTCATCCCGAATTACGCCGAGGTGGCCAAAGGATTCACTCATTTGTTAAAGCAGAATGTTCCCTTTCATTGGGACGAAATCGCTCAAGAATCCTTTGAGAAGCTGAAGACATTGCTCGTCAATGCTCCGTTGCTTCGTCCTCCGGACTACCACCGCGAATTTACTTTGTATCTAGCCGCCGCATTAAGCACCATCGCCATGGTCTTGGTGCAGGATGACGAGAACAGTGATGAACATGTTGTTTATTACCTCTCTCGGAACCTTCTCGACCCGGAAACGCGTTATGCACATGTCGAGAAGTTGGCCTTAGCAGCCGTACACGCCGTACAACGCTTTCGCCATTACATCCTGTTGCGCACGATAACAGTGGTTTCAGACTGCAACCCCGTGACATATATTCTTTCTAGACAATTGCTGGGGGGCAATTACTCCAAATGGATCGTCATCCTGCAGGAGTTTGATTTGGAGTTCACCACTGCCAAGTCAACTAAATCACTGGTCTTCGCGGATTTGATATGTTCTCTCCCTACAGACTCTCTTCCGGAACAATCTGAAGATCATATACCGGACGAAACGCTGTTTCTTATTGATACTCGTGATCCTTGGTACGGAGACATCATAGTGTATCTTCAGACCGCAACATTCCGGTCTGAGTTGGATAAAGCTGCACGTCGTCGGATTCGGCACCAGTCCCAACCCTACCGCATAGTAGGAGATACCCTATATCGTATTGGAGTAGATTCGGTGCTCCGACGATGCCTTACCTTGGACGAGGCTGAGAAAGTCTTGAATGACTGCCACAGTGGCGCCTGTGGTGGACACATGTTCGGATATGCCACTGCCCAAAAGATTCTGAGGGCAGGTTATTTCTGGCCTTCTATATTCAAGGATTGTATCACTGCAGTCCGAAAATGCCATCCGTGCCAGATTTTCCAGCGCAAGATGCGCGCGCCGCCGTTACCTTTGCATCCCGTTATTACCGTCGGCCCTTTCGCGAAATGGGGCGTGGATTTTATGACGTGTAACCCTCACTCGGCCGGGGGGCATGCGTATATCATTGTCGCCGTCGACTACTTCACTAAGTGGGCCGAGGCGATGCCTACACTAGCTGCTGACGGAAGAACGGCTGCTTCGTTTTTATTCAACCATGTTATTGCACGATTCGGGGTTCCTCAAGCTATCGTCACTGATCACGGTACTCATTTCCGTGATTACATGATGGCGGAGCTGACAGTTGCGTTGGGTTTGCGTCACGACAGCTCAACGCCATACTACCCTCAAGCAAACGGTCAGGTTGAAGCGGTGAACAAGGTTTTGGTCACTATGCTTCAACGAACGGTTGGGATTCATAAATCCAGTTGGCATCTCCAACTGTTCTCAGCTCTCTGGGCGTACCGAACATCTGCTAAAAGTGCAACCGGATTCACACCATTCCAACTGGTGTACGGTCTGGAAGCTACTTTGCCGGTTGAATGTGAAATTCCTTCGCTCAAATTATCTGTGGAGCTCTTACCGGATACTTCTCCTGAGGAAGAGTGTCTTCTGTATCTCGAACGGTTGGATGAAACCCGTCGTCTAGCTACTTTGATTATCGAAGCACAAAAGAAGAGGGTCAAATCTCATTTTGATCAATCTGTTTCTCCCCGTTCTTTCATTGAAGGAGACCTAGTCCTCTTGTACGATCAGGCACATGATAAGCTTGGTGCCGGAAAACTCCAGCCCATGTGGCACGGTCCCTACATAGTAAAACGTGTTTTGAAAAATGGGGCCTACGAGCTTATAGACTACGAAGGAGTTCCATTGGCGCAGCCCAGAAATGGGCTGTACCTTAAGAAGTACTACGCTTGAAATGATTTCTTGGTGTGGTGTGTGTACATAGGTGTGTGATTGTCATTTGTGTGCATGGTGTGGTGTGCTTTGTAAACATCTTTCTGCTGATCGGGTCTTCCTGGTTGTGCAGATGTCTTTTCATCCATTTGTTGGTTTTGCGGATGGTGCCTCCCGCAGTACCAGGAATCTGTCTTCCGCAGCCTGGGTAATCTACGATCCTGCTGGTGAGTTGATTGACCTGCAAGGTGTGTGTTTAGAACGTACCACGAACAATATCACGGAATATAGCGCCGTGTTGGAATTATTAACCGAGGCAATAAACCTTGGTATCCGTGAATTGCTCGTGTACCTAGATTCACAGCTTGTAGTGTTGCAGCTAAACGGGCACTATTCGGTAAGAAACCCGTCCATTTTACGATTGTATTTGCGTATTCGATTACTGGAAAGGAATTTTGAATATATTACATATCATCATATACCCAGGCATTTGAATACATTAACAGATGCAGTAGCAAATTTGGTGTTAGATAGACATTTGCGCAATTTATAAATCATCATCACATGTAAAAGAAGACTCATCCAGAAATAGATATGCATATATATAGATATCGAAATGTTTACATAGAAGTGTGTCACATAAAACTCAAAAAATATACATAATTGTCTTAATACATCCGGAGACACTGTGTCTCTCAAAAAATAGGTGTGGCTAAATCCTAGAGACTAATCAACATGGTGCTCATGATAGCACGTCACTGCACGCACTAGCCGCCTCAGGATTCGGTGGAGTCGGTTTGGAACTCCCACCGTATGGCGCTGGTACTCCATCGGTACGTCTGACAGTCGGGCATAGTCTGGGATCCCATGGACGATCCCCTCGAGGTTCTGAACCAGTGCCTCTCCTCCGGTGCCTTCCCCCTGGATCTCAGGGGCGAGTTGTGTCCTCCGGGAGATAGGAGACATCCCGGCTGGTCTCTCAGGTCCTACATCTGCATGCATTTATAATTGTGTTTAGACAAGTATGTATTAACAAAAAAAACATATAAACATAAAATCAAAATATGAGGTCTTACCCAGCTCTTCGTCCCAGTCGTCTCCTTCTGGCAGTGGGAGATCTGGGTCCCCTGTAAAGTCGGTTCCCGCATAGGGCCAATCTTCCACAATGATCAGTTGGCGCCGTAGCCACCTAAAGAACTCGGGCTTCCACGACATCTGTTGCCCGCCTCCAGATCTGGGCATCAGTGCTGCCCAGCGAGCCATCCTTGGCTCTCGTGGTACCGGACTCGCCACATGGGCCTCTTGGCCCTGGAAGGTTGGTATGCGTTCCAGAATGAACGATACCAAGATGGAACCATACCCAAACTGCTTCAGTTTGTTCTGTTTGCACTTTGTAAGCTGCCTTTTCATGTTGATCGTGACAGCTGTTGCCCAGTCATACAGTCGGGGACCCATGCACTCTGAGGCCAGTAAGAGTTGAGTCTTTGTAGCCTCGTGCGGTGCCTGCGATCCAGCAGCCCGCGTAATGGTGTGGAGTACAACTCTCAGTGCTAGGTCGGGGATGGTTGAGATGTATACCTTCTTACTCCCTGTTCCTGTTTGTGCCCCACGGCACACCCGCGCCATTACTTCTTCCATCTTCTCCCCTGATGGTCTGCTCCCAGTCAGTACAGGGATTGGACCCCTGCGGGATAATCCAGTAACGAAATAAATGTCAGCGACCTCCAATTCCAACACCTGGTCTCGTATTCTGAATACTTGGTCATTTTCATCCCAGAGGTTGATCGGATATTGGAGGAGCTCAGGCTGAGCTCGTAAGCATGGCGTGAGGAAGAACTTTTTTAAGCCACAGTCTCTCAGAGCATTCATACATGCTTGGCTTTGCATGGCCTCTTCGTCCTCATCTCCGTGTTCTCGTTCCTTCCATTCGATTGCCATTTTGACTGTTTATCTGCATTCACATGGTCCAAAACCCCTGATTAGATCTTTTGTAAGCTTCAAAATTCAAGAAATTTGGCATAAATAGTGGAATTTTAGGCGGAAATTTGGGTTCCACCGCTGGCGCGACTGTTTTGCTGACAGTCGCGCCATGTGGCGCGGGCCCTTTGGTAAAAAGAGCTCAGTGGCGCGGGTCCGTGCCCGATACCCGCGCCACTTGGCCCAGCCCTAAAAATTCAAAAGTGCCCTTACAGAGCTGATTTCTAAGGGAAAATCATTAAAAAATGCATGAAAAGAAAGAGAAGAGGAGCGCCTCTTACCTGTCACAGACGAGACGCTGAATGGTTGCCTGGATTGGTCGCAATCACCGTCAGAAGATTCTGCTCCAAATGGACCACTGTTGCTCTCCACAAGGTAAATAGTAAAAAGTAATTTTATTTTTTACCATTGGACATATTTATAACTTTTCGACGTTAAATGAGCTTTAAAAGTTATTTTTTTTGTCAAATATTTGCATGTATTATGTCGAAAATGGATTTTACGCTTGTTGGGTATGTGTAGCAGCAGGTTTTTGCGACTTAAAAGGTGGAAACAAGTTGTATTTTATACTTTTTCGGACTCGGTAAATACACGAAAAAGTCACTCTGGAGTCATCTTTCAGCTCTTTTCTGACTCTCTAAATATGAAAAGATCGCCGAGGCACTTGTCGTTTCGATCTCGTTAAAATGGACACGAATCGACATTCACCCAGTATAAGTTTAACCCTTTTTCGGGCTGGGCTGGATCGATTACGAAAAAGGAATACCCTAGCCTATCGCGACTAGGAGGTTTTTCCGGATATTGTTTTCTACCTTTTCGGATCTGGGGAACTATTTACGAAAAGGGACCTGTGGAGTTTTCTTTTCCGCTGTCTTTTCAAACTCTCTAAACATGAAAAGACGCCGAGTTCTTCCTATGTCAGACTCGTTAAACCCTGATGACATTGGATTTCGTCGAAATGACGTTCTCCGAGTTTCTCCTTCCTAGGACTCGTTAAATGCACTAGGATGGATTCGCCCGAAGGGCGGACTTATATCAAAAGCATATGCTATCCCCTTCAAGCTTGTTATCAAAAATAATTGGGGTACTCGCCAGAAATGGTGGGGGAAAAATGGAACCATCGTCGTTGTCGTCGGCAGTATGTCGCTCTTGAACATGGCACTTGTATGCATTCGTGTCGGGTTGGGGACATCTCATCTCGCTGCTTCACTTTGCTTCCATGGGTTTGGGTAATCTCTTTTGACCTCTCATCTGTTCACTGCCTCGTCGCCATGACCTTTGATCCGTTGATGTCAAATACTGCCAAGTCCATTGTCGTGCCGTTCGTATGTTCAAGAGAAGTTGGCCTCTGCAAATATCAACCTTCCTCTGTTTCTCATATGATCCTGATTCACAACAAAACATTATGTTCCTCTGTCTCGTGTCGATGATGTGGGAATCATTATGGCCCACCTTCGATCAAGGTCACTTTCTGTCGACTTCAACTCATTATCCAGGAAGTTGGTCTAGAGACTCCTGATGGTACCTTGGAGCCTGCATGCCTTAATGGCAGGTTCGTCGCATTCGACGAGAGGTTTTCATTATTGGCCTCCGATCGGATGATTCTGCGGGTGTTCGACGTCGGCTCATTTATTCACACGCCGTAGATTGTACCTGGAGTACCTTGAGGACCATCGTCATTATTGGTGGTTTCTCTCGCGTCTGTTAACGGCTTTCATTATTGGCTGGTAATCAGACGATGTTCTTGCATGTTCGACATCAGCTCACACATTCGCATGCTAGAACTTGTACTTATTTGGGTCGAGATGGAGCGCAAGACCCTGGATTGTGTCTGTTGTAATCCAGGCTGCGATTGTGGATTTTTATCATTATGTACATGACTCACTGATCGGATGGCTGCGACCATACCTAAGTCTATTTGTTTGATCTTAGTTGGATGGCTGCGCCCATACCCTAGATCCGGATTATAGCATACTCTGTTCGGATGGTTGCGTCCATACCATATATATACATCATGTACTTGAGATATCAGTTGTATCTTTCTGTGCAGGTTTTCCGACGGCGGGCCTTCAGTTGGACATGTTCTCGTAAAGCATTTCACCCCTCTCTCTCTCGGGCCTCATGCTTTAAGGGGCATCTGTTACACAGTAATTTGTCACCGTCCCTACCATTCCCCGTCCCGCACAATGGAGGACCCATTATGTGACCTGTGAACACTGTCATGCCTTGAAAACATCATCGATGCATCCCTCTGAGTATGAGCTTCATTTTCCCTTGAGACAACTCCTTGCAAAACTCATGAAAAACATCTCTTTTTGCATTGGCGCGGGTAGACAGTTCAGTTCTCGTGCCAATCAGGGAAATCCTGTAAAGAGGTCGCGCCACTTGGCGCTCTGTCATAGAGCAGCAATCGCGCCACCCATTTTAGGGACTGTTTTTTAAATATGGATGGCGGAAGTTGAGTTCAAACAAACTCACAACCATTGCCTATCTTGGGTTGGGAGGTTTGGCTGCGGGAGTTCTATGGAAGGGAAGTAGTTTTGCCACCTTCTATGGAACCTTCCTTGTTGATAGGGCCAATCCCATAATAATAGGGATCCCAACTCCCTCCTTCCCCATCTATAAAAGCTTGCTCGGATCCATGGCAAGCTAGTCTGGAAGTGCTGAAGCTTTGCATCTCCCTATTCCCAAGTGCCTTTGTGCTGTAAAGAATCCCTTCTTTCCCTTAAGGCCCATTCAAGCGAGGAGACCATTGTTACGAGACTCTGGAGAGGTTTCCCTTTCCTTGGCGAGCTTTGCGAGACGTGGACGACCGGAGACCCGTTCGAAGGAAGCTGCGACGTCAGAACTTGGTTGTAACTTCTATTCGTTTATCATTTTAATAGATGACTATGATTATGGCTCCACTCCTTTTTCCATCATGTTAATGCGAGTAATATCTTTTCTGACCGATGTTTAGTTACGTATGCTGGTTCCTATGCATGTATCTGTTCGTTTCTTCTGTGTGCAGGTGTTCATCCACGGAGATCGTGGAAGGATTGTGATCTGCCAGGGCTGAAGGACGGGGACATCTTCTTCTTCAGATCTAGCGTTGGAATTCGGGTAGGCTCTTATCCCAAGTCTTTCATTCGTAACTAGGAGCTTGCGTCATAGCATTGTTTGTTTGTTGCTAGACCCCTGCTGGGCTAGTAGGGATCGCCTCTGTCCGCAGAGGGGATTTACCTCCTCAACAATAACTGAGACACACCGGGACGGATTGTATGGAGCACACAGTTCTTCCTTGGAATAAAAACCCTATGCCGGTGTGTAGTTGTACATAAACAGCACCGTCGTCGTCGTTAGTAAATATAACCAAAATGTTGAGTGTCTCGGTGTTCCATTTGGTAGTACGCACCAGTGCGCTTTATATAAAACGCACTAGTGTGTTGTATGTATGAAGTGCACTGTTGTTTTCGTAATAATTAAAAAGAACTTTGTAATGCTTCTTTAGCCTCTACTATGCATCGGTGCGTCACATATATATCAAGCGCACCAATGCGTGTTAGGATTATAAATGCACTGCAAAAAAAACATCCACTCGCCAACCTCCTTTAGCGACCTACGCTACAAACAGATATCTAGGCTATTTTTATAAGGGCTTCCTCAAAAACATCTACTAGAGGGTATTTTCCTTATAGTGTGCGGACTCCAATCTATGTGAGGCAGCCAGATATGCTTCACTGTGGCATTCGCCAGAGCCATTGAGGTTTATTGATAATAAGTTTTTTTGGGTAGGATTTGAGATGAGCTTACGAACAGTGATTAAAAAAAATCCATGGTTATCACCAAGCATTGTGGCACAATATCGACAAATAGCAGAGTTCAAATAAAACTTCCATCATATACACACAAGTGAATAAGGACCTCATTGGGGCCTGGTATGAACTATCGTACCTAGTCGAGGAAGAAGATGTGGAGGCCATAATTAGCCATTGGCTGAGTGATTGGTTAAATCTGCTCCCTAAAGGCAAGGAGTAGGTAGCAACAAGTGGGGCAAAGCCCACTAAGCTAATAGGAAAGGACACGAAGATCACATTCATGACTGAGAAAGAACCTGATACAGAGATTCTGGACACAGGATGGGATGATATTATTGGCAATGATCTACGCACAGATCCAGCTTCTGCCTTTACCACCAAGCGAAGACAGCCATATAAGTTTTGCATGAGCAAGAAGGCGAAGTCCGATAATTCCGCTAGCCCACAAGCCATGGTCCTTATTTAAGGGGCCCTTGATGAAATTGGGGATACCATGAAGTAGGCCACTGAGCACTTATGGATCGGTATTGAAGAAAAATATAAGAAAGTGTTACCATATGTTCACAAGGGTTTGCAAGACTTGCAGGTGCAGATGAGCATTGTTTAGGCAAGCATGAGAGAATTTCAAGTGAGCATGGTTCAACCAAGTGGAGGACAAGATGGTACAAGCACAATTTTTCACAAGTTGGCGCTGACATCTGATACCCATGTGGTGCCTATCCCTACAGGCACAATAATTTTTGACATGTCAGAGCAGCTAAGGTAGGTGACCCTCTGACAGAATACAAAGTTAAATCTCGTTGTGATGCCACTGCAGGATTTGCATGAAATCCACTAGTGCATTGATTAGGAACTAAAGATCAGAGAACATCAGGCTCTCTTGATCATTAAAGATGTTACGAAGGAATGACATAGCATGGATGAGGAAAAGAAGCTTGTTGTCCAAGAGTGTGTGGCTGAAGAAGTGCAATGGTAGAAGCTGGAGGAGGTTATCTCTAAAGTGTGCAGCGAGCTTCCAGAGCTCTAGATGCAGGCTATAGCTGCACCAAAAGATAAAGTGGCCAAGTTGGCCACCAGAGTTAAGAACTCTAAGGAAAAGGTTGATTAAGTGCGCATGGAAATGCGGATGAAGATATTTGATTTGTAGATGCAATTGCATCTTTCCACTCCACCAGAATTCTGGGAGTAGTGTGTTGCAGAGCTGAAAGTTGCATTAGACCAGGTTGAGTCCTGCATAGAGGATTGTGTGCATGTCTTTGGGGAAGTTCTTGATGTATGGGCATCACTGCAAGAGGGTCCTTAGGTGCAAAAGCTATAGGTTGAATTGTGCGTGAATCTGGAACAAATGGATCAGATTAAGGTCACTATTAAGACCTTAGAGCCAATGCAGTAGCTTACCCATCTCCAAGAGGGTAAATACTTATAGGAACATGTTGATGAGTTGTGCAAGAAGGAACAACTACTTACAGATAGACTAAAACTATGGGAAGCTAAAGCCAGCTAGCGCATCCAAACTGTGGAAAATAATTTGAAGGCATTGCGCATGACACAGAGAGGATTCGAGCATAAGGAAGCTAATAAGGTTACAAATACACTACTTGGAGAGATTAATGAGTTTGAAAAGTAGTGCGCCGAAGGAGTTTCCCTGCTAAAGGATGCCTTGAGCAGCGTCAAAGTGAAGATAAATGGTGCACCAGCTTTGTGACTTGGGATGAGTCACAATTTTGTGTTGGGGACATGTTGGAAATGGGATCCCCTCGAAGAAAGTAGCAAGGAAAGACTCCACAGATCGAGGAGCAGAGTGCGCAGCGCAAAGTTTATTTTGAGTCATAGGGGATTTGGGTGGGCCAAATTTCCTTATTATGTAATGGGATGGTGTATTTTTTGAATGTTGGAATCCACCCATGGTTTTGGACCATGGTATTATAAATTCCAAACCTATATAAGGAGTCTAGATAGAAGTCATATATAAATGTAAGATGACAAAAGAAGGCAAGTAAGTTTAAATGATAGATCTTATGAGATGCATTTGGATCTAAGATTTTTTTGAGTATGTGTTTTTGGTTAGAGAAAAGGGTCCTGCAGTTGTGTGCGTGTGCGCAAGGTGAAGTTGAATGTATGAGAAAGATCTGGCCATTAATGAAAGAATTGTTGAGAAGATCTGAGTTATATTGATGTGTTTCTTTTGACTTATGTTTTATGAATGTCTATGATGAATAAAGGTTTTGATTTGTAATTGAATAATGTAGTCTTGTTTATGGTTATTTACTTTGTTTAATAGATGACTAAGTAAGATTTTGTAGTTTGTGGTAATTTCAATAGATGTGTTGAACAACGCCTATAGTATTGATAGATATGTTCTGTGAAGAGCTCATAAGAAGGAAAAGCCCCAAACCCACAATCCTCTATATCTCTCGACACAGAAACCTTGTTCTAACATCCCCCTATATTTCCTTGAGTGAGACTTCGGTCTACGCAAGCAGATCATTGTTGAAAGGGCCAGTAATAGTGGGTTTTGTTGGACTGCGTAGTCACTTTGAACCTGGTTCTAGGCCCCATCAAGCCAATAGGTGTCTAGTCCTTAGCACCCTGGGCATCCCCTAGTAGCATCTATCTCGGCCTTCAATGAAGTATTGGTCCTCTCTTATCATTTTTGGAATGACATCTTGGTACAAATGAAGTTCTAGCCCATCCATTACTCCTCTTATGGTTTGGTGGTGGGCTTACTGCGTTTGATGAGTTGTCCCAAACCTACCACCTTTGTAACATCTAAAACCCAATGGCCTAGTCCTCGTAATTATCATCCTCAATTTCTTGTTTTCCACGTTGCATGAGTGAGGGAGTTAGTTTCACTTAACTATTCGAGGGTGGATGAGACTATTGGCCACCTTCATCCTACAAAACACTCTTTTGTGCATTGAAAACAAAATTTTAACCATAATACACTCAAAAGAAGAGGTGAAAGATAGTGCATACTTGTTCATACCTCGTGGTCTCTGGTTTCCTTGATGTTTGCATGTTTCTTCAGAAATGGTGGTTGATTGCTAATGTGTTGATCCTTTGATGGTTGCATGGTAGATTTAGACATGAGTGAGACTATTTTTTAGTGTCTTATGTGATGCCATTTATTTTTTCCATAAATAAATGCCCAATTCTTTGAGATGAATTAAATATAGACTTATATTTTCATTATAATGTTTCAAATCCCAAGGCTACCGACTTAAATTATCAATCTGAGGCTCGTACAAACCTAAGAGGTGTCGACACTACATGTGCAACATGCAATGTGTCCTCCTTTAATGAAGAGAATATCATGAAATAAAAGCCTAAACTAACTTCATAGATGGAAATGATAATCTATTTGCAATAAATAAAAATGATGTTGGGTTAAATGCAAGTGCTAATCCTAATTTCAAAAATGTAAAGGTTATACTAGCAAAAACGTAAACATTAAGCTAGCAAAATGTAAATGTTCCATTGAAAGGAAACCTAGTATATGGAATGGAAATAACAATGCTTGAAATAGATCCATAGCTTAAGAATAAATAAAGAAAACTAATCTAACTTTTATGAAGGAAATAACATGTAACCAATCACCACATTCCAAAGAGTTTAGATCCATTGACATAGTTTATTATATGTGGCAAACAAGAAAATCATTATTGTGCTATCCAATTCATAAATTTGTCCACTAACACAACATGCAGAGGTGATTTAAAATGGAGAGGAGGTGAAGCTTAAGAATTATTTTGTCTTACTCAATCATGGATTCAGATCCTACGGGTCATGATTCAAGCCTAACAGAGAAAAGTCAAGCTTTTGGAGAAAATCTGGTCAAGTTTACACATGTTATAAGATTGCTACTCCTCGAGATAACTTGTAAAATGCCAAAGAAAATAAAATGAAAATTAGATGGGAAACTTATATTTATAAATTAGGATTTACTAGGACTCTATTCCAAGTGGAATCACTCAAAAATACCCTTGTTAACATGTTTTAAAAAATAGCATAAAATTACTACTCTAAAAACCGGAAATTCAAGAATTAGAGAGCTAGTTAAACTACCAAATGACTAACCTAATAAAGTGAAAATTATATGGAGTAAATTTTTTTAATAAATTTAATGTTTTTATGACCCAATACAATTGGAATCAACTCAAATGAAGCTCATTAACACCTTCTAAAAAATAGTATAAAATTACAACTATTTTGCTACAAGGGACTTCCAGAAATTCTAGATTTGTGAACTAGTAAACCAATCCAAGTAGCTCAATGATGAATATGACTTTTAAAAGTTTTAATAAGGATGCATCATTCTTGTGAATCTATAAATAACCTATAAAAAAACTCGCTTCAATAATTTAACCAATATAACCTACAACAAAAGAGACATGAACACTAAATGCATAAATAAGAGAGATGCAAGTGAGAAAGACATTCAAATGAAATAAAGAGATTGTACAAGAGGCCTTTGAGGCTCCTGGGATGGCCAAGCCCAAGGATACTCAGATTCCTATGAGTTAAACTAATCTTTAAAAGCTAAAAAGGACAACTTCATTATTTGAATCAATCCAACTACATCCCTGCTAGAAATGAAAGTGGAGCTGCTAAAAAACAAATTTTCTCCACAAGAAGACTAAGAATTACATGCCCCCAGAGGAAAATTCAAATTGGTACTTATAAAAAGTGATGAAGAAGGATTCTCCTTGAAAGGAGGCATCTTTCCCATCCAAAATCCCTTAAAAAGTGGATCTTGTTCCCAGCACTAGGAATCTTCATTAAATGGCAAGGAACATGTTCCTAGTTTTTTTCAATTAGTGGAGCTCCAGAAATTTTCAATAATTTCATGATATTTTCTTCATTTATTATCAAATCTTGGTCCATCCTGTAGTAGGGAGAAAGTCCCTGTATTATCCCATTCAGAATTTAGTCAATATTCTCTCTGTATTATGCAAAAATAAATAATGTTAAGCACATAATAAGCAAGGATAAACCAAATTCCTAAGGACCCATTAATACTATGAATTGATTTATGATTTTCAAGTAAGGGGGTCAAATACATGTTTTAAGTGTCTATAAATAATCAAATGGGCCTAATAAAATTTACAATTATGGGGCCTATAATCTCCCCATTACTGAAATTGTTGCTCACCCTTGAGAAACTTAATTGTCTTCCTCATATTTTCCTTTTTCATGGTGTCCTTTGGTATCTTCTTGATGTCTTAGGTAGTTGTAGAGGCGGTTTCTTCTGAATATAACTCAACCATGGATGGTCATGTTCTAGGTGGCCACTCTGATCCTGATACTAGTTTGATGGGCAGACTTGGTGTTGTTGTCCCACATCCTCTACCTTCTTTTATTTTTCAATATGCATCCATTTGTGATTTCTACCCCTCTATTTTTACAATTTGAATAAGATTGATGCTGCAAATTTCTCGGGAATAATCCTTCCTGCGTCCACAAATTTATAATAGGACTCAAGGTTAGGTTGTGTTTCGGGCTCTTGGAGTACTTGGGGGCCTATTTATACCTCTTTTGATGTTTCTTCCTCCTCCTGCAACAATTTTTCTTGATCCCATAACATTATTTATAAATATGTTCCTTCCTATAGCAGCCTTGTCTTTCTCCTGTAGCCCCAATGATTTCTCCTGTAGCACCTCTATTTTCTCCTATAGCACCTTTGTTTTCTCCTATATCAAGGTTGTTTTTGCTTTTAGTTTCTTAGTTGCGATTGATCTAGTGGTTTTATTTGTCATGGATGTCACAGGTTGTTTACCGTTGGCTCTGGGGGAAGTGACCTCCTCAATTTTATATTCTCATGTCCCCAATTCTTTTCTAGTTTGCTAGTTTACTCTTCAATTTTGACGAGGACTATAGAACGAGGTTAAGGGTGATGAAAAAAGGCTAGATGGAAACGAGGCTAATGGTGATGAAAACAAGGTTAATGGGAGATGAAAACGAGGCTAGGTAAATATTGAGTTTGGTGAGGAATTTAGATTGTGGATGGTTTCCTTTATTGACCCCAAATACTTAGACACACAAAAGAGTAATTACATAGAAAAATTAAAATCTCAATTGGTTTGTACGAACCCTAGATTGATAATTTAAGTCGATATCCTTGGGAGTTATAGCAACCCAATGAAAATTCTAAATGTACAATCACGGGCAGTGGTTTTAGTCATGTAAGTTATGATTTCCAATTCCAACATTGTTATTTCTATTACATAGACTAGGCTTCCTTTCGATGTACCATTACACTCTATAAATACATTAATGTTTACCTTTCTGTAAATAGGATTAACATTTACATTCATGCCAATTATAATATCCTTTCCTTTATAAAAAAGTAACTAGGATTTCCTCTTTGAAAAAGTGATTAGGTTTCCTTTCTGCAATTAGAGTAACATTTCATTTTTTTCAATTAGTTTAGGCTTGGATTTCATGGCATTTGGCACAAGTCAATTACTGGAAACATTCATGTAAATACATGTCATAAAATCATGGATGTCATAAGTCAAAAATATAAAATTTATGGAAGTCCCAATAAATTAATGTAGAGGAAACCAATAGCTTAATTCTAGCTTTTATTCATGGATGTCATAAAATCAAAGCCTAAAATAATTGTAGAAATGGAAATGCTACTCTGTTTGAAAGAAATGTGTTGCTAAACCTAGTTGTAGGAATGTAAAGGTTATGCTAATTGCAGGAATGAAAATTACTTTTCTATTTGTGGAATGTAAACATTGTGCTACTTGCAACAATGTGAATCATTAATATAATTTTAGAATGCGAAAAGTTGTCTTAGGAAGAAACTAATCCTATGCAAGAATAAAAATTTGTAATTGAAATCCTCAGAGCATGAAATCAAAGAAATAGGCGTAATATACTTTTCATTGGAAAAACACCCTATTAATCATTGTGTTCAAAGGTACTTTGCTGGAGTAACGAAACTCATATTCATTTCATAAGAAAATCATCCTTATCGTTCAATTTAGAAATTGGTCACCTAATTCTAATTGCATAATTGTATTTGCAGTGAGAAAAAGGAAGGTCAAAAGAGTTCTTGGGTCTTCTTCAATCATGGATTCAAAGCCTATGGATCATTATTCAATCCTAAGAGACAAAAACCAAGCTTTTGGAGCTAATTTGGTCAAGTTTACAAGTGCTACAAAACTACTACTCTTCGTGATAACTTTTCAAAATCCCGAGAAAATCAAATGCAAATGAGATGGGACACTTTTTTTTATAAATTAGGATTACCTAGGACTTCATTCCAAGTGGAATCACTCAAAAATACCGTTGTAAACATGTGCTAATAAATAATAGAAATTTACTACTCTAAAAACCAAAAATTCAAGAATTAGTGAGCTAGTTAACCTATCAAATTCCTAACATGATCAAGTGAAAATGATATGGGGTGAATTTAGTTATTAACTTGAATATTTTTATGACTCGGTACAAGTGGAATCAACTCAAATTAAGCTAATTAACACGTCCTAAAAATAACAAAAAATTACTCCTATTTTTCTACAAGGGACTTCTAGATATTCTAGATTTGTAAACCAATCTAGGAATTCAAGTGAATGCCAAGAATTATTTATGGGATTCTTAGGCTTGAATCATGACCCCTAGGCTCTAAATCCATGACTGAGTAAGATCAAATACCTATTAAGCATTTCCTCTTATCCATTGCAATTCACCTCTGCAATTTGGTTTAGTGGACAAATTTATGAATTGGATAGCACAATAATGATTTTCGTGATTGCCACATCTAATGAACTTTCTCAGTGGATCTACACTCTTTGGAATGCAGTGACTGGTTACATGGTATTTCCTTCATGCAATTTATATTAGTTGGAATTCTTTGTTATTAATTTATGGCTTCTATTTCAAGCATTGTTATTTCCATTCCATATACTAGGATTCCTTTAAATGCAACATTTACATTTTCTATCTTAATGTTTACATTTTTGCAAGTAGTATAGCCTTTATGATTCTGCAATTAGGATTAGAATTTACATTTAAGAGAGAACTTTTTTTATTTCTTGCAAATAGGCTAACATTTCCATTTCTACAATTAGTTTAGGCTTTGATTTTATGACATTCACAAGCTCTACAATTAGTTTAGGCTTTGATTTTATGACATTCACAAGTAACTTGTGAATGTTACAAGTTAACAAGAACTATGAAATAAACATTAAATTAGCATTTCCACAAGGAAATCTAATTTATTTATTTCCTATGAATATGCCAAGAATTATTTCCTCTGAATGTCTTTTGGGACTTATGGCAGGAATTATTTTTGTATTTAGTGTTCATGTCTCTTCTTTTGTTGTAGGCCATATTGGTTAAATCATTGAAGTGGGTCATTTTGTAGGTTATTTACAGAGGCACAATCCTGATTCATCCTTAGAAATTTTTTTAAAAGTCATATTCATCTTTGAGCCACTTGGATTGGTTCACTAGTTCACAAATCTATAATTTCTAGAAGTCTCTTGTAGAAAAATAGTAGTAATTTTCTTCTATTTTTTAGAACATGTTAGTGAGATTCATTTGAGTGAATTCCACTTTTATTGCCTCATAAAAAATTTCAATTTAATAACAAAAATCACCCCATAGAAATTTCACTTGATTAGGTTAGGCATTTGGTAGGTTAATTGGCTCCCTAATTATTGAATCTTCGGTTTTTATAGTAATTTTCTGCTATTTTTTAGCACATGTTAACAAGGGTATTTTTGAGTGATTCCACTTTTAATGGAGTCCTAGGACATCCTAATTTATATATATAAAAAAATCCCATCTCATTTTCATTTTATTTTCTTGGGCATTTGGCAAGTTATCTCGAGGAGGAGCAATCCTATAGAAATATTGTAGCAATCTTGTAGCACGTGTAAACTTATTACCAGATTTGCTCCAAAAGCTTGGCTTTTGTCTCTTAGGATTGAATCATGAGCCCCATGTTTTGAATCTATGATTTTGTAAGAAAAAATACCTCTTAATTCTTTCCTATTCTCCATTGCAATTCACCTCTACAATTTGGGATAATGGACATATTTATGAATTAGATAACATAATAATGATTTTCTTGATTGCCACATCTAATGAACTCTATCAATGGATCTAAACTATTTGGAATGCAATGATTAATTTCATTCTCTTTCCTTCATGTAATTTAGATTATTTTTCTTTATTTATTCTTAATTTGTGGCTTCTATTTCAAGCATTGATATTTCCATTCCATATACTAGGTTTCCTTTCAATGCAACATTTACATTTTTCTAGCTTAATGTCTACATTTTTGCAAGTAGTATAGCCTTTACATTTATGAAATTAGGATTAGCATTTAAATTTTACCAAGAAACATTTCCATTTCTTGCAAATAGAGTAACATTTCCATTTATGTCCTTAGTTTAGGCTTTTATTTCATGGCATTCACTTCATTGCATCAGATCAAAGAAAGAAGGACACATTCCATGTTGCATATATAGTTCCGACACCTCTTAATTTTGTACGAACCCCAAGTTGATAATTTAAGTTTGTACCCTTGGGAGTTGCAACATTCTTGTTGCAATATTGGGTCCCATCAATAGGAATGTGTTCAATTGATGTGATTTGATGGAGTGAATTCACTCTTGGGAAATGACAACAACATCTTGAATCAACCTCCTTTGTAAGAAGCTAAACTTTTACTATGTAATGTAATTGGCTATCACCTTATTAATTTTGTTTGAAATAATTTTTTGCATTATTTTATATACAAAATTGCATAGTGAAATTCATCTATATTCCATGAAACCAATTGGTTTGAAATTTTTTTGGTATGAGGGACAAAAGGTTCGCATTAATGGAGCTAGATATGGATCCCTCGTGCTAGGATTCTTTTTTCATTTCCAAAAGTTTTAATCCAAATAAATCCTTATAATGAATGAAGAACTTTGTCAGTCAGCCATTCGGGTCAGGGATTTTATCTCTTGCCAAACTTTTCATAACCCAAGCAACTATTCCTAGGATATCTTCCTCTCCAACAAAGGGCAAGCCTCAGGATTCACCATGTTGGGGAATAAGTTAATAAAATCCCAATGTTTTGTCCAATTTCCATATTAAATTGCTTTGTATTGTTTATTGAATAATATAAATACCTCTGATTGTATGTCCTTCTGATTAGTGATAATATTTCCTTATCCATCCCCAATCTGGCATGTTACATTATTTTTTTTCCTCTTCCATGTTGGGGAATAAGTTAATCAAATCCCTATGTTTTGTCCAATTGACATATTAAATTTATCTGTATTGTTTATTAAAGAATATAACTACCTCTGATTGTATATCCTTCTCATTAGTGATAATATTTCCTTATCCATCCCCAATCTGACGTGTTGCATTAGTTTTTTTCCTCTTCGATGAAAAATTGTGAAAGAAATGAGCGTTCCTATCCCCCATGCCACCCATAATTCCCAACTCTTAAGCCTCCACTCCTTTTTTTCTCAATATCTTATTCCTCCAATCTGATAATGACAACAATGTCATCTTTGTGGATTTTGCAAAGTAAGATGCATCATAAGGGTCATTCATCTTGGAAACCAATAGGTCGATGGAGACAAGTTCCTTCAAGAGCTCCTTTCTTCTCCTTCTTTCCCACAATTTTACCTCAACCTTTAGCCGTTGTAATTTTTATGATAGTGTCTACATGCTAGATATATTAGAAATGCCACATGGATCTAACCACGAGGCTCGAACCAATGCATCGAACGATTGTTCATGTAACCATGTCTAGTTAAACTTAAATGGATGTGCTTGAAATACATTTTCCCCTTTCCAATCCAAGAAAATGGGATTGTAATATTATATTTCATAATTGTGTATCCATGATGTAAGGTTTCTCAATCTATAAATCAGATTCGATTAGGCTAGAAACATGTCCAATATCTTGGAAATTCCCTCTATGTCATGCCTCCCATTTTGTCGTGTAGGCCTAAGGGGACAAGGGATGGTGTCCTTAATTAATTTTAGAGTGAATAAATCCTTGAAAAAAACTTCCAGACAATCCACTTTTCCCTTGGGTCCCCAAACCTCACATACATCCATCTTCATGTTCAAGTCGCTAACCAAAATCATGGAAGGTAAATCCATTAGACCGCTAGTATCTAGCCTTTCACAATAGGGTATCCAATTGGAATATGAAACATAGATATTAAGAATACGAAGACGATGACTGGATCCACGAAAAATTACCCTTCAATATGATCTCGGCAAATGAGCTAAAGGGTTAGAAAGATAAATCATTGGGATCCCACATTGTCGTCAAGCCTCCCGAAAGTACCGGCGCACAGATCACACATACCTCCCACTATATACAGATTAAGGATAAAAAATCCAAGGCTTTCTCTTTATATTCCATAGTATCTTGTACAAGGACAAGAGAAGGATTTTTAAGACTAATGATGTTCTGTAGGGATCTCCTTTTTTGTGTTGACCCCATGCCCTTAATGTTGATTGGCATGATACTCATAAGGATGATATGTCTATGGGTACATGTGCTCTAAGTACCCATGAAACATCATCTTCTACTGAAGCAATAGAACTAGAAATAGGAAAGGAGATGGAAGAGTATGTTTGAGCCTCCTCCATAGCACCCAAGAACGATGATTGAAGACTAGAGGAAGCCTCAGTAATGTTAGATACTTTCTTATATTTGGCACCCTTCATTTTTCTGCACATTATACACTTCCTCGATTCTAGACTCACAAAGACATCCACCACACCAAAAAAACATGTTTTGATGGTAAGTGGAGCCAATCCCACAGACTCCTCATACGAAAAATACTTCAGATCAAAATCCTCTCAGATCATCAGTGAAATTGGTAAACCTTTGAAAGTCCCAAATATAGGATGATAATCCACACTAGCCAATTGTAAGGAGTCCTCTGTTACCTGATTCTAATTCCGATTAGAAGGATAATATAAATTGGGAGTTGATATGTGCTCACTCAAAATCAAGGGAGGGATAGGATCATCTTGTGAAGTGGACCTTATAACAAAGTCTGTGAGTTTCGGCATGGGAGAAATAACCGAGGAGATATAAGGCATATGGAAAATCAAAGTTTGTTGTGCCACATGAACCTAAATTAAGATTTAGTGCAACAAGACATATCAATAGCTAAGTGCTAAGTGTTCAAATATTCTCACTAAACCAATTTTTAACAAAAGAATGATCATCTCAAGTCATTTCAAGTTTTTTCATTAAGCTATTTGACGTTGTGTTATAAACAAAGAGTGCTCCAATTAAGTAATATGGCTTGGAGGTAAAATAAGATGAATACTTTTATAGGACAAAAATATGAAAAAACTACAAGAATATCATAATAAATTGTTGAAACGCCATAATATATCACCATGAACATAATTAAATGGCATAGGAAAGGGCATAATCTTCTCAATTTGAGATAAAATGTGGAATGTATCTTAGAAGATTGAAATAAAAAACAATCAACTCTTAGAAATTTAGTATATCACATGACTGCATTTCTCAACTATTTCAAATTGATAGGAAAAACCGAATGTGTTTGCTTAAGATTTTCTTAATAGAAACATAATTTGAACCTAGATACAAATTCCTTGTATCCATTAAGCCCAACCTTCTTTTTCTTACAAATCTGTGTCCATTATGTGTGGAAAGAATCAGGGTGATACACATACCCCTATACGTCAATAAAAATGTGTTTCACCACTAATATTTAATTTCAAAACTTGATTTAAATTTTTTTTTTAATACCAAATGATAGCCATTTACATATCAATTACATCATTGGAAGGTACTACAACTATTAAAGGGGAGTTGACAACATAAACTAGATTAGGGATATTCGTAGCATAGATTAGAAGCGGGCCCCACATGGAATTCTTAAGCTGAAATCCGTCCATGCTTGGCGACATAATGTGTGGGAGAAAACAAAAAAAACTTAATATAACTAAAAGAAGAAATGAATAAATTACCTCATAAAATAGTGCAACATGAGAAAAATGAAGATATACAATCTTTATGCAGCATAAAGATAAACTCATATGAGGAAAATGTGACACAACTTCACCAATGTATTCAATCCATTGTTCCCAAATTCCAAGTACCTAACCATTCAAGCCATATTGCTATGATAAAAAATTTCAACATAAACAACATGATTGTCTGAAAAAAAAAAGAATTAAGAATGAACTTGCAGTGACATAAATGAATGATAGCATTCATAGGTGGTGTGTTTTGCTTCACAAAGTATCCATTCAATAATAGGCAAAGATTAAATGCAATTTATTAGGGTTAAGATCAACTGCCAACAAAAACATCTAATAGACACAAAATGAGAGGTAAACTATGAATCATATATTAATGACAATGATAATTGTATTCTATTTATTTCTTCTTTTTTTTCTAAATAATTACCTTATATTTCATTAATGCACATAAAACCATTGACATGTGATTATACATAAGTAGACAAAAACATGAACATGTAAATTACCCATAGGCCTCTTTTACATAAACAAGGAAAATTGATATAAGTACTTTGTCACAAATTTCAAATGAACTAATACCTTTTCTTTAAAAAAAATGTAGATTAAATTTGAAGATTGTGGATCCGCCCATATATATAGTGTGGGGTGGATTCTCCATTAAAAATAATATGTATTCTTATAATCAAGAATATACATATATGTAAAAACAAAAAAATTATAAAAACAAATGTTGCAATTATAACAATAACAATTCCTCTTGAACCAATCCCATTTACTTTTCATTAAGATATTCTCTTGTGATAATCCATTTGGGATAAAAAAGAACTCGAGTGGTTGAAATATTCATGTGAAAAGTAATCTAGTCAAACAAAAGAATATGAAGAATGGCGTGATGAGATGATTAATCATCCTTTAGAGAAGAGAGGAATTCCTGCGAGGAGTCGGGCTTCATTGGAGTTTTGCTTATGATCACTTATGACTTATGATCACTGAAGGCCGAGTCCAACTTCTTCTTGTTAGCATTGAATAAAAACGGTACCACTCTTTGTAACAAACTCGTTTTGCAAAACGTGATTTATGCTTTGAAAAATTATGTAGTAATTCGTGGTTTTACATTTAGTGGTTCGTGAATTCAAAAATTCGATCAGATTTTATATGGTAATTCGTGTCTTTACATTTAGGAGAGTCCGTCACACTTGTAAATGAAGTGTTGCAAGCGTAAGTTTTAATTACCTAAGCTGTTGACCAGTTTAAGTTTTAATTACCGAATTGTAACGTGAAATTCTTTGGAATGAAGCTCAACCATTCTAGACAAATTACAAATTTATTAAAAAAACAGGTTTTGTTATTCCCAAAATTAGGTTTGCAAGGACTTAAAAAAATATATATATAAGATCCACGTTGGATGCCACTTTGTTGTGATTCCACCGTGGCCTGTCATTGACAGGCCCCTGAATTAAGCCTCGCTTTACTAATTTAGCAAATTAACTGAAGTTTTACTATGAGCATAACAAGTTTTTATACGTTGTAATTTGCTTTTTTTTTTATAAATAGAAAATAGTAAGCAATATGAAATTTACAAAAAAAAACAATTATTTCTTATTATTTCACCAACAAAATTTATCACCTTGAAGATCCAATGAGAGATTTCACCAACAGAATTTATCACCTTGAAGATCCAATGAGAGATTTGTGGAATCACTAGAAAGAAGTTGACTAGGATTTTAGTAGATTGTAATTTTAAATTAATTTTGAGATTTTAAATTTATTTAAATATTTCAAGTTAAAATGTTAATAATACACATTATTATTTAAATATTTTTTAACTTTTTATAAATTTAAAATAATTCAAATTTTTTATATTAAATACAAAATATTCAAAAGGAAAAAAATATAGCAACAAGAACATTTGTCCACTATTTTCTTTTTCAAACATAAAAGGAAAACCATATCTCTCAAGTAAAATCAATAATGTTAAGTAAATTATGTTTAATATTGATTTAATTTAAATTTAAATTGTTCATAGTAATTGAGATAGTGATGTTAAGGTTATTGGGATTTTGGATAGAGGGTGATTGGGTGCTTTGTTAAGGCACTCCTTGATGTGAAGTCACTGGTTCAATTCCCCATCTTTATCCGGATGATATATTGGACATATTGAAGAGGGTTTTTCTAAGTGAATACCATACAAAATTGCCCCAACAAAACAAAAAAATTAAAATACATAAAGTTTGTAGTTCTGCAAAACTTTTTAAAAAAATGATGTTAAGGTTATCTCCAAATTTATAATACAATTCTAAACATGGTTAATTGAAAATACATTAGATATTACAAAGCTAATTCCTCAAAATGTTCTAATTGTTTTCTCCTTTCCAGCAGGAATATATTATTTTCTTGAGGAGAATATATCTCAGTAATTAAAAGAGGGTTTTTCTAAGTGAATACCATACAAAATTGCCCCAACAAAACAAAAAAATTAAAATACATAAAGTTTGTAGTTCTGCAAAACTTTAAAAAAAGATGATGTTAAGGTTATCTCCAAATTTATAATACAATTCTAAACATGGTTAATTGAAAATACATTAGATATTACAAAGCTAATTCCTCAAAATGTTCTAATTGTTTTCTCCTTTCCATCAAGAATATATGATTTTCTTGAGGAGAATATATCTCTCTAATTAAAAGAGGGTTTTTCTAGGTGAATACCATACAAAATTGCCCCAACAAAACAAAGAAATAAAAATACATGAAGTTACTAGTAAAGTTTTTAATAGAATTCATCCACCATTAAGGAATTACAAAAAACCTGATTTGGCCATTATTCTTTAATTCACTTAATCTTTATTCACGTACCTTAAGTTGCGATTATTCTTTAATTCACATATCTTAAGTTACACCCCTCGTCAGGATACTTGTCTGCTTCTCTTTTGAAGTCTCTTAGAACATGGAAATATGTTTTGGATGAGATATCTTTCACAATTTTTCTCATTATGTTCATGATGTTTTCCATATAATTCTCCTTTAGAAGGGAGCTTTTGACTAGGTGATGTAGGATTAGGTGATGTTCTTTGGCTAACAAAATTCCATGGTAAAGACCCTATGTTTCTAATTGATTATTTGTCATATGACGAAACTCCATAAGTACCTAAGAATGTTGTCCTCCATAGGCCATAGAGTACCCCTCCCCCACTCTATATGGAAATATTATATTAATAAAGATTTTGAAATTAAAACATGTTATAAAATTATATTTTTATAAATTTAATTTGTTTTTTTTAATATTTTCAAAATAAAAATAAAAATACCAAAAAAGATAATAGGTTTTTTAAATGTACAATCAAATTTAAAGCAAAGAAATAAGTACTTTATTCTATGCAAATGAAGAGAGATTTACGTGGATATATTTTATTCAAGAAAATATCATAAAAAATGGAATATTATCAAATCTTGTAGTTACTATTTTTTATATGTGACTTCCACACTTAATTTTTATTATTCTTTATAGGTGACTTTGATACTCAATATTTTTTCATCAAATTTGAACCAATGACTTGATGTAGACTAAACTGCAGGGCAGCAAGTCCCTGCCTTGAAGGGAGCTTGAAGAAAAGATTGAAGTTGGAATTTTGGGCCAAAAAGAGTATGAAACATGTTGAAGTTGAGATTTAGATTCATTCTCTTTGTTAATTTCCTAAGAAAATTCCAACTTGCTTAAAATTGTAAAATAAAATAAAAACATTGTGATAATTTAAAACACAGATATACCGTGCCACAAACATTCAACTTGGTGGAAACAAATCAATTCTTCTACAAAAATTTAGTTCAAGACAGTTACATTCTAGATCAACAACCTATGTATACATTTACAAAAATGTGAGATTTGCTTAGAAACAATTACACAAAAATTTAGTTCAAGACAGTTACATTCTAGATCAACAACCTATGTATACATTTACAAAAATGTGAGATTTGCTTAGAAACAATTACCACAGAACCTGAAAATGAAACTAATTTAAGTAAAGAAAAATATTAATTCAAACAAGAGAAACTTGCCTTCTCAACTAATCATTCTCGATTAATTCAGATGTTCTCTCCCCATTTTGTGCATAAATGAAATGAAAAAATTCATGTTTTGGAGTACATAGACCCCTACGTATGCATACTTGCACAATGCATTTCCCCATTTTGTGCATAAATGAAATGCAAAAATTCTTGTTTTGGAGTACATAGACCCCTAGGTATGCATACTTGCACAATGCATTTCAATTTGGAGTACATAGACCCCTAGGTATGCATACTTGCATAATGCATTTCAATTCCTATTTTGGAGTACATAGAGCCCTAAGTATGCATACTTGCACAATGCACTTCATGTGTTTTTAAGTTTACTAATTCTGTATAATGAGCTAATCATATTTTAGAGGTTTGAGAATAAAAATGTTCTCATGGTTAAATTCTTCAGGTTGTGCATTGTTTTGAAGTTAATGATGATATTATTCATGTGAATGGAACATTGATCCAAAATTAGATAGAAATTATCAACTTGGAACTGGAATTTCTGATCTTGATCAGGTATAAAATTCTTAAACAAATTCTTTTGTTACGTATTATTCCCATAGTTTAACCACTTTTGCAATTACTAGCTAAATGGATTGAATCTAAGTTGCTTCTCAAATCCCGATGAAAATCATAAATTTATACCATCTTAGATATGCATTTTGATAGGAAACATGAGCAACACTCGTCAGTCCTAACAACACAGTGAAGGATTTACACAAGATCTTTTGAATGCATAATTTGAAAAATTGCACATTAAAGTCATTAGCTCTCTCTCTAACTGGAATCTTGCAAGATTGTGCCACTTGCTCTGTAATTTCAGCCACAGAGAAGATACATTTAATCACAAGTAGTGATTTTTGGCTCTAGGCTTTTGGGTGGAGACGTGATTCGAAATTGTGTGCTTCTAGCTCTAAATGGTCTTAATGTAGGAGTTGGGACATAACACTTGGAAAAGAAGAATTCCCATAAGTATCAGCTAAACAATTCTATTTGTGCGCAACATATTCCTGCATGCATTTAATGGAAGTAAGAATGAATGCATGGCCTAAAAGGATCTAATTTAAAAACTACTTTGCAAGAAAGACTTTGTTGTGACTTTTAACAAGTAAAGGAATGCTAGTAGTAGCAGTTCCTGACATGGTAGTAACAAATGGATTTAGATTTTCTACTAGAACATAGGAATATAAATTTTAGCATACTCTGGAGCTAAAAGTGTAGGTGTCAATCATGTTTGGTCATAGGCATTGGTCGCTCTTGGTAATGGTTAAAGTTAGGGCTCTGGTTAACATATGGGTCTCATCCATGAAAGATACGCGAGTGCAAAAAAGAAGACATAAACAATTTTTTGTAGCATACTGATACAATTAGAGGATATTTTAGAATCTTCCGAGAACATAAACATTAGTACATGCATACTTTTGTATGATTTTGCAAACAAGTGAAGCTCTGAAAATACTCAACAAAAATAAATCATATAATATCTAGGAAGGAAAGGGGGAACCAAAATAAGAAGTTTCTACGGTACGATATTGGAAGCCAAAGTGCTCACAATAGTGTTGTTTGGTTGATTTAAATTTTAAACACTACTTCAATTTATGTTAGTTGTCTCACATTCAAAGGGATTCTAGGGACCCAAGTTAAATTGGGACCAAGATCATCATGAATGAGACTTCTGTTGTCTTAATAATATTTTTTTCATGTCATGGGAAAACAATGTTGCTCTTCTTTGTTGGAAAATAAAAATAAGCAATAGAGGGATGTGTTTCCCCCTTTCAACACAGAGAATGCAAATATGCAGAAATAAAATTATACACAGATAGACAGAGAAAAAACACAGGAGAGGAACTCTTCTTTTTCTTTCATTCATCTCACTAAACATATGAGAATTACATTGCTTTAATACAAAATGGGTAGAGCCTAAAACTTGAATGCAATTCAATGCTAGAACAGATGTATAACAACTCAAACGTCCTTCCACCCTGATCTTCTGTTTCTACACGAAACAACGTACAAAACAAAAAAAATATGGACTTGAAATTTTATAGGTTTCGGCTTTGAAACCACATCACATCCATGCCCTCAGCGCAAATCTCATTTCGGCGATCTTAAATTTTAACTAGGCGTGATACGGGAAAACTTAAAAACTTGCGATTTCGATGTGCGATGGCACGATCACATCGTAACATAAAAACTTTAACTTGCAGGCGCTTATGTGCACTATCCTCCTGGGCTTGCGATGTGTAATTTGCGGGCACATCGCATCGCAAATAAAATAACTTGCGGGGTGCTAAAGGTAACATAAGATATGCGAAGTGTGAAGTGAGGGCGGTAAAATGTTAAAACATAAAACATGCGAAGTGCGAACTGCAAGCGCGCTAAAAGGTAAATGCTGAAACATGCGAAGTATGATATTTATGTTTTTCAATGTGCGATGATGATGTTGCATTGCAACATCGCAAGTTTTTTTGCGAGGCTTTAAATGGTAAATGTTATAATGTGCGAAGTGCAGTATGCGGGCACTTAAACGGCGAGGAGTGCGAAAAAGTGAAAAGGTAAGGAATAAGCAAAAATACAAAGGTTTGTGTGCAGTTTGGTAATGCAGTAAGGTATGAGGGTCCCATTGAATAACATCGATGAAAACTTAAGTTTCAGCAAAAGCTTAAGAGGTAAACCTTAAAACTTGCGGGCTGCAAACTATGGGAAAAAGGTAAGTGAATGCGACGGGTAAGGAGTTAAACGCAGAGTATGGCTCGGGTACTCTGTTTGTTGATTTTACATGAAACGCCTACGGATTTGAAACCTGAGCTTGTCCTTCCCTGCAACAAAAAATTCAATATAAGTGTGGGTTGCTGCCAGTTTTATTCATGGCGGTGGTTGGGAGTATTTCCAACACTCCCCCTTAATCACAACTACCACCATCAACCATTCCCAGAAATTTTCTGAGATAAACAAAACTTTTTTGTCCCAATGGCTTTGTGAGGATATCTGTAAACTGTTCCTCTTACCTACAATGTTGCAACACAATTTCACCATTGTTAATTAATTCCCTTATGAAATGATATTTGGCATAAATATGCTTTTTTCTCTTGTGGAAATAGAATTCTTTGACATTGCAATTGCTGAACTGTTATCACAGAAAATTGTGGTTCCTTTGTCTTGTTCATGACATAAATCCCTCAACATCCTTCTCATCCAAACTGCTTGGCATGATGCTGTTGTTACTGCTACATATTCAGCTTCTTCTGTTGATAATGAAACTATTGGTTGTTTCTTGGAAGCCCATGAAATGGCTCCCAATCCTAAATAAGAAACATACCCTAATGTGCTCTTTTTTTCATCAACACTTCCATCCCAATCATTGTCAGTGTAACCAATCAGCTTAAAATAATTAGTTTCAGAGTATAGTACACCATACTCCTTTGTTCCATTTGCATACCTCAATATTCTCTTGGTTGATTGTCAATGTGTCTCCTTGGGTGTCTCCATGAATCTGGATATGAAACTTATTGCATACATTATATCAGGCCTAGTTGCAGTCAAATACATTAGACTACCAACCATGCTTTTGTACAATGTCAGATTGACATTCTTGCTGCAATCTTCCTTGCTCAACTTCAACCCCATGAGAGCTGGATTTGATGATGGCTTGTTGTTCTGCATATTAAACCTTTTAAAATTTCTGCAACATACTTTGCTTGGGAGATGAAAATTCCCTTTTCTATTTGCTTTACTTCAATGCCCAAAAAATATCTTAAGAAACCCAAGTCAGTCATTTCAAACTCACTTTTCATGACTACTTTGAAATCAACAATGAGAGAAACATCATTGCATGTAAAAATCAAATCATCTACATACAAAACAACAATAAGACTTTTACCGTCATTTTCTTTGATGTAGAGTGTGGGTTCACCATCACACTTGTCGAACCCATTGTCCATCAGGTAAGCATCAATCATGTTGTACCATGCTCATGGTGCTTGCTTTAGCCCATAAAGAGATTTCTGTAGCTTACACACCTTGTTTTCTTGGCATTATATTTCATAGCGAGGAGGTTGTTCAACATACACCTCCTCTTTCAACACTCCATTCAAGAATGTCGACTTCACATACATTTGATAAACTTTCCATTTTTGTTGTGTTTCTATAGACAACACTTTCCACACTGTCCCCATCCTTGTAACTGGTTGAAAGTTTTCCTCATAGTCTCTTCCTTGCTGCTACTTGTAGCCTTTCACAACTAGCCTTTCTTTGTGTCTTTCTATCTTGCCTTCAATGCTTCTCTTGGTATTATAGACCCAATTCACTCTAATTACTTATTTTCCTTGTGGGAGGTCCACTAACTCCCATGTGTCATTCCTTTCTATTGCTCCTATCTCTTCATTCATTGCCTCAACCCATTTCTCTTCTTTGACTGCATCTTCAAAATGGATTGGGTCATCAACATGAAAAAATCATGCAAATAAAGAATTCAGACCAGCACTACTATCAACTTCTTCTTGCTTATAAATTTCACTTAAATTTCTGAATCTTGGTCTTCTTGTATAGGTTGAAGATGTGCTTGGAGTTGCACTTTAACTCGAGGGAGTTGTTGATCCCTGTGGTGTTCTTGGAGAAGCACTTCCTTGGTTTCTCAATAACATTCTATTTCTTGCTTGTGGTGTGCTCTATTGAGCTTGTGTAGGTGGAGGAGGAGCCACCGTTGATGAGTTACTTGCTGCAGTCCATTCCTCTTTCTCTTCACGAGACATACATGTCTTCACATTTATTGTCTTCTCTAAACTTCCATCCCAAGCTTCTTCTTCTACGAACTGAACATCTCTGTTGATTATTAATTTCTTGGTTGATAGATTATAGAGCTTGTAAGCCTTGGATTCATCACTGTATCCAAGAAATATACATTTCTCCCCTTGTTTTCCAACTTCTTCCTTAACTGATCCGAGACATGTGCATATGCCACACATCCAAACATTCTCATGTGAGTGACAAATTGCTTTGTTCCACTCCATGCTTCTTCTGGAACTCTGTTCATCACACTTTTGGTTGGACATTTATTTAAGATATATGTTGCACAAGAGACACCTTCTGTCCAATAATCATTTGGAAAATGCTTTGCCTTCAACATACTTCTTAGCATATCCATGATGGTCCTATTCCTTCTTTCTACTACACCATTTTGTTGAGGTGTATACCTTGTGGTAAATTGCTTGTGTATTGCATGCTCCCTACAGAAACGTGGGAGGTCTTTGGAGATATATTCTCCACCTCTATCAGTTCTCAATACTTTTATGTAGTGTCCACTTTGCTTCTCAACAAGAACTTTGTAGTGGTATAACTATTCAAACACTTCACTTTTCTGTTTTAGAAAACAGACCCATGTCTTCCTTGTGTAATCATCTATAAATGTCAAAATATAGCCATTTCCAATTAATGATGGTGTTTGCATTGGTCCACATACATCTGAGTGGACAATCTCCAAAGGTGCCTTTTCCCTTATACTCTTTCTTGCTGGAAATGATTCTCTGTGTTGTTTGCCCAAGATGAAACCTTCACATAGGCTGTCTGGTTTCTTTATGAGTGGTAAACCCTTTACTATTCATTTTCTAGATGCAACAAATTCAAACCTCTGAAATTGAGATGACCAAATCTCAAATTCCATAACCAATTCTCATCTTTCACTTCTTCTTGAAAGATTTCTTGTGTGACAGCTGCTACAACACCTCCTTCCTTCAAGTCTGATCTCATATTGAGAGGAAACATTCTATTGCTTGTCATATGCACTTTTGCAATGAGTTGTCTACTTGGAGGTTTATCCATGATTGTGCACACATCATTTTTAAAAACACATTGTAGCCCTTTTTCACGAGCTATCCAGTGCTTAGAAGGTTAAATTTCAGGCCATGGACATAATAGACATCTGGCACAAACTTCTTCTCTCCCTTCTTTGTTAGTATGTTTACTCTTCCTTTCCCCATGACAGAGACCTTGCTATCAGTCCCCACTATCACTTCATATATTACACTTTCATCTAGATTGGAAAATATTGCTATGTTTCCAGTCATATGGTTACTACACCCTGAATCTAAGAACCATATATCTTTTTTTTTTTCTTGTGCTACATTACAAGCTAAAAGCACGCTACCATGGTTCTGATTTTATTTTGTGAAATTTACACTAGGTTTACTACCCATGTCATTTTTCTTCTTTCTACATTCATTTGCATAATGACCATACTTTTTGCAATAATGACATTGGACATGAGATTTATCATACCTCTGTCCTTGTGCTTGATTCTGGCTTGAGCCTTGGCTTGGATTCTGATTGTTGCTCCTTCCACTTGTGCTTGCAGGGTTGCTTCTTCCACCTTTGTGTGGGCTTCTTCCTCTTCCTCGGTAGTTTGATCTTCCTCGACCTCTACCTTTAAAAAAAAACATTTGTGTCTTAAATGCATGCTCCAATGAGGAGTTTGTTGCTTTGTTCAGTCTGTGCTCATAAGACATCAGTGATGCATGAAGCTCATCCACTGAAAACTATGATATATCCTTTGTCTCTTCTATGGCCAAAACTATGGCATCAAACCTTGATGGTAGAATTCTTAAGAATTTCTCAACTATTCTCCTATATTCAAGTGTCTCTCCATGAGACCTGATTTGGGTAACCAACACAATCACACCTGTAAACAATGAGTCTATATTATCAGACTCTTTCATACAAAGAGTTTCAAAATATTTTCTCAGCATTTGAAGTTTTATTGTCTTCACCTTTGCCATGCCTTGATAGGCTGTCTGGAAGGTATCCCATGCTTCCTTGGACTTCGTTGTTGTTGCAACCTTTGGGAAAATACTCTCATGTACTGCTTGGAAAATATAGAAGAGGGCTTTGGAGTCCTTCTTCTTATTATCTCTCAACAAATCTCTTTCTGCTTGTGTCAAAGCATTATATGTTGTTGCATCTGCTAGTTCATGGAAACCATTTTCCACCAGCTCCCAAATATCTTGTGAAGAAAACATGGCCTTCATTGTAATGGCCCAATAATCATAATTCTTCCCATTGAATTGTGGTAGTTGAGGATTAATCAGGCTTGTGTCTGCTGCTGCCATCTTGACTGTGTAAATAAAACCTTCTCACTACTAGAGAATTCGCTTCTCAAAAAAACCTTTCAGCTTCTTCAGTAAATAGCTCATTATTTCACTGAGAGCCTATACCTGCTCCAATACCATGTTGGAAAATGGAAATAAACAACAGAGGGATGTGTTTCCCCCTTAAACACAGAGAATTCAATATTGCGTAAATAAAAATTTCACACATACAGAGAGCGAGAACACAGGAGAGGAAAAGTTTCGTTTTTTTCATTCATCTCATTAAACATATGAAAAATACATTCCTTTAATACAAAATGGCCAGAGCCTGAAACTTGAATGCAATTCAATGCTAGAACAGACGTATAACAACCCAAATGTCCTTTGGCCTTGATCTTCTGTTTCTACACGAAACAACGTACAAAACACAAAAATTCGGACTTGAAATTTTATAGGTTTCGACTTCGAAACCACATCGCATCCATGCCCTCATCGTAAATCGCATTTCAACGATATTAACTTTTAACTGGGCACGATATGGGAAAACTTGAAAACTTGTGATTTGCGATGTGTGATGGGCGCTATCCGTTGAGCTTTGAGATATTCGATTGCAATCACATCGCAACTTAAATATAATAACTTGTGGGCACTTATGTGCACTATCCCCCTGAGCTTGAGATGTGTAATTTGCGGGTGCATCGCATCGCAAATAAAATAACTTGTGGGGTGCTAAAGGTAAGTCATAAGATATGAGCAGTGTGAAGTGCAGGTGGTAAAAAGGTAAAACATAAAACATGTGAAGTGCGAACTGCGGGTGTGCTAAAAGGTAAACGATGAAACATGAGAAATGAAATATTTATGTTTTGCGATGTGTGATGACGATGTCGTATCGCAACATCACAAGTTTTGGTGCGGGGCTTGAAACGGTAAATGTTATAATGTGTGAACTGCGGTATGCATGCACTTAAAAGGCGGAGAGTGTGAAAAAGTGTAAAGGTAAGGAATAAGTGAAAATACAAAGGTTTGTGCGCGGTTTGGTAATGTGGTAAGGTATGAGGGTCCCATTGAATCACATCGGCAGAAACTTAAGTTTCAGCAAAAGCTTAAGAGGTAAACCTTAAAACTTGCGGGCTGCGAACTACGGGCAAATGGTAAGTGAATGTGGTGGGTAAGGAATTAAACGCAGAGTATGGCTCGGGTACTCTGTTTGTTGATTTTGCGTGAAACGCCTGCGGATTTGAAACCTGAGCTTGTCCTTCCCTGCCACAAAAAATTCAATGTAAGTGTGGGTTGCTACTAGCTTTATTCATTGCAGCGGTGGTTGGGAGTATTTCCAACATTCTTGTATTTCCCACTTTGAATCTTTGTGAAGAAATAACTTCATGCTGCAACTTATTTCCTTTGGAAAATTGGGACCTTTGTGTTTGAAGTTTGAACACCCACAATAGTTAAAAATGTTTTACTCTATAATAGTTTGAGGTTATTTTTAGTTTGATTGTGCACATAATTAACCTCGAATTAAGATTATTAGCAGTATTTTATTTTTCCAGGTCTTCTTGGTGCAATTAGATAGTATTATGTCATTCTATATGATTTTTCAAAACAATTCCACACTCAACGGTTATCTATAAAATCTATTTGGTTGTTTACCATTCTATAGGCAACTCAAGGTTAAGATAACTAGGATCTAAAAAAGTCAGTCGCTACCAAGACAAGCTGATTTGTTCAAAAGTGTAGACATACCTGTAACTTTTGAACCACTAGAAAAGTGTAGACATACCTACAACTTTCTGACCACCGAAATTAATCAATCTCGCACCATCGACCATAAATGAATCAAGGCTTCCTGCACAAGAGGAATAATTGAGTGAAGGAGAGGATCCAGACAGGACTAGTGGATGGTAATAAAAAGAAAGAGCCAATTATTAGAACCAGACATTACAATTGTCCCCTCCCGACGCCAAGCCCATTAGGATGTTTGTGCCCTCCCGGAACTAAACCTGTATATATTTGTTTTCTCGTGAACTTAGACATATGATTTCCAATATTATATTACAGATGTAACTTACACATGGTATATAAGTGTTTCTCTTTGTTACCGGTGCGTTAATTCTTCTTTATTGAGAAAACACAAATGATACAAGCATAAATGTGAGCTTTACATAGTGAGGAAGCTTTTGATGGTGAGAATGTCTATTTCCCCCTGTTTTTGTTTATGCTTCAAGATTTGACTAACTAAATTTATTGAAGATTTATAATTGTACTAACATCCCATTCACAAGATATATTCCCAAATCCTTGAGTGGTTTTGCACGTCGAACATCCATGGAATGGATGAGTGCATTCCCCTATTTGTTCCACACATTCAATTCTATATATGTGAATGCAAGTAGTTGGTGAAGCATATTCAAGAGGATGGCTTTGAATCTAAATAGGTGGCTCTAGTAAGTAGGTGCCAAGAAGGGGACATTCAAGGATTCAATGGCTTGCATATTGCAAAACCTGGTTATGTTAATGAAGATTTCAATTAGAATACATCCCATTCACCAGATATATTCCCAAACCCCAAGTGGTTTTGCAGGTACAACCCCATGGTTTTGCACGTCGAGCATCTATGGAATGAATGAGCGTATTCCCATATTTGTTCCACGCAATCAGTTCTATATATGTGAATGTGAGTAGTCGGTGAAGCATATTCAAGAGGATGGCTTTTAATCAGAACAAGTGGCTCTGGTAAGTAGGTGCCAAGAAGGGGGCAATCAAGGATTCAATGGCTTACAAATTGCAAAACCTGGTTATGTTAATGAAATTTTCAACTAGAATACATCCCATTCACCATATATATTCCAAGATATATTCCCCAACCCTCGAGTGGTTTTGCAGGTCAAGCATCCATGGAATGGATGAGCACTTTCCCCTATGTGTTCCACACATTCAATTCTATATATGTGAATGTGAGTAGTCGATGAAGCATATTCAAGAGGATGGCTTTGAATCTAAACAGGTGGGTATGATAAGTAGGTGCCAAGAAGGGGACATTCAAGGATTCAATAGCTTGTAAATTGGAAAACTTGGTTATATTAATGAAAATTTTAATTAGAATATAGAACTAAAATATTAAAGTCAATTTTGACTCTCGAATTTTTAATATTTATAGTTAGGTACATTAAGCTCTAGTCTAGTGCTTCACATATCCGTTCATGATATGCATTAGGAATTGCAATCCATATATAGAGGAATAGGTTTAATAGTCTTATATTGACATGTTCCTCTTTGCAAATGTAGTGAATAAACAAAGGCTATAGCTTTTAGAGTTTCTAGATCGCAAGAAGAACATGTTGCAATTGTTATGTTTCTACAGGGTTTTCTCATTAAAAAAAAAAACAGATTCTAAATATCGTTATTTGTATTACGTACATAGTAAGAGCCATTTCTTAAACAATAATTTAATGCGTCATGTTCTAACGTATCATGTTCTCTCTCCATTGGCAGGGGTTTGTTTTCTATCTAGCAACATATCCATACTTAAGCTAAATAGTTTACTTCGAGAGCTTAATTCAAGGCATCTATTGATGCATGTTCAATTGATACATGTCTCTTACATACCTGACATAAAGACTTTTCTAATACATAAATATATCTAGCGCTTTGTAGAATCTCAAAGGTATTATAATTATGCAGATTTCATAACTTAAATCTATTATTCTAACCAATTTTTATGTATTTTTAAATAAAAATAATCAAAATTTACTAAATAGAAATAACTAAAATAAAATAAGAAATAAAAACATTTAAAAAATACTTTGTCATACATATTATGTTTTGGATATTTTTATCAAAATTTAAAAAATAAAAAATAAAACCTCTGAAACTCTCAAATTATAAACCACTTAAATTATAAAGAGTTTTCCATTACAAAAAAATTATAAAAAAATATGCGCCAAAAACTTCCCCAAAAAAAAAAATAATACAATTAAACTATGGGATAAAGAAATCATTTAAACTACCATTACATAAAAGTATATCCGTGCGCTATGGAGAAAAGCAACATTGACACTTCAAACGCCGACACCTCGCCGTTGACTGTGTTCGCTCCCAAAAGCCTTGAGGACCTCTGTATTCCATATGACCGTAATCGAGCAGCTGCACGACCACAGAGCGGTGCATGGCAGCGAACCCGTCGAAATCCAGGCCGTTAGCACCCGCCAGAGGATTCCAGATCAGGCGGGCAGCCGACAGTACTTTGACACATGGCACGTTTAGGTAGGCTCTCGCCAGATGAAAGCTGGGCAAGGAACCTCCCCTCAGCGTTAAATTGGTGAGAGTCTCAAAATTTAAATCGCTAATTTATCAGGGGACGTAGGTCAGACGGTAGAACTCTCGTTTTGCATGCGAGAGGTATGGGGTTCAATGCCCGGCATCTCCATTGTTGTGTGTAAACGTTTTTGTTGTATAATGCCACCAATCTTTAACAGCCAATGGCATGTTTCATGATAACACAGACTTATTTTGTTGCAGTCGGCAAATAAAGTAAACCTTAATGATTCTGCAATTTCAGTTTGCTCCCCATTCGGAGATTTAAGTAAAGCTTCAACTATTCTGCAATTTCAGTTCAGTTTGCTTCCCATTCGGAGATTTAAGTAAAGCTTCAACTTTTCTGCAATTTCAGTTTGCAAGCGTACATGTTTCTGGTTTCAACAATTACGTAAGTATTTATATTTCTGGTTCAAAGTGTATATGCATGCGGGGATAGCTCAGTTGGGAGAGCGTCAGACTGAAGATCTGAAGGTCGCGTGTTCGATCTACGCTCACCGCATTTTACACGAAGATACTTTCGACTTCATTTTGAAGAGAAATATATATATTAATCCATACCAGAGTACAAATGGATCCGTACTTGTGCACATTCTTCCCTCTTCAAAGATGAATTGGTTTGATAATTGAGAGTGATAGAAAAGAAATATGAAGAGCTTTCAAAAGCAAAAAGAAATAGAGACAAAGGCGCAACGAAGTGAAATGGTAGAGGAGGTGATGACCAAGATGTTTATGTTCTAAAATAATAGAAAAAAAGAGGAGCTCAGAAAAAGCAAGAGTGTGTGACATTTTTTTGCTCCAGAGTAGTTTAACAAGGCTATAAATTTGTTTAGGAAATAGTTGAAATTTTGACATGATTTTTGCTAAAATTTGATAGAAATTTTGGGAAATTTAGGTTACAATTATCAAACTTCAAGATTTTGGGTGCCCAGATAATTTTTGATGACTTTTCGAAAGAATTTGTGACCATGATAGACAACATCCTTTTGTTATCATGTTCAAAAGACCAAAAAGAAGTGAGAGTGAAGGAAACAAGTTCACTCTTCTCCACTAAGAAGTGGAAGGAAATCCAAGAAGAAAAAATTAGAAAGAGAGAGTGCAAGAAACTAAAGGAAGGTGATCTTAGTTCTCACTTTTGAAACATGTTATATTTTGGGAGTTCCAAATGAGAGTGTAGGAAAACACTACCACTCATATGCGTGGTGATTTGGAAATAAATATGGATATTTTATTGGCTTTTTTTTCATAGTGTATCATAGGGATACTCTTCTAAAGAAGCTTCAAAATGAATTATATGTTCATCTTTATATCACAACATTTATTTTCAAGATGGAATTGGCGAAGAAAGTAATAATTTTTGTGAAATGATGGGTTGAAATCTAACTCTCAAAATGGAAAAAAAAATTAGTGTAACTCAATTAGGATTTTAATGTATTATATTGCATGATTGACATGTCAAGGGTTTTGATTGTGTGAATTTCCCTATAATAGTGTTCTAGCTTTGCATGAAGAACAAGCATCATCTAAAGATTAATAATTGAGATTTAGAAGCCATAGTTGTCTGTGTGTAAGACAAATTAACATATTGAGGGTCATTCCCACAGTAGATATCAACTTGTCATCAAGATTTTTAGGTAGTATAGACCAAATGTTTCTAGAGGTTGGTTCAAACCCCAAAGAACCATCACTCTGGCCCAATCGATCTAAAATCTTAAATTGGATCTCACATATACCTGAAAAAACATATGTCCAAATGAATGTCTTTTAAAAACCAGAGTTCAATAAATTCAATCCATCCCTAAGCTCAGTTTGGATAAGATTGCAAAACCTCCCTCTTTACCATGGGAAAATGAAACATTCCAAGAAATCAACAATACTTTGGATAAAATCCTGAAGTGAGATCCAAGTGAAGAGAAGAGAATTTTCACTTATACAAAAATTTATGTTGCCAAACAAGATGATTCTACATTGTCAAGCTTTAAAGTGGAATAAGAAGTTAGACTATGAAAATGCAACCTCCAAGAAGGCATTGTTTAGAGGCAAGCCACTTGAAGGAAGCTTATCCAAAAAGATAATTATCACGAGGAAAATTGTGATATATCAAAAGAAAGTCTGTATGGTTCTCAAAAAGTTTAGCTCGGAAAGACGAAGAAAAATAGATTATCACTAGGTCCTCTTAATTCAAAACCAATTGGTTCAGGTTCATTAGACGATGAATAAGGGCATGTTAACTGCATTCAAATGAAAAATCCTATAGTTGGGAAACAGATAATCGAACTCTAGCAAAGTTGGCAAAACAAGGAGTTTCACGCATGATGATTCCACTTTCGAACCATATTTCTCACATCTAGAGTCTAAGAGAAACCTAATTTGAATAAGAGATGCAAAAATATTTGTTTCTCACAGCTAGAGTCTATGAGAAACCTAATTTGAATAAGTGATGAGGAAATATCTGTGTTTTTTCAAATGGAGTAGTTTATAATGTGATCTTTTTTTAAATGGAGTAGTCTATAATGTGACTTTTTGGAATAGTCTATAATGCTACTTGTGTTTTTTCAAATGGAGTAGTTTATAATGAGACTTTTTTCAAATGGAGTAGTCTACAATGCGACTTTTTGGAGTAATCTATAATGCAACTCTTTGGAAAACCGGAAAACATATTTTTCTCTCTTTTTTCCGGTTGATGTGACATTCTCTGCGGTTCCCTCACCCCACGCCGGGAGTTCCCTCTCCCGTCTACGTTCCTTAACCGCGCTATGCCCTCTTCATTGTCCGGTACCCGTAGCATGTCATTCGTCGTGTATGGATACATCGATCATCTTGGATGAAATTTGAATTTTAAAATTGCCACTTTTTACGCGAAATCTGTTTTGAATTTGAATGGAACAGTGAGTAGAGGCTCCATTCGGCTTCCATAAACAACCAAAGACTACGTCATGCCAACATTTGCGCTGGATCATGCACAAATACTGCGATTAACTCGAGGAGAATTAACAAATACAGAGGCGTTTGCTTCACTGCCCGTATGCACCATGTTCCCCGATTAAGAAAAGCACCCTTCAATTGTGGGGCACTTTTTATTCTCAAACTCACATTACTATTTTTCTTAAATAGCAAAGTCGAATGCGATATTATACAGTGATGTGTGGTCTGACGGTTTGTTCTCATGGATGAAACCCAAGAGACCACCGTTCAAATCTCATTGAGTATATGGCTTGTTATGATCCCAGCTCAAGGAATAGACTCTCATTTCCATGTGTTAAAAAAAAGAGCCACTAAAGAATCGTCGAACGAGGTCATCGACTACTCAAGCTTGCAAATGTGGAAAAGTATTGGAATGGCTCTGCATTTTAGCGCAACCTGGAAAAACTCTTCTACATACTAACTCGCAATACACTATTCACGGGTTTTAACACTTCCTCCTATGGCACCGGGAGCAGCCAAGTGTTTGGGATTCTTCAGTGCAGAGCTGATTTGTCTCTGCCGGACTGTTGTGCCTGCTCTTTCCACTACCTCCAGTCTATGGCACTCTTGAGCCCGAACGCTTTTGATGCCAGTGGTCCCACTCTTCTCTCACGTTACCAGACCCTTTCTCCTTTGGAGATTCCAACCCCAAGAATGGAAAGAAAATTTTAATCCACTGACTTATCGACGCTCTGCTCTGCGGCACACTTTTTCGGCCACAGCAGTTTCGCTTCCTAATCACTGTCAAAAGTCCGAATACCCTTATAGCTTTCTTTCACCGCCCAACCCCAATCCGATGAGTATTCTTTAGCTCACTATTTAATCTTTGGGTTACACTCATGAAGACACCGTATGATTTCTTTTTACAGAAAATATTATGCATGTGCTAAACATCGTATGATTTCTTTTTACAGAAAATATTATCCATGTGCTAAACATCTTTATCTCTGCAGTTTATGAGTACAATAAAATTTAAATTTCTAGTTTCTGAATTTTCGTTGTGTGATTTTTTCTCACAGGTAGAAAAGAATTGTTGAGGTTCTAATGCTTTTAGCCGATCTAGTGGTAATTATTTTCTGTTGGTTTATTTGATTCAATTATATTCTGATACATTTTCAATATCATCTAGCGAACTGTGAGTACAATATCTTGATAATGGGCATCTTGGTCATGATGATCCAGAAATTGTCGCGTTATTCACTATTTCAGTTTATATAGAGATGTCAAGACAGATATGGTCTCTTGATTATCAATGATATTGTACAGTTCAAGAACAAATCCTTTCAGTGCTCTTGATTATCAATGATATTGTACAGTTCAGCGGACATGTCTCTTGATTATTATTTAATTATTCCAATTAAGATCGTTTTATTCTCTCTAGCAACAATGTTGGTATGCACTGGGAGCATCTAAACAAATATCTTTTCAATTAAAACCTGCATGAGACAACGAAAGTTGTTGAGCAAAATTTTAAATACCGACCGACTACAACAAAATTTTAAATTCTTCTTTCCTGTGTAATTGGAAAAATGCAACAACAAATATTTTCAGTGCTTGTTGAAGAAAAGTGCTTGTTATAGGGAATTAGAAGGTATGGGTTGGTCTTGCAGTGCACCTAACCTTTAAATGAACAAAAAGAGAGGTATTATCATGGTTAATGTGAATTTAAATAATTTAAATGATTTGTTGAGTTTGTTAGCATAAAATTATATTGAATATTTTTAAAAATAAAAATGTTTTAAAATATTAAAAGAAATTTAGAATTTTGTTTTTAATTAAATTAAATTAAAATTTATGAATATATCATTTCTATCAATTATACTAAACAGTTTTTATACTCTAGATATTATAGAATATAATTATGAATCCAAATTTTATAAAATAAATGTTTACTATTTATGTCATAATTTTGTTGTCTTATATATATTTTAGGAAGTTTTTTTTTTCTTTATAAGAGAAACAAAAAAAATATGGATCCAAGTTTTATTTTCCTTAATGAATTGACAAATTTAGGGTGAAAAATGGTATAGGAGAAAGGGTTAATTCTTCTTAGTGAGTATAAAAAGAACATTATAGTAAATTGATGCATATATAATGATTAGATGATAAATTTAGGGTGTGAAATAATATAGGAGAAAGGGTTAATTCCTCTTAGTGAGTACAAAAAGAACATTATAGTAAATTGATGCATGTATAATGATTAGATGATAAATTTAGGGTGTGAAATAATATAGGAAAAAGGGTTAATTCCTCTTAGTGAGTACAAAAAGAACATTGTAGTAAATTGATGTACCCATAATGATTAGCTGATAAATTTAGGGTGGAAAACAATATAGGAGAAAGAGCTAATCCCTTTAGACTAGAGTACAAAAACAACACCGTAGTAAATTGATGTATGGATAATGATTATAAAAGCATTATTAATTGTTAGGCATTTTTTCATCGTTGAATAAATATATATATATATATATATATATATATATATATATATATATATATATATATATATATATGTTTTTGTATTAATTATCATTAAATTATATAAGTAAAATTATTATTGAAAAATGTTTAATATTCTTAAAATGAAAAATATTTAATTGATTATTCACAATATATATTAAGGATTCGATAAAAATAGATAAGAAAATCACTTCAAATAAAAAATGAAATAAAATAATATATTAAATTTAAATTATTTTGGAAAAAAAATAAAATAAAAGATAATATATATATTTAATTTATTTTGATATATTAACATTATTATTTAGTTGAAATATCTATTTACTATCAACTTAAGAAATAAAAGATAAAATTAAACATACACTTATGATGATGAACTACACTTTGTAGTTCGAAATAGGTCAACTCTATTTTTTGATGTGATTTACTAGAAGAATTTATTTGAAAATGAATTTAGATGACATAAGTTTAAACTTTCAAATACACTTTTTGTATATAGAAAATTTTGGCAAAATATTAAAATATATATAATACACTTAAAATTATAATTCATGAGACAACAAAGGTAACATCAACATGCTGATAACTAATATTTTTGGAAAAATTATTTATTAAAATAATATATATATAGTCCAGTTACAAATTGTCATGATCTTCCCCCTAATCTTACAAATTGGCAAGATCTTTTTGTATTCACTAAGAGGAATTAACCCTTTCTTCTATACTATTTCACACCCTAAATTTGTTAGCTAATCATTATACATACATCAATTTACTATAATGTTCTTTTTGTACTCACTAAGAGGAATTAACCCTTTCTCCTATACTATTTCTCACCCTAAATTTGTCAATTCATTAAGGAAAATAAAACTTAGGACCTATATTTTTTTTTTCTCTTACAAAGAAAAAAAGACTTCCTAATATATATATGGGACAACAAAATTATGACATAAATAATAAACATTTATTTTATAAAATTTGGATTCATAATTATATTCTATAAGATTTAGAATATAAAAACTGTTTAGTATAATTGATAAAAAGTACATATTCATAAATTTTATTTTAATTTAATTAAAAATAAAATTCTAAATTTCTTTTAATATTTTAAAACATTTTTATTTTTAAAAATATTTAATATAATTTTATGCTAACAAACTCAACAAATCATTTAAATTATTTAAATTCACATTAACCATGATAATACCTCCCTTTTTGTTCATTTAAAGGTTAGGTGCACTGCAAGACTAACCCATACCTTCAACCAGCACTAAAAATATTTGTTGCTGCACTTTTCAATTATTCAAAATTTTGTTGTAGTCGGTATTTAAAATTTTGCTCAGCAACTTTCGTTGCCTCATGCAGGTTTTAATTGAAAAGATATTTGGCATTAGCTGCTCCCAGTGCATACCAACATTGTTGCTAGAGATAATAAAACGGTCTTAATTGAAATAATTAAATAATAATCAAGAGACATATTAGCTGAACTGTACAATATCATTGATAATCAAGAGCGCTGAAAGGATTTGTTGCTGAACTATACAATATCATTGATAATCAAGAGACCATATCTGTCTTGACATCTCTATATAAACTGAAATAGTGAATAACACAACAATTTCTGGATCATCATGACCGAGATGCCCATTATCATGATATTGTACTCACAGTTCGCTAGATGATATTGAAAATGTATCAGAATATAATTGAATATAATTCCCAACAGAAAAATTACCACTAGATACGCTAAAAGCATTAGAACCTCAACAATTATTTTCTACCTGTGAGAAAAAATCACACAACGAAAATTCAGAAACTAGAAATTTAAATTTTATTGTACTCATAAACTGCAGAGATAAAGATGTTTAGCACATGGATAATATTTTCTGTAAAAAGAAATCATACGGTGTCTTCATGAGTGTAACCCAAAGATTAAATAGGGAGCTAAATAATTCTCATCAGATTGGGGTTGGGCGGTGAAGAAAGCTAAGGGTATGGGGACTTTTGACAGTGATTAGGAAGCGAAGCTACTATGGCCAAAGAAGTGTGCCGCAGAGCAGAGCGTCGACAAGTCAGTGGATTAAAATTTTATTTCCATTCTTGGGGTTGGAATCTCCAAAGGAGAAAGGGTTTAGTAACGTGAGAGAAGAGTGGGGCCACTGGCATCAAAAGCGTTCGGGCTCAAGCGTGCCATAGACTCGAGGTAGTGGAGAGAGCAGGCACAACAATCCGGCAGAGACAAATCAGCTCTGCACTGAAGACACCCAAACAATTGGTTGCTCCTGGCGCCATAGGTGGAAGTGTTAAAACCCGTGAACAGTCCATTGCGAGTTAGTATGTAGAAGAGTTTTTCCAGGTTGCGCTAAAATGCAGAGCCATTCCAATACTTTTCCACGCTTGCAAGCTAAGTAGCCGATGAGCTCGTATGACGATTCTTCAGTGGTTGTGGATGCAATATTGCATTTGACTTTGCTATTTAAGAAAAACAGTAATGTGAGGTTGAGAATAAAAAGTGCCCCACAATTGAAGGGCGCTTTTCTTAACCGGGGAATATGATGCATACTGCCAGCGGAGCGAACGCCTTTATATTTGTTAATTCCCCTAGGGTTAATCGTATTATTTGTGCATGGTCCAACGCAAATGTTGGCATTACATAGTCTCTGGTTGTTTATGGAAGATGAATGGAGACTCTACTCGTTGGAGACTCTACTCGTTGTTCCATTCAAATTTTATATTTGTTACATTTTGAATGTTTTTCATGAAGCAGATGTATAAAGTATCCCAAGTGGCAGCTCCAGTGACCACCAACATATGCCATTAGGTATGGATAAGATCCAACTACTTAAGACTGGAAGGGAACAATGTTGACAATGAAATGTGTGCCTAGTGGTATTAATAAAAGTCATGAAGATTAAACATGAAACAAACCAATTAATATGGACAAAAAAATCCCACACTAAGAGCATATATGGCCAAGCTAGGCTACAAAGTGATGTTTTACAACGTGATATAGAATGAACCGTGGTAGTGGTGAAAAACACTATGGAAAGTAAGAGCACCAATGAAGACCATAACACTAATATGTTTGGCACTAAGAGAAGGCTCTGACTTGAAAAATACTCCCAAAAAGTAGGCATGGACCTGGTTGGTGTATCCTTGCAAACAACGCAAAGAAATATCAATTATTCGCTGGTAAGACACCCTTATACTAAATGTTTTTGGAATGAGATAGAAGAGTTTGCAGGTCTAAAAGAGATATGGTAAAAAGAAACTGTAGAAAATTGCCTTGAGGAGTAGTTTTACAAAAGGATTTCAAAACCATTATAGAATTTCCACTGTTGGCTACCTGGGGCATTTAGCTCTCAAGAAATTTAGAAACCTTTCAGAGTTAAAATCCCAAGAGAGACAAGAAGAGTAATAATAGAAACATGTTTCTTGGAGATTCTTCAATGAATAAAATCAAGGTATGCCACAAAATGTGGAGCTAAGGGCATTCTTTTTGTTGGAGAAACACACTACATGAAGTTCAGAGAATGTATGGGACATGGTACAAACAACAGGCTGAGATGTTGACACTTAAACTATTACTAAGAATTGTTGGAGTACATAATGTACCAGATTTGCAACTGATGGAATAATCAATTGTATTTATCAACTGGATGAAAGGAATATACACGATGGAAATCTTGGTACTGTCTGCCATTCTTTATCAACTCAAAAGAATGGAAGCATTGTTTACTTCAGTCACAGTCAGATATGCTTAGTGAGAATTGAACACAAAAACTAATACACTTCCAAAACAAGGTATGGATGTAGAACATGACCAATGGGAGAAGATTGAAAGTAAGGATGGTATCACTTAACCAACCACTTTTATAAATCTCCAGCAAGTTTTGAGCACCCTCTTTCCATAAATAAGTGCACTATGAGTAGGGTACAATATTGACCTTGGAGAAAAATTGCTCCTTTGCATTAGGCTTTGTTTTGAGGGCAGACCAAAATCATCTTCACCATCTGATCAACTATGACAAAGATTTATGTAGTAAACTTCTCGTGCAATTTGAAAGATAAATGGGTAGAAATATTCCTATTGGCTATCTCATCACAAAACAATTCATTAATTTTTCTCTACAAACTACAATTTCCAATAAGCATAAGAATGTATTAAATATAAATGGGAATGAATGAAAGAAAGAAATCAATCATACCATATTCTAGAGGAACCAGACACTCGTATGAAATCTCAAACTGAAATGGGTTGAGAAACACAACAAGATTTTCCAGCACCGTCACATTGAATGGAATGATAAGATAAAGCCCATATTATGAATAGTTAACAATCCAATTCAAAATCACCAAAACCTTGAGCACGGTTCAGGAGGTCATTTGCCTTAGATAATATTTCATTTATGTGCATTATTTTCATGAAAAACATGATATCAAGGCTTGGTCTGATTCATATCCATGTCACTAGTCCCGATCCATGATCCATGCATTTCGATACTCCAATTTTTGTTTTGAACACCCAAATAAATTTATTCGAAGACTCCCGGAAAAACAATTGTAAAAATAGTGATTAGAAACATTAAATATATTCATAATATTTTATAAAATATACGAGGTCCCTTTATGGAACAAAAGCATTGTGGCCACCATTCTGAGGATCTGCCTGCATGCATTACACATGCATTACCCATTCTTCCCATATTGCATGTTCTCACAACCTTCCCATATTGCACGTTCTCACATCCCAATTATAAAATCAGTTCTCATGGGAAATCGTCTTCTTCTTCCTCTGCCTTAGGATATCACTTTGCTTTTGAATCTGCCTCTACGCTGGTAGAAATGAAGCCTGTAGTCTTAATCCACCCATAGGAGCCCAAAAAATTCAAGAAGAAGTGCATTGCAGGCCATAAAAGAGTCATTTCCCATGTGCTAACAGAGGAAGAGGAAACACTTAATGCGATACCCGAGATACTTAGAGCGATGGTGAAAGACTTTTGGAAGGGCGCTACGGGATATCGAGGGTGCCAAAGATAGTGGAGATGATCGCAGCTCCGTCCAATCGCGAGAGGGAAATGATGCTACCATCCCACGAGCATGCGCGCCATTTGAGCCAGGTACCTTCATTTATATTCGTCGAGGCTACGGGTTGAATTTGATGCAAAGGATGAAGTGTTATTTGAAGTGCGTAGGAATTAGCAAGAAGAAGCCACTGAAGTTGTGGCATCATATAAGAGTGAGCAAGATAAGCTCATTGAGGAATGCAAAAAATATTACAAAGAGATAGAAGTTATGAAAAAGGAAAGAGATGTGTTCCAAATACAACTTGAGCACTCTAAGCAAAAATTGTCTGTGACAAGGGAGAAGTTAAGCATGGTAGTGAAAAAAGGCAAGGGAGTAGTTCAACAACATGACAACCTGAAATAGATTGTGGATGAAAAGGCAGCGGAACTTGAACATCTGAGAAGGGAGCTTCAGGTGGGTGAATATGAAATTAACGAGTCTGAACAGAAAATTCGAGACCTATCAAGTGCTCTAGACCACTTTAAAATGTTAGAATCATAACTCATTTATTGAATAAAGCATGCTACAGAGCTAGAGCAAGATTTGTCTGAGAGCAATGAAATGATGCAAAGAGTGATGACTGCATTAGATGTTATTGATTCTATTCTTTAATTTCACTTTGGGGATCTAGTGGAGGTGATTGAATGGCTTGGTAAATCATTTCAAAACTTTTGTTGGAAATTAATTCCAACTGTTGCACGCAGAGCATAAGGATGACGAGTTAATGTTGATGGAAATATGAAGGACAACGACAACAGTAAAATATCCAGTTCTGATCTCCACGCAACCCCCTGCCTTAAACACTCATCTACCTACATTGATTCCTCCACCAACCACATTTTTTTTTAATTCAACACGTAGCAACCACAATTCCGTCAGCAGAAAGAATGAGGAGCGAAAGGGAAAATTAACCCACCAGAGAAGGTGACATCACCTTCCTCCGGACCAATCAAATGAATTTCGTAAGGGTAAGAAAAGGGATTTTGGAAAATACTTTAACTCCACGGAATGTGGAATGCATAAAGGTTTAATGTCTTTTGATTTAGTTTTTATTTACCGCAACATGTTTTTAATTTAAAAACTTTGGGATTATATATATATAAGTTTTATTATATGTATATTATAAAAATAATATGTGTATAATATATATAAACAATAGTATGTCATATTTTGTGTGATGTTTTGACTGTGTAATGTAATTTTTGCTCGAAGGCAGAAACAAAAAGACAGAGAGCACTATGTGCATAGTAGTGAAATCAAGACAGAGAGGGAGCAGAAAACAAGTTTTTTTTTGAAGCACTGTGTGTTGTAGCAGCCGAAATAAGTCTTTTATTTTGTAAATCCAGAACACAATAGTTCTGAAGAAATTTTTAATTTTGTAACAGTCCAACAGTTTATTTTAATGAAATAGAATTTATACTTCGTCTTTCTGTGTGCACAAATTTATTTTTAAAATCTCTATGTTGAGTTGAGGAACTCTGCTTCCTCTATCTGTTCGAAATATTCAGAAATTCCAACAAATTGGAAAGTAAACTAGTATCATTTTAAGAACAATGTTATGAAATAAAAAAGAGCTCCAAAATTATTGGTCACGGAGTTGGATGAGGTCCATGGAAGAATGGATGCTCTTGAGGATGAATTAGAAAAGGCAGAAAGTGAAATTGTAACTCCTTAACAAACCTGTCTGAAGAGGTAATGTCCTTCTAATTGGTTATGTATTTGTTATTAGGTGATTTAGTTATATGGTTCATGCAATTTTGGAGTTGATGTGTAATTGTTGTGTTTGCGTGGGGGTTGTAATAGGTTACTGCATCTTTTTTTTTCTTTGTGACAAATTCTTGTCACTTAGGTTTGGTTCCTCGTGATACTTTGGCATGTTTGGGTAAAACCTTTTTTTATCACAAGTGTGCATTTCAACTTTTCATGAGTGTATATGTCATACTAACATGTTTAGATCATTTAAAGTCTCTTCAGGGTAAATTTAAGACGTTTTGTTTTTGAAGTTTACGTCTAACAAAATTTTAAGAATGCTCTACATTTTCATGTCATATATGACCAAATGGTGCAGAACACCTAAAGCTAATATGATTAGTGCCTTATTGATTTTCCATCTGTCCTATTTTTCAAAAATGTCTACAGCCTCTGCCTATTAAGTCACCTCGTTGGTGTTAGGGTACAATGAAATTCAGAGAAAACAAAAAAAAAAAAAAAAAGAGGAAGAAGAAGAAGAAGAAGAAAGAAAGAAAAAGAAAAAGAAAAAAAGAAAAGAAGAAGAAGAAGAAGAAGTTATCCTTGCCTTTATTTCTCAATCACACAGGTGGTTTAGGAGTTGGTGTGCATTGGGGGAGAAGAGTAGTAAACCAGAGTAATATTGAAAAATAACTTAGTAATCCAAAGTAGTTTGATTTATTTTTTTGCAAGACAACATTTTTTCAAAGCATAAATCGTGTTTTGCAAAATGAGTTTGTGACAAAGAGTCGTATCGTTTTATTCAATGTGCAACAACAGGACATGATGTAGTTGGGCTTCAGTGATCATAAACATTCAGGGTTCTGCAAAACTCCAATGAAGTTTGACTCGTTATAGGATGCCATATAGCGCTTTCTGAAGCGACAGAAGAAACGTGTAAAGAAAAACAAGAATGCGCGTTGTAGTACAAGAGGAAAGAAGCCCCATGTACCCGGACTTAGAATATTGTGTCCTTTATTTATTTGAAATGAAATTATCATTATTTTTACATGGTTTACATGTGTTGTAAAGAAATTTTTAATTTTTTTTAAAATATATATATTTTTTTAAATTTTAATTTATATATATAAATAAATGTAACATTTCTTGCCTGAAAGAAAGAGAAAGGTTTTTGGTGGAAAGAGAGAGGCTGTTGGTATTAGGACAACCCTCAATCTCAATATATAGACTCAAGAGCAAAACAAGTACTCCATTATAGAGCGTAAACATGTCAACATATGAGACTTGAAGCTGATAACAACTACTCCAACCAACCAACCAAGCTAAACACAATTGACCAAATTCAACTATTCCAACCAATCACCTAGGCTAAACTCAATTGACCAAATTTTAGGCATTGGGTACAACTCGTGAAAGAAAATCAACCTCAATTACTTTATATTAGTAATTATTTTATATTAATATTTATAATTTTTTGGAAATTTTTAAAGCAAAATAATTTTATACTATAAAATTTAGACAATTTTTTTTTTTTTTAAATTGACTTTCTTTTTTTGGAAAAAATATGGAAAATTAGTATACCTTCTAATATTAACCCCTAAAATTTCTTCGCTTGTAAACTTATAAAACTCAAACCTAAGTAGACAAGATAAAAACTATTCTATCTACACTCTCTCTATCATTCAACATACAAAAATTTGAATTTAACGTAAGTAAACAATGGTTCACCTCCTATTTAAAATGGAATAATCACTTGATCATGTTATTTTTTGAGGTTAAACTTGAACTAGGATATTAAAGGGTAAGTTCTTTTAATGAAATAATTAATACTTGTGGCAAGATGGAAAATGTTTGAAATATTTGTATCCTTTTAAATGTGAATTTAACATAAGTAAACAATGCTTCACCTCTTATTTAAAATGGAATAAGCACTTGATCATGTTATTTTTTGAGGTTAAACTTGAACTAGGACATTAAAGGGTGGGTTAATTTAATGACAGAATTAATACGTGTGGCAAGATGGAAAATGTTTGAAATATTTGTATTTTTTAAATGGAAGGTTTAATATTATAAATATTGTGGCGAGATTGAAAATGTTTGAAATATTTGTATCGGTTTAATATTATAAATATTGTGATTAATAAATATAGATAGAGTTTAAACATTATATTTAAGAACAAAAATTTAAATCGGATTAAAAATATTATAATTAATAAATAATTATATATATATATATATATATATATATATATATATATATATATATAACTCTGCAATTAAAAAAAAAAAATTGTCATTGCAATTAAAATTAAGATTATTGTTTACATTGTAATAAAATTAGTATCATTTTGCTTAACACAATATCAAAGCTTCAATTTCCCATTATGTAATCATCCTTTTAATTTTATAAAATAAAATATTCTAATTTCTCAATGTAATTGCTAGTCAATTATACAACACCCCACAATTAAAAAGCAAACAAATAAAAAAACCATTACAATAAACTTAGTACCTTTTTTCCTCAAACAATATTAAAGTTTCAATTTACCATTGTGTAAGAATCATTTTAATTTTATAATAAGATGAAATGTTTCAAACCGTTGGTGTAATTGCCTATCAACATTTATCAATAATACCCCAAGCTATTTGATATAATAACTATACTATTAAAATTAGTTTCATTTTACTTAACACAATATCAAAATTTCAATTCCTTATTATTAGTCTTGCCCAAAGGGTAGGCAAGGACTATAGTAATTGGTTTGGTCCTTCTGTATTAACTTTTGCATAGAAATTAAGACAACTTAACCACATGAAACCAAAGTTCTCATGCATATGTTTTTTTTCACCTATTAAATACGCTATCACAAACGTACACAAATATTCCTGTCCAATAAGAAATTTGAAGGTCTTATTTGGCCTCTTTTCGAGGCATCTCATACTTGTATCATGGTTTAAAGTCTTATTTCTTCGAATATTTCCAGAATAATGTTATTTGACCTCTTTTCGAGGCATCTCATACTTGTATCATGGTTTAAAGTCTTATTTCTTCGAATATTTCCAGAATAAAATCAGTCTTTCTAATAATGCTAGCATTACTACTTAGCATTAAATATTTATCGATAACATGTATGTACACTATTGCCTTATTGCATGAACTAAGAATTTGTTGTGGTATCCTGAGGAAATGGCACTATTGCCACCTGTGCCACCTGCCATTCCCATGTTGTGACCTCTGGAACTTAGCTTAACTTAGCTTGTTAATCGGCCAATCTCTGTCCCTTACAGTATTTCTTTTGGTTGCTTTGCACAGAATCACCATGAAGGACATTTCTTTCATTTTCTTTTGACTTACTCTCATTCTCTGCGGAAGAATAGGTTCTGGTACCACACGCGAGGTGCGTTGCGCGACAACCCTGCAATCAAATGAACACAAGGCCCTTTGAAATCGACAATCCTGCAATCAACTGAACATAAGGCCCTTTACTAATGTCTCGCACTGTGGAGAAAACGAATGCACGGTAATCCTGCAATCAATGATTTCAGGTCATTTATATAAGGTAATTTTCGTGACTATAACATGTTCACCTCGTGTTTCCCACTCAGACGTCCTGCAGTTCTTTTTTTTTATATACCATGCTTGGGTTTCATCATTGAAAAACGTAGAGTGGAGCCTATCCTTTACTTTGGTTCTCGAACGAGATGGAGCAATCTCGGACCACTCACAAGGGATGCCAGGGCTATGCAAAACAACATTTTCCCTTGTTGATTACGGTGTCAAAACCAATAAGCAAAAGAAATTCGAAAGACATTCAACGGTTCAATAATGTGTATCTACATTTAGACTCACTGTAATATGCCTCATCTCTCCTTCTCAGGCACGGAGGAAAACAAAAGATTTCAATAGATTCAGGCTCTTACGTGGAAGAAATCATGTAGCACTCAAGTTGAAACACCTGTTTAACCTGTTGCAATAAACAGTTATAATAAAAAATGAGCCATTTCAACACTAATAACCAGGAACTACAGTGAAATTAAGAGCAAACGAACCTTACCTGGAAAGATCATCTCTTTGTATTGAAATACCTCAAGTCTGAAATCCAAATAACAATAAAACCCTTCGAAACATTAGTAAAACCTTTAAGATTTTATATAGATTTAGACTGTGAGAATTGGCAATAGAAATTCTGGGTTCCATCTTCTTCTCCTCGTTTTTTTGGTTTTCTTCATTACAGGTTCAACCGTCTCAGATCTCATCTTCCAAGGTATATAATTACTATCTTCTCTAAGGCTGATCTATACAGTCGAATCCTGAACAAGTAAAATATGAATTTCGGAGGCTTTCTTAAGTTGCATATGCTGATGTAGACAGCCAGAAACAACTTATTAAGTTATTACCCTCATTTTTACAAGGTTCTTGCAGAGCCCCATTTTCTAGGCATAAATTCTTGATGTATAGATGTCTGTAAAAAGTTGAATAGCAGAATGGATTTTGTAGCTAATAGTTGCTTTGTTCTGGCTCTGCAGTTAAATTATACAGGGTTAAGACGGAGACATGGTCAAGGAATGTTTCTTTATTCCAATATGGAACTCTGCACTCAATTTGGTTATTCTACCCAACCACAAGTCGTAGTCACATGCCAGGATCCTCCATCGGTTACCCATTGGTCTGCAATGTCTTCTACCCAACCACGAGCTGCAATCAAATGCCAAGCTCCTCCACCGGTTACCCACTGGTCTGCAACATCAGTTGCCCTAGTGGGCCCAGCTAATTATAGCTCAGATTTACCAGAGATCATCATAGGAAAATTGGGTTACTTTGATCATTCCAGCCCCATCAAATGGGATTATATGGTATCTAAGACCTTGCCCACAGAGAGGGATATTGTTGTATTTCCTGTTGAAATGTTACTTTCAACAGTCCTGTGCAGAGCCGCTTTCTATTTTTCTTATCCAGGTTTTTTGTACTCCCAACCGCTTTCTGATTTTGCTAAACAGTCAGTTCAGATTTTGTTTTTGATCGACACAATCTGTTTATTTTGAAAAAAAGAGTATTTTAATTTTTTCGGGACAGTCTTTGTTTTTGGCAAACAAAGTACTTTATATTTTTTTTTATTACACAGTCAAACAAATATTTTCTGTGTATGCGGGCGTTTTTTTCGTCAACCCCGGTGGTCCCACAGCAGTGTCTTGTTGATGTGTCAAAGTTCCGCAAGCGCAACGTTTTCCATATAATACATCACGGCCTTTTATGTTACGGCCCGATGCGATGAACACACATCGCATTCAAACCAAATTACAATCGCCATCCACCGTCAACCGAGGCTTGTGGGTCCACAAGACCACGCGACAATATAATATATAATTGCAAGTTTGAATCAGCGGCCTTTTGTTTTATGCCCCGATTGGACCATCCAAATGATGGACCCGATATGTACTATTGTGCCATAGTTTATTGTTAAATCGCGTCTGTCTCCCAATCGGAGATCGGAACTCTTTTGAATGAGGCCCGATTGTGCAGGCGAACCGGACCACAGTTTATGGCCAGGGTTTATTGTTGCTAATGATCCGTTTGATCGGAAATAGAAATCGTTTTGTTTTTGGCCCGATCGCAAATGTTATGAGCCCGAACCTGATCTAGGTTATACAAACGTATTTATAATGGCCATCGTTATCTGCTAGAGTTGGTAAATGTTTTGATAGTTTGGCAAATCAAAAGACAAGGCAACATCAGAACCAATCTTTAGAGTTACAGGATCTAGTCCTCCTGTTCTCATAGAGGGATCTCTCAAAGTTTGTTTTCAAAGGTTTATCTTGTGTGCTTAGAGTATTGATTTTACACTTGTTATTAAGTACAGGTGTTTGTTTGTTTGGTTGGATTGAATTGATACAACAGAACATAAAAGGTCTAGGAAAGATATATAGGACAATAAAATATTTGTTTCATTGGGCAATGGAGTCAAAAAAAGGTCATAACACACTTATCAAAGGATATGGGATATCAAAGGGCAAATCCAACTTGGCCACAGGATCATTTTGTTTTTGGAATGGAATGAACATTAATGATTTGGAAAGAGAGTTTTAATTCTCAACAGAGGGAATTTGAAAGCATAATTTGAAACAATAAAGAGTTCTTTGATAGACTGGGGCTAACCATAAATTCTACAAATCACACCTTAAGCAAGCAATGATTTCAAAACAACTTTCAAAGTACAATCTAAGATTCATGGAACACCCCTATTTTCCTAAAGATTTTATTCTAGTTGACTTCTGGGAAAAAACATATAAGATTTACTGATAATCACAGTCATAGAAGAGGGAACACCTAAAAACATCTATGATCATAATTATAACGACCTTTAAGCCAATTGTTTAACTGAGAACAAAGGGTAAGATCATAACAGACCTCTTTGATTCACTATAAGCAAATAACTTCCAAGGGAGACTTCAATAACAGTTTTTACGTGGCCACAAACAAGCAGGGAGAACCATAAATCATGCTAAAACCAACTATTCAAACTGTTAAGGAAATAAACAAGCATTAAGACTAAAGAGAAAGATTAAAGCCTCTAAAATACTTTAGTAGAAGAAAACATAAAACAGTGAAGGATGAATAGGTCTAAGGTGCTTCCAGGAGTCATTTCTTAGCCTAATACTTTCTATCCTACTCTAGTGAGAAATTATGGAACATAATGAAAACAGGGAAAAACATGAAACAGTTCAGAATACTTCACCAACAGCCAAGCTCATGAATCCAATGATAGAGCCTTCTCAGGAACAAATATGCAACAAAATCATCAAGATCTCCAAGACTTCAATTTGTTCTTCAATTTCAAAGGACTATGTATTGATTTCAGAGAGTTTCAATATTACAACTTGTGATCAAATAACAACCAACGGTTTCTCATCTTCTACTGTAGTATATATAGTAGAATGAGGAGGCGAGATATGATAAAAGATCTTAATTACAATTAATACAGAGTTAAAACCTTCTTGGCCCTTGGGGGGCTCAATGAAGAAACTGTACAGGTGTTTCACTGTATTAATTGATTTACACTTATGAATTAAGCTCAGTGGGAGCTTTGTTGACCTTTGAGGCTCTATGTGACGTTAGGGTTACTCTGCAGATATCTTTTGCATTAAGTTTCATTGCAGAAGTAACTTTCCGGCTGTGCTGAGGTGAAAATATTCATTCGATCAATAACTTCGGCCCTTGTTTGAATGGTTTGAGGCAACAGGTGGCTCTGTGGTAGCTAGGAGAAATTGATTAACCTCATATGTGGCAGTGTAGGTTTCCTATCTGATAATCCTTTATGCTTTCTTCTTTAACTGTGTTTTAAATCGAGGATTAGGCTTTTGATAGTCGTCTTAGCCGTAATCCTCACAAATATGTCCTTTAATCCTCTGTTCTGGTGCATTTTTGTCTTCGATGCTGATACTCTTTGTCTTTGCCCGATTTTCTGTGTTCTTTGCCGTTGTGCAGGGCTGCGTAGGGTTCATAAGGCATCCATGCCTGAGGAAACACTGAGAAAACGTGCATTTCCACCCTGTGGATGATTTCCTTTGACGAATCGAAGATGGGAGGGTCGTCACCCTCCGCCTCTGAATCTTCTTTGAAAATTGCGAGAAACTGATAAAAACCCTACAAAATATGAAAACTATTAAAAAATCTTACTTTTATAGGTTGTCTGCATCGAAGGGCGTGCAAGGAGATTGGAGCTGTGGGATGGCATCATCCAATGGTCAGGATTGATCGGGAGCGATCGTGGAATGGGTGAAGGAAGGATTAAATCCGAGCCGTCGATCGTGGAGAGATCGACAGACGAGATTGAACGAGGGGGTCAGAGGAGAAGGATGAATCTGAGCCGTCGATCGCGCAGAGATCGACGGTCGAGATTGGGCCATGGAAAGTCAAATGGATAGATCGGACGATGAATTGTGGGCCGTCGATCTGCAGATCATATCGACGACGGAGATTGATTTTCCGCTGTACGATGGCCCGGCTATCGCGTGCGCACCTTCATTATCCATCGAGAAAATTCGGTGAGCGATCATCGTTGGATCAGTGGGGCCAGATCGGACGGTCCACAACGATATCGCTCGGCGTCCAAGTCTGAACTTTAATGCGCGATGGACGGTGGTTTCGCAAAAAGTACAAGGGACGCATTTCAAGCGATGTATGGAATCGCTGGCCATCGGGCAAAAACCGCCCTCCGCCGAAGAGTGGTGCGATAAAAACCACGCAGTTTCGGGAAAACGGCGCACGGCTGGGGGGTCCATAGGGAGGCGCGCTCCGCACCGTCGAATCTTATGGATTGAATCGACGGTCGAGATCGCTCCACAATTTGCATGGGCGGAAAAATTAAATAAAATGAATTTCGATGGCTTAAATAAATATCAAAGGTTTTTAATGGTTTTCGAAGAAATATTTATTTAAACTAGATAAGCGCCCGACTGGCTTAGCGCGCGGTCACGGCGCCAGGGTTATGGGCGGAAAGGCTAGGGACTTAGCCCAATATATATAAACAAATGGGATTTTTATGGTTTTTTCATGGTTTTCAAAGGTTTTGAGGGTTTCGATAAGGTTAAGAGAGAGTCTTAAAACCTTATAAAGGGGGTTTTGATGAGGGGGAAAGGGGAGAAACATGGAAATGAGGGATTTTCATGGGAAATGAAAGGGTTAAAAAAGAGGTTAGTTGGGAAAAGGGGAAAAGGGGAAAAAGGGTCTTGCAGCAGTATTTGGCCTTGGAAATCAGCAGAATTTCAGGGTCTTTTGGGAAGTAAACAGCAGTGCAGATTTGGACAGAGGCAGGAGGCCTTCAAGAGTCTTCAAGAGCCAACAGTTTGTTTTGAGAAAAATTGTTCCTTGAAGGCTCAGAAATAGATTTAGCCACCTTTTGCTATAACAAATATTATAGGTGGCTAACAGTGGCTCCACTTGGGGATGGTGCCTTCCTGAAGGCATCAAGAACTTTAGAATTTCTTTCTCTGGGAGGCTGACTTGTGCCACATCCATTAGGTTTCTCTAGGAGGTTGACCTGTGCCTGATCCATTGGGCTACTCTTCCTTTACTGGGATGATCTTTCTCTGAAAACATATTAGCAACCATGAAAATAATGGATCTTCATCAATACAAGCTTCTACCTACCCAATCCTACAGATCTAACATTTTTTCTTCGATAGAGTGCACTTGGATTGGCAAACTCTTTTACAACATTTTGTTCTTTTGAAAGCAATAAATATAATCTAATTCTACTCCTTATTTCTCCCTGAACTCAGATTTAACAGTTGAGTTCAGATGATTCTCTACCTAATCTACCATCTGTTGGGATTAAACTTTCCAACAGAATTTCATTCTCTAATTTCTAAAACATAAATTTAAAAACAGTCAAGTCAAGATTAAGCTGTTTGACTTGTTGTGATCTATAGCATAAAAACAAGCTGCACATAGACATTTATTTTGCAGGAAATTAAATAAAAAATGGAAGGCTTAAGATCTGAAATTTGAAAACATCTCCTTCCTCTTTTCTACAGCTCTGATTTGACTCTTATTGAGTTGTCTTCCATTTCCTTTGGTTCAGATTTTGAGCTGATTAGAACCAGATTTTTACATCTTTTTTACTCATAAAATAAAACATTTTTGAGTCATCTCTCTTTGGAAACTGAAGGTTCAAGTTTTGAACATGTTTGAACCTTTCATTTCTATCCTAATCTATCTACTGATAAGCCAAGATTAGACAGTTTGGCAAATTGATTTCACTATCCTATCAGCAGAAAATTTAAAACTAATTATTCAAGATTAGGTTGTTTGACTAACTAAGAGTGTGTTTTGTAGGAGTGGCATTTAAGCTTGCACACTTTCAAATTTGTTTCTCTTTTTGGTATGGGGCTATACCTTTCTTGTTTTGACAATCTGCCCTCTTTTCTTTCTTTCTTTGTTTTTGTATTTTTTATTTTTCTAACTTTGAATGCCATGGTTAGACTATGATATTTCTAATGAAAAAATAAAATGCTTTGAAACTTAAGATTCTTGACAGAAGTAATGCTTGAGCATCCTGCCATTGACAGGACCTCCACATAGGTCTTCTCCATTCAGTTCTTTCAAGAAGAATGCATTGTGACCCCTCTCATCATGAATAATATAGGGCGCTTTCCACAAGTTCTCAAATTTTTCATGTTTTCCCTTCTCTTCTTTTCTTGATTCCCACTTAAGAACAACATTTCCAACTTGGAAATTGTTTGCCTTAGTCCTCTTATCAAATAGCTTCTTCATGTTTTCTTGGACTAACTGTGTTCTTTCATAGACTTCCTCTCTAGTCTGCTGTGAATGGATTGTTTGGTTGATTCTTCTCTGCATATCATTCTCTTCAATCTGCACTTCTTGAAGGAGCTTCATGACTGGCACTCCCAACGAGGTGGGAAAGACTGCGTCCATGCCATAGACTAACTGATAGGGGGACATGTTTATTGATTTCTTTGTAGTTAGCCTATCAGCCCATAAAGCATGAACCAGTTTACTGTGCCATGATTTTTGATTTCATTCCAACAGCTTTTTAATAATATTGATGAGGCTCTTGTTGGAAGATTCAGCTAATCCATTTCATTGGGGATAGTAAGCAATGGAATGGCCCAAGGTTATGTGGTATTTGTAGCAGAAGTCCACCATCTTCTTAGATTTAAAGGCAGCAGCATTGTCTGTTATGATTTTTCTGGGACAACCAAATCTGGATAGGATATTTGTTTCAAGGAACTTGATAATGACAGAGTCATTGGAATTTCTGGAAGGTATAGCTTCTATCCATTTGGTAAAGAAGTCAGTGGCTCTGAGGATCCACTTATTTTGAGCTGAGGAGGATGGGTGAATTTCACCAATGAATTCCAGCCCCCACTGTTGAAAAGGTGCCTCAACTCTGATAGGATGTAAAGGTAAGGGAAGGAGTTTTCTTCTGCCATCAAAGATTTGACATTTATGGCAAGACATGACCAGATTTTAAGTGTCTAGGAAGAGGGTAGGCCAATAGTAACCAGATCTAAGAATTTTTTTGGTTGTGGCCTTCCAGTAGAGGTGTCCTCCACATTCTCCGTCATGCAATTCATGCATGATTTTTCCTGCATCATCTTCAAGTAAACATTTAAGTAAAATTCCAACAGCTTTTTTCCAATATAATACTCCATCTAATATGCAAAAACTCAAAGCCTTTTGTTTCAAGAATCTAGCTTTAGTTTAAGACAAAGAAGGAGGGGCATTTAGATATAAAAGCACATAAATAATGTCAGCATACCAAGGAGAATTTAGAAATGTTTCTTCAATGAAAGGAGCATCAGATTCTTCTATTTCTTCTAACACATCTACCATATTCATGTCCAGTGCTTGAAAGTTAGACTCAACCATAAGTTTTGTTAATCACTGCCCCTTTATTAGTTTGGTGGGCCTGATTTCTAAGTCATATTCAAGAATAGTTTCAATCCATTTTCCCCTTTTACCATCGGGGTCTTGACTTAGAATGTCCTTGACAACAGTATGTGGAACAAAAGCAATTATGTGAGAGTGTAAAATATAGACCCTAAAGTCTTTTAATGCTTTCACTAATGTTAAGGCTTGCTTCTCCATGATGTTATATTTGAGAGGGGCATCTCTTAAGGCCCTACTAAAGAAAGATATTGGTTGTTCTTGCCCCAAATCATTATTTTGAAGTAAAACTGCAGCTATTGTATGTTCAGATGCAAAGGAAAAGATATAGAAATCTTTGGTAAAATCTGGACTAATCAGGATTGGTGCTTGAGTAAGAGCTTGTTTGACCAGTTTGAATGATTGTTTAGCTGGTAAAGTCCATCTTACACCTACATCTTTCTTAAGCATGTTTGTAATGTTTTTTAATAGCTCAGCAAGATTAGGAATAAACCTCCTTAGAAAATTAATCTTTCCGATGAAATATTGCAATTCTTTAAGGCTCCTTGGATGGCTGATCTGCAATATGCCATCTATCCTTGTAAGGTCTATTTTGATTCCCTCTTCCAAAATTATGTGGCCAAGAAGTTTACCTTCTTGGAGCCCAAAGAGTGTTTTCTTGGGATTCAATGACAAGCCAAATTTCCTACACTTCCCAAAAACTTTTCTTAGGTGAATCAAATGTTCTTCATCAGTTTTTGAGAAAACAGTTATGTCATCAAGGTAAATAATTATGAAATAGCCAATGTCTTCAGAAAAGGCTATATCCATGGCCCTTTGGAAGGTGGCCCCTGCATTCATTAACCCAAAAGGCATTTTGACATACATAAAGGTGCCCCAAGGTGTTGTAAAAACAGTTTTGATTTGATCACTTGGGAGCACTAGTACCTGGTTGTAACCCGAGAACCCATCTAAGAGAGATATCCTTTTTGACCTAACTACCCTCTGAAGTATATGATCCATTTTGGGCAATGGGTAGTTGTCTTTTAGGGATGCTCTGTTTAGGTTTCTGAAATCGATACAGAGTCTGATCTCCCCTGTCTTTTTCCTAAAAGAAACTAAGTTTGATACCCATTCTGAAAATCTAACAAGTACTATAATGCCAGCATCATGCATCTTTTCAATTTCAGCTCTAATTAAAGGTAATAAAAGTGTATTTATCCTCCTCAGTTTTTGTTTGAAGGGCTTTTGATTTTCCTTCAAGGGAATCTTGTGATGAATGATGTTAGTATCATATTATTTTAGGTCTTTGTATCCTCAAGAAAAAACATCTTTAAACTCTTTGAAGAGCTCTATATACTGCAATTTTATGTGAGTTGGAAGAGTGTTGGACAATTTAATCATCTTGGGTTCCGTTAGGGAGCCTATGTTGTGTTCTTCCACGTTTGTTTCTACAGGCTCCATTTTTGGTTCTTTGGCTACATCATTAAAGTCAAAAAGGTGTTCCAAAGGTGAGAGTCCTTTTGGAATTGAACCGTCCTTACATTCTAAAACTTCCAGGTCTCTTTGGTCCACGTTGTCAATTGACTTTGCTTCAAACGTATTCTCATAATGACTTATATCGGCAAAGTGTGTTATTTCAGCTTCTTGGATTTCTTCAATATATGGGCAATTCTGATTACGGATAGATTCTGATGTTGGTATGGTAAAATCATTTTCTGACTTTAAGAAATCATCTATGTGTTTGTCAGACTCAAACACCTACTAGTGATCTTCGTTAACAGGCACAGCAGGTCTGTGTTTTACTTTTACACTGAGTTGTTGATTTATTTCAGGTGTTTGACAATTGCTGGAATTGAAAGCGAGTTCATTTGCTAGATGATTCAATTCTCTTGGAATGAAAATAAGTTCATATTTTTCAAAGGTTTTCAATAGATCAAGGGCAGCGTTTCGATATTCCCTAAGTCTTGGATTTTTAGCTGAGTATTCTCCTTTGATTTGTTTTATGATAAGTTCAGAGTCTCCTAAGATTGATATCCTCTGGGCTTTTAATTGTTTAAGCAGTTGTAAGCCTAGGAGAAGTGCTTCATACTCAGCTATATTGTTAGTGCATGGGAAATCCAATTGATATGAAAAGCTATGTTTTGTATTTTGAATCCACACACCTGCTCCTACACTTGTTTTATTACAAGACCCTTCAAAATTTATTTTCCAAAGTGTGCTATCCTTATTTTCATTTTCTTGTTGCTGTTGATTGTCAATGTTTTGAATTTGATCAAAGGGAAGATTGGATTGTTGTGGTGAACTGATTGGGTCCATGTTTTTTTTATCTTGTTTGATAATGTCATCTTTGTTATATAAGATAAAGGAATCTAAACTTGATTGAATAGAATAGATTGGAGAATTGTTTGGTCTGTCCATGTTGCTCACCATGTACTTCATGTGAGATTCCCTGTATAGTCTTATGTTTTGGTTGAAAACAGGGATGGTGGCATAAGACATGTCCATTTGAAGACTTCCCTGAAGTTTGGCTCCCCATGATCTTGATAAGAGCATGCCATAGTTAGGGGGAATGTTAGCTACAACTATATCCATAACCAGACTCTTAGTAGGGATCTGAGCTAAAGTAACACATAAATATTTCATTAAACCCAAACATTTGACTCGGCTTGAGTCAAAAGAATACAAATATTTGTATGGTTTAGTAATCTCTAAGCTTAAGCTCTCCATTACCACCTTGGGCATTAGATTGTGTGAAGCTCCCGAATCAAACATGGCATTGTGTAAAATTTTCTCAGGTATGTTCAAGCTAACATAGAAGGGAGGGACAACCCCTTCTTGATATTTCCCTTCAACTTCTGGACCAAACAATAGCTCAGGTTTGTCATCTGTCAAGTTTAAAGTGTCTGTATCACTTCCTAAGTTCAAAGCTTTCAAAACTTGGTTTTTGTACACCTCTTGGGTTACTAGTTCAACTAGGGGGATGGTGACTTTTATTTTGGCAATCTCTCCCTCAAAGCTGAAAGGAATAATTGACTTGTTTGTATTTACATCTGTTTTTTCAATTGAATTCTTTTCAGCAACTTTGATTTGTTGAACCTTGTTTGGAATGGTAATTGGGAAAGTTTTGGTAGGACCACTAGCTGAAGTGCTAGGGGTACTTTTTTCAACATTTGGCTGAGTATTTTTGTCTTTATTTAAGTCTGGTTTTTTGGCCAAAATGTTGGCTTTCTTTGCTGTCTTTTTGGATTGGTTTTCCGCGTTTTTCCTGACATTAGTTTTAGTGTTCTTATCCTTTGAATTATCTATATTTCCCTTGCTCCTAAGATCATACTATTTGTGTATCTCCAGGATTGCATTTTCAAAACCTAATCTATAGTCATCAGAATCTTCATAGGTATTTGTATTTTGATCAGAAGAGAAAAAATATTGTTCTTCCTCAGTGAGGAAAACATCATCCCCACTATCTGATCCAATCAAGTTTAAATGGGATTCTTCCAACCTTTCCAAATCCCTATCTTCCTCATATTGATCTACATAGTTTTGTTGGAAGGGAGGTCTAATCTGTTGGTCATTTTCGTTCTGTTTGTCTTGATTGTTTTCTCTTATATAATTCTGATTTCTATTTCGAGGAGCAGCTTGGTTTTGATTTGCTTGTGCTTTCTTAATTATACTCATCTCTTTCATCATTTCTTCCAACATCCTCTCCATTTTTGAGCTCGAAGTAGAAGGAGTGGACTCTTCTCTAAAAGACACTCTCTTTTCAGTTTTCATTCTTGCTCTCTTCTCCATCAAGTTGACTTCCACAGAAAGAGCACCCTCTTGCATATCTTCCAGAGTTGCAAAATTTCTTTCTCTCAACTGATAGGTCATGTCAGAGTCAAACCCTTCCGGAAATTTATTTAAATCTGAGCCCTGTGGGGGTTTTAGTTCTGGAGAAAGTGCATTATACACACTATTAAACCTAGTGCAGTAAGCTTGAACACTTTCTTCAGTGTTTCTATGGAGGTTTTTGTAGTCAGAAAGGACTTGAAGAGGGTTTTTCTTTACTTCCCATTTGTTTATGAACGTTTGATGGAAGCCTTGGAGATCATTAATACTACGGGGGGCTAGACCTTTGAACCATTTTCTTACTTCTCCCCCTAAAATCTGAGAAAATAACCTAAGCTTGACAGAATCATCATCGATTTCATTTCTGTCAAAGTAGTCATTAATTTTATCTACATGTTGTGATGCGGTTGTAGCATTGTTGGCATCATACAATGGAATTTTGGACTGATAGTCCTGTGGAAGATTAACTAATGGTACAGGAAGGACTAGGGGAGCATACCATGCTGCCATGATAGGTGGTGGGGGCAGATTTATAACAGGAACAGTGGGCTGAGGTGTAGTGGTTTGAACAGTGGATGAAGGGTGGGCAGAAGTGGATGGACCAGGAATAGATTGTTGAGTTGATCTTGGATGAGAGACACCTAAGTTGTGAAGGAAATGCAGGTCAGGAGGTGTGGTTTCTCTATTACTAGGATGCTCAATTGTTTCAGGGTATGAAAGTGAAAATTCAGAGTCTAGCTGAGTTATATCATCAAATGACCTAGTTCTAAATGGATTTACTAAGTCATATTATGATTGTTGTAGAGCTACAATATTTTCGGGAACTGAATTAGCTCTCAAGGGTGATCTAAAAATAGTTGATAATTTAACCCTAGGAGACTTCCAAAGGATGTTTTCTGGGTTATCAACTATCTCAAGTGGAACTGGGTCGGGATGGGCTCTAGTGTAAACCTTTTTAGGAGCCACTATGCTATGTTTTTCAGACCTGGTTAGAAAGAGAGTTTAACCAAATATGACAATTTTTAAGAGGCTAACTGATCTTTTCAGAAGAGGGAAGATTTCAATCTTAAACCCTTCTAGCTGAGTTTATATGATGCTTATCAAGACTTGGGGTCTTCCCAGTGGAGTCTTAAGGTCTGTTTTTTAGGACTGTGGAGTCGCCAGGTGGGAATTTTTAGCTCTTTTCGAGGTAAAAGGTTTTATGGTCCACCACCAAGTTTATTATGAAGCCAAACTGAAATGTTTTTGGGTTTTTCTGAGTTATTTTGGTCTTATAGGTTATGAGAGTGTCCTAAATCTGTCTTAACACTTAGCTAGGGTGTCAAAACGTACAGAGTTCACTCTTATGGCTTGGTAACTGAATCCTTCAAGGTTTAATAAGGCATTATAACAATCCTAAGGGTTACTTACTTTGTCACTGATTCAAAAGATCCTATCATGATTACCATTGCTTGGTAGTGCTTGAAGAAAGTTACTTATGTTATATTTAGACAGTGAGTGTTTTGTTTTGCAGATTTTACTTAGTGTCCCACCGTGATCGCCATTATGTTGGTGGCAATGAGGTGGCTAATAATCATTGGATATTATTGAATATAAGGGATTTCTAGAGTCCTAAGGGGTACTTTAGATTGCCACTGACTCAGAAATGTCCCACCGTGATCGCCATTATGTTGGTGTCCCGTGTTTTGATAGTTTGGCAAATCAAAAGACAAGGCAACATCAGAACCAATATTTAGAGTTACAGGATCTAGTCCTCCTGTTCTCAGAGAGGGATATCTCAAAGTTTGTTTGCAAAGGTTTATCTTGTGTGCTTAGAGTATTGATTTTAGACTAGTTATTAAGTACATGTGTTTGTTTGTTTGGTTGGATTGTATTGATACAACAGAACATAAAATTTCTATGAAAGATATATAGGACAATAAAATATCTGTTTCATTGGCAATGGAGTCGAAAAGAGGTCATAACACACTTATCAAAGGATATGGGATATCAAAGGGAAAATCTAACTTGGCCACATGATCCTTTTGCTTTTGGAATGAGATGAACATTAATGATTTGGAAAGAGAGTTTTAATTCTCAACAAAGGGAATTTGAAAGCATAATTTGAAACAATAAAGAGTTCTTTGATATACATGGCTAACCATAAATTCTACAAATCACACCTTTAAGAAAACAATGATTTCAAAACAACTTTCAAAGTAAAATCTAAGATTCGGGGAACACCCTATTTCCTCAAAGATTTTATTCTAAAGGACTTTAGAAAACATATAATATTTACTGATAATCACAGTCATAGAAGAGGGAACACCTAAAAACATCTATGATCATAATTATAACGACCTTTAAGCCAACTGTTTAAGTGAGAACAAATGGTAAGATCAGAACAGACCTCTCTGATTCACTATAAGTAAAGAACTTCGAAGGGAGACTTCAATAACAATTTTTACGTGGCCACAAACAAGCAGGGAGAACCATAAATCATGCTGAAACCAACTGTTCAAACTATTAAGGAAATAAAAAAGCATGAAGACTAAAGAGAAAGATTAAAGCCTCTAAAATACTTCAGCAGAAGAAAACATAAAATAGTGAAGGATGAACAGGTCTAAGGTGCTTCCAAGAGTCATTTCTTAGCCTAATACTTTCTGTCCTACTGTAGTGAGAAATTATGGAACATAATGAAAACAGGGAAAAACATGAAACAATTCAGAATACTTCACCAACATCCAAGCTCATGAATCCAATGATAGAGCCTTCTCAGGAACAAATATGCAACAACATCATCAAGATCTCCAAGACTTCAATTTGTTCTTCAATTTCAAAGGACTATGTATTGATTTCAGAGAGTTTCAATATTACAGCTTGTGATCAAATAACAACCAACAGTTTCTCATCTTCTACTGTAGTATATATAGAAGAATGAGGAGGCGAGATCTAATAAAAGATCTTAATTACAATTACCTTCTTAGCCCTTGGGGGGCTCAATGAAGAAACTGTATAGGTGTTTCACTGTATTAATTGATTTACACTTATCAATTAAGCTCGGTGGGAGCTTTGTTGACCTTTGAGGCTCTGTGTGACGCTAGGGTTACTCTGCAGATATCTTTTGCATTAAGTTTCATTGTAGAAGTAACTTTCCGGCTATGCTGAGGTGAATATCTTCATTCGATCAATAACTTCGGCCCCTGTTTGGATGGTTTGAGGCAACATGTGGCTCTGTGGTAGCTGGGAGAAATTGATTAACCTCATATGTGGCAGTGGAGGTTTCCTATCTGATAATCCTTTATGCTTTCTTCTTTAACTGTGTTTTAAATCTGGGATTAGGCTTTTGATAGCCGTCTTAGCCGTAATCCCCACAAATTTGTCCTTTAATCCTCTGTTCTAGTGCATTTTTGTCTTTGACACTGATACTCTTTGTCTGTGCCCGATTTGCTATGTTATTTTTTGTTGTGCAGGGCTGCGCAGGGTTCATAAGGCATCCATGCTTGAGGAAACACTGATAAAACGTGCATTTCCACCCTGTGGATGATTTCCTTTGACGAATCGAAGACGGGAGGGTCATCACCCTCCGCCTCTGAATCTTCTTTGAAAATTGCGAGAAACTGATAAAAACCCTGCAAAATATGAAAACTATTAAAAAATCTTGCTTTTATAGGTTGACTGCATCGGAGGGCGTGCGAGGAGATCGGAGCTGTGGGATGGCATCATCCAACGGTCAGGATTGATTGGGAACGATCGTGGAATGGGCGAAGGAAGGATTAAATCCGAGCCATCGATCGTGTAGAGATCGACAGTCAAGGTTGAACGAGGGGGTCAGAGGAGAAGGATGAATCTGAGTCTTCGATCGCGCAGAGATCGACGGTCGGGATTGGGCCATGGAAATTCAAACGGAGAGATCGGGCGATGAATTGTGGGCCGTCGATCTACAGATCAGATCGACGATGAAGATTTATTTGTCGTTGTACGATGGCCCGGCTATCGCGCGTGCACCATCGTTATCCATCGAGCAACTTCAGCGAGCGATCATCGTTGGATCAGTGGGGCCAGATCAGATGGTCCACAACGATATCGCCGGGCGTCCAGGTCCGAACGTTAATGCACGATGGACGGTGGTTTCACAAAATTACAAGGGACGCATGTCAAGCGATGTATGGAATCGCTGGCCATCGGGCAAAAACTGCCCTCCGCCGAAGAGTGGTGCGATAAAAACCACGCGGTTTTGGGAAAATGGCGCACGGCTAGGGGGTCCACAGGGAGGTGTGCTTCGCACCGTCAGATCTTATGGATTGAATCGACGGTCGAGATCGCTCCACAATTTGCATGGGCAGAAAAATTAAATAAAATGAATTTCGACGGTTTAAATAAATATCAAAGGTTTTTAATGGTTTGTGAAGAAATATTTATTTAAACCGGATAAGCGCCCAACTATCTCAACGCATGGTCACGGCGCCAGGGTGTATGGGTGGAAAGGTTAGGGACATAGCCCAAGGGGGCTTAAGCCCAATATATATAAAAAAATGGGATTTTTATGGTTTTTTCATGATTTTCAAAGGTTTTGAGGGTTCCGATAAGGTTAAGAGAGAGTCTTAAAACCTTATAAAGGGGATTTTGACGAGGGGGAAAGGGGAGAAACATGAAAATGAGGGATTTTCATGGGAAATGAAAGGGTTAAAAAAGAGGTTAGTTGGGAAAAGGGGAAAAGGGGAAAAAGGATCTTGCAGCAGTATTTGGCCTTGGAAATCAGCAGGATTTCAGGGTCTTTTGGGAAGTAAACAACAGTGCGGATTTGGGCAGAGGCAGGAGGCCTTCAAGAGTCTTCAAGAGCCAACAGTTTTTTATGAGAAAAATTGTTCCTTGAAGGCTCAGAAATAGATTTAGCCACCTTTTTCTATAACAAATATTATAGGTGGCTAACATGTTGTGTAATCGCAATCGGAAGATTGTGTGGATCGCATGTTTTGTTATGAGCCCGGACCCGATCCACTTATGCAACTGTATTAAATGGAGCCATTGCGTCTGGTTTATCAATCGCAGTCGGAATTTTTTTATTTGGTTCTTTTGTTTGTTTAAAATGCGGACCCGATGAATGTTTTCAAACATAATTAAATCACGTGTTCAAAGCGCTATGGTAGTGGGCCCCAACAGTTTTAAATAGATTTTGTTAAGTTTTAACGTTTTATATAGTTTTGTAATGTTCTTTTAATATGCGCGACATATAAAAGGAAAATGCCCGAGAGCCATTGTAATGTTTTTTTGTTTTCATAATGCACAACCATGCATAAAAAAAAGAAATACACAACAACGTATTTTCACAGTGAGACAAAGAATTGATTGGCACTGCGTTTCTAGTAGTCCTAGTTTTGGAATCCCTCTCAGTGAGGAAGTTTGTAATAGTTTTTTTTTGTGTGAATGAAATAGAAACTTTCAAAGTGTTGAACTGTGTCCTATGAGTGAAATTTTTCATTTCTCTGTGTTGAAGGAAGGGAGTTTTATTCTCTCCATTCTTATTCTGGAATTCTTCAATATTCCAACATTTCCCAAAGGGATTAACAATAGATAAGGAACCCAAATATCTACGCTGCATATTCAATAATACCATTGATATTCATGAGGTGAGTGCATAAATCGTGCTATGCTAGTTCTTTGGAGGGACCGCTCTTACCTGCACTTTGGCACCTGCAATTACGTCTGCAAACATCAGCATGGAAGTCTCTGTCTCCTTGATTTTCTTTTGCAGGCTCTGAATGTAAGGCATTGCATCAACTATGATTGTTGCTTTGTCCATCTGCATATGTAAGGTACCTCTGTACCTTACATTGCTATGTTTGTTTACATTGTACTGTACTTACTAGTTATGCCAGAGTTGAGCTTTCGCGCCCTCGCGCCTGGGCTCGAGGGATTAATTGATTCAGCGAAGGACTATCTCACTTAGCGAGCTCGCTTAAGCTAATCCATTTGTCTCTCCCTAAAAGAAACAGAACATGCTTCAGAAGAAGTGATGTGGAAACTACCCCACACACAAAGAAGATGAATTCAAACTCTTTCAAAAGATCGATATTGTGGCAAGAAATAGTTTATCAGCAGCTATGTCAATGGAGGGTTAACAATTATTGAGGCACTATCTCATCTAAACTCAGACTGAAATGGCCTTAGAAATCAAATTCATCTCCATATAACAAAGTTCAAATTATAAAAGGAAGTAGCTTCAAATACAACAAGAATCACCACACATATAACAAAGTTTAGACGAAATCAACGAAAGAGAATCGAACCAAGACATTGTTTCTGAATATTTTTGAAATTCTCTTTTCCTACTACAATAAGGCCTAAAAAAACTGGAATTGAGAATAATGAGGAAAATTGAATGTGCGCTTCTATCAGTAAACAAATATTGGATGATTCACTGTTATATTCAGGAAAATTAGAATGATCTAATGTAAACTTAAATGAAAACATGTAAACTAAAAAGAAAACCTGTTGTGAAGCCAAATCCCCTAGGGATTTTTTCACCAAATTAGACCTCCAGACTTGAAGTTTTCCACTTAACTACCAATTCAGATCAAATTAGAGTTGAATATATTTGCACCCATTGCTTGCTGGTATACATCCTCATGTACAAAGGAAACTGGAGTAAAGTCGAACAGGGAGCAGGCTAGGGCTATGGACTATGAGCATTTATTTGTTCCTCAATAAGGGGTTGTGCTTCTGTGGTGAGATACAGTGGACAGAGTCGACCATGAAAATAGTTTGTGTGCTTCTGCAGTGAGATATAGTGGACAAAGTTGACCATGAAAATAGGTTGTGTACTTTTGCAGTGAGTTACAGTGGACAAAGTTCTGGTGGAGATAAAATGGACATAGTCGACCATGAAATTATTTGCATGGATGATATCCAAAATGTGGCAGCGTTCCATTTCAATCTTTTTTTTTTCAGAGAGAAAAAAACGTTGTTATATTAACTATAATCAGATCATTGGTCATTACATAAAATTCTCAGCAAGAAGTGTGAGAAAAGTTCAATACATTACAACCTGCAACTAGAATACCAACATATCCTATTGCATATTCCCCACCTCCATCCCTATGGGAGGGGTTGTTCCTTATACATCATCCTTTCAAGAATAAAATAAAGCCCCCATACAACATAACAAAGACAGTCAACCTTGCAAAAAAGTAATGAAAAGATATCACAGCAAATGAAAAAGTAGAGTGGGAGGTTAGCGATGATATAAGATTAACATATAAACAAGAGAAATCACAGACAGTGCAAAGAGAGATATGCAAAAAAGCAAGCTCGCTTGACGTCCTCAATATTGAAAAAAGATGAAAAGCTGGCTCGCTTGACATGGTACGTTAGCAGCCTCTAGGAGCCAAAGTCGATTTGGCAAGATACGTTGGCTCTCTTGATGAGGAACTATAGCTACTCCCAAGATCCAGAGGCAGAAAGACAGTTGAAAGACATAATGTGAATGTTGTTAGAGGACGCCACTTGAAAAAAGATATAATGCTGATAACAACAGAAAAGACCGCACCAAAAAGGATAAAAACCAACAGGCTATTATGGAATAGGGACCGAATCTTCCCAGACCTGTGCACCATCCAGATATCGAGCCACATGCATGACCCCATATACCTCACTGATTCCTTTTTTCGAGAGACCATCCGCCCTAGTATTGACTTCCCTATAAATATGACGTATAGGAGGATAGTCCAACCTACTCCACAATCTCTTAATCCTTTTGAGCCATCCATGCAACTCAGGGAAAAAAATGGCAGAAGATCCAGTCACCCAGTCAATAATCAGCTTGGAGTCACAAAAAATATTTAAAACCTAGATGTGGAGATTAGTGACCACCATCAGGCTGCCCCAGAGAGCCATCACTTCTGCTTTGTTATTCGAGCCCGGACCCCCGTTCTAGTGAATATGAATCCTCTCCCGCACTGATAATTTGATCTAAGCACCACATCCAGTAAAACCATCCTGACATGCACCGTCAAAGAAAAGGGTAGGAAGGGATATCTCATGAGGCCTGATGCGGAAAGAGGCATCCACAATAGCATTACAAGGAAGTGGGCGTTCCTCAATCCAATTCATAATAGCAGAAATAATCTAATTAGACCGAAAAGGCTTATCCTAAAATATCTTTCTATTCCTCGCAAGCCAAATCTCCCAGATGAGGAAAAAAGGCAGCGACTTAAACTTGCCAAGCAGTTTATCCCATATGAGGGCCGTTGATATAAAGTCCCCAAGAGACTAGTTGGGATCCATAAACTGAGAGCTGAAATGTTTCCATAGATCCCGCACAACTGGACAAATGAAAAACAGATGAGAGATGGATTCAGAATCAGAACAGCAAATCACACACCAACCAGGTCTTGAAAGACCGCGCTTAATGAGATTATCCCATGTGAGATTCTTCCCCCGCCATACAAGCTAGCAAAAAAGTAAAATCTTAGGAGGGATTTTTCTGTGCCAGAAGGGGAGAAAACCCGCGGATATTTGGTCTTCATATCTCGATCTGTTAATCTGCAAATATACATCTTTTACCACCACCACCTCCTTTTTAATAGGACCATCCCATATGATATGATAACCCTCTCGAGACTAGATAAAACCAGCACATCGAAAAGTGTCCCTAAGAGCATCCCACTCTGCCGCGTCAGATCCCGATAGGTTCAGCTGAAGAACAGACTTGAAAACAAGTGCACCAAATTCCCAATAATGGATCATTTGAGAAGTGAATATGATACCTCTGAGAGCCAATCTATTAAGAAGACGAAGCGAAGGAGCAGACTGTGGGAACATTGCAATCATCTTATTGAAACCAATTGGAATCCGACGGCCGTCCCCGAAACACCATGATAATCGATCAACCACGTGACCGAGGATTCTAATAAAAATCCTCCAAATGATCGAAATAAAGCGTGGATGATGGAAATCCATACACATGAGCTAATGAAGGATGTCCCCTTGAATATATTTTCAATTAATAATAGCATTCCATATGCGGTTACCACTGATGGCCCTCCAAAAAGACTTGATGAGTAAAACCTTATTGAAAGATCTGGAATCTAAAATTCCCCAGCCATCATGTTGTTTAGGCCTGTTTAGAAGGGAAAGTCTGCACAAATGATATTTATTTTCCATGTTGGGGCCTCCCCAAAGGAATTTTGAGATGATCCCATTGATGGTCTTGATTATCTTCTCGGGCAGAAAAAAGAGATGTCCCCAATATACCATCAACTGAGAAAGGACCGCCTGAATCATAGCTAATCTGCCACCCATAGATAGCCATCTATGCGTCCACCTACTAATATGCATCCTAAACCTATCAATCAGCCACAACCAGTCTCTGACCTTGTATCCTCCTGGCTTGATAATGACCCCAAGATAGCAAAAGCCATCCAAGGCCAATCTGCATTCAACCCCCAAAAATTCAGCAATGAAGGAGACCTCTAGTTGATCACCAAATTCATATATAATAAAATATTTGCTTCTATTGACAGCCAACCTCGTGGCCTGTTCAAATCTGAGAAACATATAATGTACATAAAACCAGTTGTTCCTTCTTAGATAGCCAAATATAAGAATGTCGTCCACAAATAGTGAATGAGATGATGAAACAGAATTGGAGAAAGAGAACCCCTGTATAAATCCATTCTTCTCGGCCCTCTTCATAATGCTACTGAAACTGTCCATGATTAAAATAAAAATTAACGGAGAGAGCGCACATCCTTGTCGTAATCCTCTGCCAGCATTGAAAAAATGAGTGGGGATACCGTTGATGATGATCGCAAAACAAACGGACGATATACAAGACACGATCCATTGAATGAACCTGATAGGAAGACCAACCTTGAGAAGAACAGTCCTGATGAAAGACTAATTGACTGAATCATAAGCTTTATGAAGGTCAGCTCTAAAGACGAGCACCTCTTGCTTCTCCGAATGAGCAGAATGGAGCACCTCCTGTGCTATGGCGATGGCATCATGAATGGATCGTCTCGGCAAGAAACCGTACTGCTCCATACTTATGTGATCTGAAAGAGTGGCTCGCATCTGATTTGCAATAATTTTGGATGTAATATTATAAAGCACATTACATAGTGCTATTGGTCTAAACTCAGAAAATGACATTGGATCGGCTACTTTGGGGATCAGCGCTATAAATGTGGAATTGAGATTTTTAGGCATGATCCCCCTGGACCGAATCGTTTCCAACACCTTCGTCAATTCGTCACCCATCAGGTCAAAAAAGAAAATAAAAAACTCTGCAGGCCATCCATCCAGTCCAGGACATTTATCATTTGGAAAATATTTCAGGACCGATAATACTTCATTCCCAGAGATTACAGCCTCCAAAGAACTAATAGCCTCCTCATTGAAAAACCTACCAACATGATCCAGTAACCACTCCTGATTTTTAGCATTGACACCAATATCCTGCTAATAAAAACTTGAAAAATACCTGAAAGCTTCATTTTGAATATCCGCAGTAGAAAAAGCCATGCTCTCATCCGACCTTTTAATGCACCAAATTGTATTTTTATTCTTTCTTTCATTTGCGCATTTGTGAAAGAACTGGGTGTTATGATCACCCTCTTTGAGCCACGTAATTCTTCTCTTTAATTTCCAAGAGACTTCCTCAATGCGCAATATCTCCCTTTTCCTAATACCCAGCTGATAGAGAGCATGGTATGAGCTATCATCCAGAGGATTTTCAGAGAAGCTGTTTAAGATAGATTCCATCAGGGCATTAATGTCCAAGAACTCCGCCTTGAGAGCACGCTTCTTGTGAATCTCCCAATTTTTAGACGCCTTATTGACCAACTGAAGCTTGTGATGAAAATAATCCCATAAACCATCAACCCGAAGATCTCCAACATCTTTCCAAGTGTTCTGAACCAAATCCACATACTCTAAATCCTCCAACCATATATGATTGAACTTATATGGGTGACCATGGCTATCTTCAGTCAATTTCCAAATCAGAGAAATAGGTCTGTGATCTGAGATATCCGAGGTTAACACAATAGACCGGGGATCTCCCAAGACCTCCATCAAGGATTCCTTTACCAACACTCTGTCCAATATTTTGGAAATAAACTGATCACCTGTCCTTCTGTTAGTCCAGGTAGGAATCAATGGGGAGGGTCGAATTTCCACCAAACGAGAAGCACAGAACATATCATATAAGAAATTGGCCAGTGGGTCGGAACGAACCCGAGATCCCCATAATTCATCCTCGTGTAACAAGGAATTAAGATCACCCATTATAATTAAATTTTGAAGATCAAAAATACCAGATGCCTACATACGATTCCAGAAAGCCAACCTGTCACTGTATGGAGCATAAATGTTGATAATGTTGAACTTTACCTCCATTCCCCGAAATTGCCCCGATAATATCATACCACCAAAAAACCTATAAGCCTTCAGAGATACTTTGTTCAGATCCCATATAGCGATCATCCCACCTGAATGACCAATAGAGTCCACGGCCACCGCACACCATCCCTTCTTGATACTTAAAAAACACCAAATTGCTTTCTCGCTCACACAAAGAGTTTCTTGGCCCAAGAAAATAACAGTTTCCAAAGGAGCTAGTAGATCCCGAAGGCAATGAGATTTGGAGGCATTTCCCAACCCCCGAATGTTCATAGATATGATAGAATTCATGGAGACACCACATTAGGGTGCCCTGCTCTAAGCGCCATTGATTCATCCCTATGTGCCTCAGAAATAGTGATAGGGATATCAGTGAGATCATCATCCCCCTTCGAGAAGAGAGAAATAGGTTTCATCTTCCCTTTTCCTTTGCGACCATTTGGTTTGGAAGATCTTCTTATAGTGATATTGGAAATCCCCAAAGACACAGACAGACGAGCCGATGATGTGGGTAATTTGTCAAAAAAAATGAGGGCAGTGAGGTCTAATTACGGGTTGGCCATTATAGATTCTAGGTCGCTACCTATAGTGTTCTTAGGGGATTCGGAAAGAATAATGGGGTCATCCGACTGACTTAAAGAAAAGGTATGAGGGGAAAACCTGTCACCCTCCACAGAACCCACATTCGAAGGTTCCCCCTTATAAGAAAGAGAAGATTGATATAGCGGAGGATTGGACAAAAGGTGGTAGGAGCGGTCGATAGGAACAATGGTCTCAGTGGTCTGCCCAGTCATACAAGTTTGTTTCTGAAAAGGAGAAAAAATGATTGAAATGTCCTGGGGGATAGAGATAACGACATCTTCCCCAATGTTGGGCAATGTAGGGTTCTGATTCCGACTGTTGGATCCCTCAGAATTAGCATTCTTAGGAGAGGAGGCCAACCGATTCTGTTCATTGGGAGATGGTTCTGGCAGATTGATTTGCAACCTATTTTCTTCAAGTTCTAACACTCTAGGAATAGGTTGGTTATGTGGAAAAGGTCTATCTAGTCTATCAGCATTATCTTGATGAGATACCTTGTCTTCATTGATCAGAGGATGAGGAGGTCAGATTACCTAATGGGAGACTGCCCGGGGTACTAGGAACCACTTCATGTTGCCAGCCCACACTCGCACCAGCGACTGCCATCTTAGCATGGGTCATTCTGAAACGATATGGGAAATTTTCTCTTAAATGACCAGTGCGATGACAAATGAGGCACTGGAAAGGGATGCCCCAGAATTCAATGCGTTGTCGGTGATGCCTGTGGTTCCATACCAAATCGGTATCCCTAGGCAAGCCCCCAGCATAGTTCACGTTGACCAATATCCATGCCATCCTTTTTTCAGAGGCGCCAACAATGTTAGGGTCGATATACTTAGTGTGCCCAATTGAGTTTTCGATCCCCTGAAGAGCCTTGAGCATCCAGAACTCCAGCAGAAGCCCTGGTAATTTCACCCACACCACATGGTTACGTGGAGCTTCCATGACAGGGTTTAATCCTAAGTACCAAGGAACAAGCTGCATGAAACTTCTCCCTTGAACCCATGTCCTGCCAATAATTTTGTAAACATCCTTTTCGTCCATGAAATGGACGCTAAACCATCCATTGAGCAGCGAGCTGAATTTGGGCGTGTAGTCGATGATCGGGAACCAAAATTGCTTAATCCAAGCAGCAGTGTCGAAGTTTTCAGAATCAGGGAACATCCATCTACCTATAACTGCGCACTTCTGTAAACTCGTCACCCTGATACATAAGTCTTTATTATCCAAGAAAACTTCCTTGATTTCCATCTTCTGTTTGAAAATGTTCTTTTGAAAGCGCCTTTTTCCTCTATACCTAGTCCCTTTAAGGCGACCCTGTGCATTAACCACAACCGAGGGATAATCTTGTACCGCCTGTTTGATTATAAAATCGTCAACCAGAAAATCCCGAGAGAGCTTTGAGTTATCAACGAGGATAGATGATATTTCTCCCCCCTAGCCCGATAAAGTCACAGAAAGCCCAATATTCCTATCTGCCATATCTTTATGTCCTGACAATAGGAATAGAGTGTACTTCCCCAGTGGCAGGTGCCGCCACTGAGACACTGCCAAGGGAATTAAAAGATTATGATCTTAGCCTTAGTATGTGTAATTAAGCCATCCAAATTTGAATAGTAACAATAGCCAGAAAAGGAATTAAGATAGAAGTGATTGATCGTCGATCCCAATACTAAGAACTGACAAGGACAAATAATCATCGCCACCTACACCACCAATGATACACTGTCGACACACCACTTGTAAAGGAGAATAATCATCAAATAGCCTAAACCTAATAAGAGTCTAGAAAAAGTTAATTTTGGAAAGCATCCCCGGGCCCGGATCGGGTAATAACAAGAGTACTACCAAATAATCCCATCAGATATTCTAACCTTGGGAATACACGGACAGCCATCCATAAATAAAAAATCAAATGAAAAAGATAGAAGCAGACTATTGACTCGTGGAATAGTCCAACACCTCCACATCAATCCACACTATCATTAGTACCTAGAATATCGACCACCCACACCATAAATGGTAATATGATTACATCACCGAATTCAAGAACTAGGAGCTGGAATTTCCTGATACATCCCTAGATCGAGTACCATCGCCACACATACAACTTGGCCACCCTAGAACCTCGAGAATAACCCAGTATTGAATAGCCAGAATGCCGATCACCTACCTCAGTCCAGATGAGTCACTGCACATTCAACCTATAATTGTTGGTGAAAGTGTTACTAGGATATTTTTGACACATTTGTATATTTTGACGTGTTCATATGTTCAGGATTATCTATCATACTTATTTTTTTATTTTTAAAATTAATTTAAGCCCCTTTTATTTTTAAGATTAATTTTAGTTACAGGGAATAACACCTATTTCCAATTCGGAGAACAAGGTGACAAATTGGAGACATTATGTCTCTTACTACATATGGCCCATCCCGATGATTTGAATGATGCTCTCCAACAATTGAACAAGACCTTCGGCCTCATTGGTACCAGCTTCATCGTGAGCCAATTGGATGCCTGTGTCCATTTTCTGTTAAACTTAGCCTGTCATCTTCCTTAAAAGTGATTCGCTGGTGGAGGTGGCTATAATTTTTAACACGACACTGCTCACAATGGTAATTGATTACGGGTTGAAAACCTGGACAAGAGCTTTTTCCTCCTCAGTACTGGGTTCACAATGATTGTGTTGGGTCCGTGTGTCTACAGGATGTTTGACCTAAACTATTATCATATTTGAGTTTTTTTCAAAGTGATTCATCTATGGAATTGGTTATGACTTTTTATAACATTGTTTATAATGACAAATGGTTACTAGTTCAGACCTGGAGGACTAACTTTCATCTGGAGGGCAATGGGGAAGTGTTGCCAAACTCCAGGTGTTGGATTTACCCTGCTGCGATCAAGTTTTTAATAAAATATTTACCAACGGAGTTGGTAATGTCGCGCAGATGCAGAGCAGGGATCTTCGGCTCGACTCAGACTCAAAACACAAATGAATCTAGACTCTAGACTCTCCGAATGCGAATGCCCGATGAATGAACCTTACCCTCCTTATATAGGAAATGAGGGGGGACAAACAATTCAATCGGTCCGTCAGATTCTTGACACGTGGAGGAGAATCATGGCTTTCGGGTAACACCGAAGTGACATCTGCACCGAGATTCTTTCGTCCGACCAACTCATGTGAAGGTGTGTGTACAAAACACTGTGGATGCCTTTTATGTACAAGGCCCACAAGGAAACATCATTTATTACATACACGGAGGATGCTTTTTCAAACACAAATGACTCTAGACTCAAGACTCTCCGAGTACGAATGCCCGATGAATGAACCTTACCCTCCTTATATAGGAAATGAGGGGGGACAAACAATTCAATCGGTCCGTTGGATTATTGACACATGGAGGAGAATCATGGCTTTTGGGTAACACCGAAGTGACATCCGCACCGAGATTCTTCCGTCCGACCAACTCATGTGAAGGTGTGTGTACAAAACACTGTGGATGCCTTTTATGTACAAGGCCCACGAAGAAACATCATTTATTACATACACAGAGGATGCTTTTTCAAACAGGTGAAAAGCCCTCGGGAAAAGACTTGTCACTGTAAACCCGTGACTGGGTATCACTACACAATGGATACTTTTGTTTTAGCAGAGCCCACTAGAACCGCTTGTACTGGCTTCAATCATCATCCAAGATTTTAATGCCGAGGAATCTTAATCTTGGATAGATATTATCGTCCCATGCTTTTGTATAGATCCGACGTACAATCATTGGTTTGTTTAGGATGATTTGGTGTTTGATTTTTGTTAACACCAACCATTGGTGATGCATTTTCATGTGAGATTCTAGGATAAAATTAGATAATCTGTATTCCAGTTGTCCTAGCTCTCCTACAGTCTGACAAGGATAATGAAAACATTCTCCTATTCTGCTCTCCAAACATTCGTTGCATCTACTCTGGAAATAAGATTCATAGTAATATGGATCCATACTGTATGCACTTTATCCATAGTCAAACCACCAGTCACGTAGCCAGGGAGGTTGTATGCTGTGCTGGTTGATCCATGTGGAACCGAACTTCAACTTGGTGTAATGTGTCTCATTACGTCCATCTTTATTTACTAGGTTCCACCAATGCTTTTTATAACCTGCAAAACTATACACAGTGTCAGGAAAAATTAAGTCAGGGTTGTTACCTGGCCACATTTGGAAGTGCTCTGACCAATTATGTCCTGGCCACCATGTTCTGTTTATGGCATATGATTTGTAATAGATTCTTGTTTTATCACTGCCGCCAGTACAGATAACAGTGAGGTCACAAAAATCTTGAGATAAAGATCTTTCAGCTTCTTCTGAAGTTGTCATGCTAGTGGAGTACATCATATCTTGAATCCATCTGCTTCCTTTTGGATGTACTATTCTCTCAGGAACTAGAAGCTGGATATCTGAATGGTTCTGCAAATCTGCATCTAGAACTTTTATATTGCGGAGCTGCCATGTTGGCCTCCACTTTTCTTTGTAAACTGCCCATGATTCATCATCAGATATGTGTCTGAGTGTCTCTCTTTGATGGGAATGATCCCATTCAGTAATGATGACCATCACATGTGCTTCTTCTTCAAGGTCATCATATTGTTCTTGTTGCTGGATGTGTTGTATATATTCTCTACTAAGGAAATCAGGCAGATAGTTATGAATTCCTTTGATATGCTCAACTTTAAAATCAAAGTTGGTAAATAGAGCCTGCCATCTAGCAAACTTGGCATCTTCAGGATTCTTTATAGTCTTAGTTAAGACTTTTGCCAAGGCTTGTGCATCAGTTCTTAGTAGAAAATCCTTATTAACCAAATGAATTGAGAATTTGCAGATGCAATTCCAAGCTACTTTTACCTCTTGTTCAATTGTAGAGTAATTCTGTTCTGCTTTACTCCATACTCCAGAGGCGTATTGGACAACTTGTTCTTCTTTATTGCTGCTTTATTCATTTGGCCTTTGCTTCAATACACCTCCCCAACCTATGTTGCTCGCATCTGATTCAACAATTTTAAAATAAGACTCTTCTGCAACATACATAATAGGAAGATGCTTTACCTTAGCCTTGATTTTTCGGACTGCTGCTGAGTGTTCTTCTGTCCAAGGCTGAGGATTCTTTCTCAATCTCTGGTTGAGCAGAGATCTATCAATGGCACATGCAGGATAAAAATGTCGTACATAATTAAGACAACCTAAGAACCATTGTAGCTGTGTTTTGTCAAGAATTTCATCAGGAAATTTATCTGCAAATTCTAAGGCATGTGACTGTAAAGCAATTTGGCTATTTTTAATAGTGTGCCCTAAAAACTTTATTTTTGTCTGGCATAGCTCCATTTTCTTTTTGCTCAAAACCAGACCATTCTTTTTGACCAATCTCATAAAAATCTTTAAATGTCTAAAATGTTCGTGAAGTTTTTTAGAGAAAATCAAGATATCATCTATATAAGCCAATAACCATTCAACATTCGACTTAAAAACATAGTCCGTTACCTTCTGGAACTTAGAAGGCGCATGCTTGAGGCCGAAAGGCATTACATTCCATTCGTAATGGCATGCAGGAACACTGAAAGTTGTTTTGAACTTTTCTTTCTCTGCAATAGCCACTTGCCAAAATCCTGATTTGAGGTCAAACTTGGAAAATATTTTGGCTCCAGCAATCCTACGCATCAGATCTCCTTTGTGAGGAATAGGGTAGGTATCATTAGCCAAAACATAATTCAGAGGCTTGTAGTTCACAACTAGTCTGGGGATGCCTCGGATCTGTTCACTTCTCTTATTTATGTAGAAACCGTAGTAGTTCCAAGGGCTGCTAGATTCCCGAATCAGCTTTCTTTGGAGAAGTTGATTGATCTCTTTTTCACAGAGCCGTCTGTACTCTTTGCCCATGGGGATGGCTCTAGACTTGCAGGGCTTACCCTCATAATATTCTGCATAGGGTAGCTCTACACAATGCTGCTTTCTATGCCAGAATGCATTGGGTTCTTCGGAACAGCATTGTTCTTCAAACTGTTTTTGAAGTTCAGAAATCTGTTTCTGAACTGATGCAGAACTCAACTGTTGTCCAATACTGAGGATGGTTTTATGTTCTTTGAGTTTTGAGAGTTTGTTTTCTGCTTTCTGCAGCTCTTCTTGCATGGCCTGTACCATGGTAGACATTCTGGTATTAGAAATATAAGGTAGATCAAATCTTTTACCTTTTACTGTAATGAAGTATCCTGCCTTCTTATTTGGAAATCTCATGGAACCATGAGGCTCGACTGCAGCAAGAAATACGTTGCCAAGAATGCAATCAACTGGTAGGTCACCAACAGTAAAATTTAATGTGACACACTTTGAATCAAAACATACTGCAACTTTGGGTACTTCATAATTAAGTGTTATTTTTCCTAAACCAGTGAGCTTGCGGGTAGCAGTAACCCAATATTGTGATGGAATAGCCTTTTTAGAAAACATATTGACATCTGATCCTGAATCAAGTAATGCTATCAAATCAAACATCTTTCCTTTTAACTAGACTTTAATCTTAATGTGATGTTGTTGATATTGAATAGCAAGCAAATGCATATCTCTAATACCAAGAGTAGGATCAGGATGGCCCTCTACAACTTCAACTTCTTCAATATGTTTAGGGGCACCATGCAGAGTATAGTTTACCTTTCTACCTGAATAAATAGGAGAGGTAACAAGAGAGGCTTGAACCTATTTACCTTTCTCAAGCTCTGAAATTCTAGTTTTCAAGGCAGATATTTCTGTTTTCATGCAGTGTATCTCCCTACTCACCTCCCCCAAAGTGAGTGCACGAACTTTGTCTTCTTGTTGTTGGCGGAGATAACTGCAAGTATTATGCTCATAGGAAGCATCAAGAAACATTGGTTTCTTACCTGAGCGTGAGGTGGACGAATTGGAAGACTGCATATATGCATCAAGCAGCCGAGTCTTCAAGTCACCATCATCCATGGCTCTTATTTGGGCAAAAAATTTTAACTCATCTTCATCAGTCTAAGCCATGAGTACTTTTAAATTCCCTGAAAATTCTTCTTCAAGATTATTGTCAGAAGAAAAACTAGATTCTGAGGAGGAACATTCACAATGACAATTTTCAGAATCACTACACTGACAATATGCATGAACTTCTTCAAAATCAGATGCAGAAGAAGAAGATTCAGAACTAGAAACAGAAGAGGAAGACTCTTAGGCTTGTTGAAGAAACAACCTTTGACATTCTTCTGTTTTATGAGAGCCACCACATCTATCACAGATGTGTTCAGATTTAACAGTGGAAGTTTTGCCTTTACCTTTATATTTATGTTGAGATTTCTTCCCTAATCCATTGCGAGATTCTTTGGCCTGTGGACACATATTTGATGTATGTCCAGGTTTTCCACAGATCCAGCATGAAATAGATCGCATCCTTTTCAACTTAGCATCTTTAGTATGGATGTCATGTGGCTCATAGTAGTGAGTTTTGGGGGTATACTTATAGTACCCTTTTCTGGAAGGCTTAGAGTATGGCTTTCTTTTGGGCTTAGAATGTCTAAGCTCAGATATTTTCTTGGTGCTCAAATGATATGTATAAGGCTGACTTCTTTTGTAAGTTTTTTTAGCCTTTTTCTTGGATTTTCTTCTTTTCACCAAGGGATCATCAACTGTAATGCCATACTTACTGCAAAATGACTTTGTACTAGGCAGTCTATTAAGCTTGTCTATAGACTTATTGATTTTTGAACTGGTACATAGAGTAATCAAAACTTTAGTAATAGTACTGTACATTTGACCCCATGTATATGTTTCCAGTGGCAACTGGAATGCTTCCTGCAACTTCAAAATGTCTACAAGCATGGAAGGTAAAGCTGCAAGGTAGACTTGCTTCCATAACAAATTCTTAGGGTCCTTCACCAGGAAGATTCTTTGAATTCAATCCCGATGGAAATATTCAAATTGATTAATATTGCGACATTTCAGATTCATTAGGATTAGTTCATTCTGGTCTGAAATGTTCATCTCATCTCCACAGAAATTTTGTTGGATCAATGCAGTAAGAGCACCGATCATGTTATTGATTGGTCTGCCATCTGGATGGAATTCCACATCTCCGTTCTCATCTTTGACTACCTTTGCTTCAATTTTTGTAATTAAAGCAGGAGAAGACTATAGTTCCCACCATCTAGCTAGAGTTCCTATGAAACATGGAATCAGGGTTTTGCATGCCTCAACTTTTGACTTTCCCTCTATGCACATTAATTTATATTATGTGATCATTAGATCCAGAACTTATCTGATCTGTGCTGAAGATAGATTGTCAATGTTACATTCTTTGCGACTAGAATCAAAGAATGTTTCCCTAGGAGGAATCTTTCCAACACCATTCAAATCTGGAGGGGAATGTCTGGTATACTGAGCTTCTAATGGTTCATATACAGGAAGGACATGACTTTCAGACTCAGTTTCTTCAAACAAAGAGGCAACATTAACTTTGAGTTTGGGAGACTCAGGAGCAGACTCTTTTGGTATGAGCTGGGGAAAACACTCAATGGCCTTCTGAATTGACACAGGATTTGCCTTGTGGAGAAAGGCTGAAGGAACTGGCTTGTCTGATTTTTTCTTATCAGCCTTTTCAATCTTATCAGACAGACTTGAAATTAAATGCCGCGTAGAGATAGAATTTTCTATTATACAACTCTTTACTTCATCAATCTTCTTTAATGATTTTGAACAAAAATCTTTTGAAACTGAAGCATTAAACTGTATAGAATTCAAAGCACTATTTACACCATTGATAGACACTTGGACTTGGTCTATCTGTTCTTTGACTGAGACAACTTTAGCCATATTCTTTTCTAAACCAGTGACAGCAGTGTTTTTCCAGTTTACTTGCTCACTAACTGTCTGAACTCTCCTTTCTGTCCCTACAAGATTTTATTTTTGTACTAAGGGATATGCATTGGCTGAGTTTTGTCCTTCTCCAAGGAAAATTCCTTTGAAAGGAGGAAAACTGGAAGAAGTTTCGACTTTATTTCCATCTATAGCTGTCTAGGTATGACTAGAGGAGGATGCTGAGTCAGTCATCAAAATAACCTCTGACTCTTTAGCCTTCTTCCATGAATAGAAATAAATCCAGACATTTCTTTCATTCATATATTCCTTCCATTGAAAGGCTAATTTTCTTTTCTCCTCTATGTTGTGAGTAACAGCAAACTCATTTGCCTGTGGATGTGTATGGAGATCCCAATTCAACATCTGTTTCATCCATTTCTCAAGGATCACATTCTTTTCACATCCATCCATTAATGTATAAAACTTTTGTATCTCAGGGATAGATGGTTTATTAATATCTTCTGGCAGATCTTTTAATTTGCACTCAGGAATCAACTGATCTTTTTGACTGTAGTATCCTATGCCATGTTTATATTTTGGGGATTGCATATTCATGAACATTTCTGTAAGTCTGGGATCTTCATCTTGCAGACTTGGGACTAGATGCATCATGAGGACATGTTCGTCATCATGGGGGAATGGAATATCAGAACATTTGGGATTTGGACAGGGAGTTACGGATGTAGAAGGAGGAGCTTCACCTATTCTTGGATTATGGTTCTGATGTCCGATGACTAATTCGACAAGATGTTTGAGATTCACATACTGATGGAATTGAGGACAGTCAACTTTGAGACTCTGGAAATTTACCAATTGGGCAAATTCAAATAATGATAAATGTTTACAACTAGAAATAACAGATGAACAAGCAGTATCTGTACAATCAGGTGGTATATACAAAGGAGACTTTTGACACATCTCATTTATCCTTCTTCTGTATATTGTAGACCTTCTGGGAAAAGACAAAATAGCACGAGACTGGTCTTCAACAATATTGGCAGAAGTAATGGCTCTGGCAGAGATGGGTTTTGGGTTAGTAATAGTCCAGTGTTCAGGAAAAGAAAATTCTTCCCATTTTATGGCTTGATGCTCGACTTTCTGGTTTTTTGGGTTTGTAATGACCACGACACTGATTTTTCTTTCTTTACTGGGTGCATGTAGGACTGCAGGAGACAATGTACTGGTGTGACGGAAGAAAACTCTTGTCTGTATAGCAATATTATTCCTTTTGCTATTCATATCAAATCCGGATGTTTGGATTTGAAGCTGGAGGATATCAGACAGAGTTTCATCATAAACATACACCGAAAAATTCAGGTAGCAGTCAAACCAGATTGGTCCATTTGATAATGGAGCTACAATCCCACCTATCAGGGAGTCTGTATATTTGTTATGTGTTAGATCCTGAACTGTTGCTAACACATATGTGTTTAACCCTTGATGAGTGAGGGCATGGGTGCCGACACGAATACAACCCATATGCAAAAACTTTGTTCCTAACTTTGCAGCTTCTGCTTGCAGAGTCTTAGGATCTAAGAGAGGAATGGACTAGACACAGTCAGAATTTTCACAAACAGAACTGATGGATTCTTTTAGGGATATCCGGTTGACAGCTTTGAGGTTTCAAACACCCAGATCATTATATACTTTATCAGGACTTATTTTTGGAAGAACCCATTTAGCAGATGGTTCTGCTTCTTCATATAGGTGTTCTGACTGGTTTAACACTCTACTACTAGAACTAGCAAACATATCTCTGAGAGGGTCTTGGGTGGCCCTATCTTGCTCTTCAAGTTCTCTAAATGATACTGACTTTCTGAATGAGTCCATTTTAGATCCTGAAAAATAAAGAGAGGATAATTTAAGAACTGACATTTTTCACGAACCAGATCTCACACAGTCAATTTAGACTTTTGGCTCTGATACCAATTTTACTGCAGGGAGCTCTCACACAGGTTTGCACTGCATACTGCTCAACAGGCAGGCTAGCTCACTGAGTATCTTCTTGTTTCTTAAGGTTCCCTATGTGAACCCATACACGAACCTACTTTCGCTTTCACACCTCTTTCGGCCTTCTCTGTAGCTTCCCTTCGCCTTTTAACGGCCTTGGTATAGGGACTTGTTGCTGGCAACTCTCCTTGTTTTTTAAAAAGTTTGAATCTCTCATTATAATTTATTAGCACTTATCAACAATAAATTTACCTTAAATCAATTAATATAATAACTAGTATGTTTAAAAAAATATATAAATATTTTCTCAACCTCATAAATCTCTTCTTCAATTCCTTTCCATGCACCCATTACGAGCACATTGAATGGACTATAACTATATCATCGCTATCCCCAATGGTCGCAAGTATTTTTATGGAACGTTTTGAAGTTAAAAGTCAAGAACTCATGGTACCTTAAACCTAAATGTTGGCAACATTTGGTGGATAATACATTTGTTATCTCGTTTTATGGAATTTTTTTTTCCATTGCTTTCTGAATCACTTTAATAGTTTGTCTCCTCACATCCAGTTTACTATGGAATTACAAGAAAATTCCTCATCACTGTTCTTGAATGTATTGGTCTCCTATCATCTTGATGGTTCACTTTCTCATCAATTGTTTTGCAGAAAGACTCAGAATGACTGATACTTCCATGCTCAATCCCATCACCATCCAACCCAAAAATTTAATGTTTTAAAGACTCTCTTTACTAAGGCTATTCACATTTTTTATCCCCAATTCCTCTCTAAAGCAAAACGTCATCTTATGAAAGCCCTTAAATATAATGATTATTCCTCTAGCCAAATCAATAAGGATTTCCTTGTTGCTTGGTTCCTTTCCTCTAAACAACCCCCAACCCTTCCTCCTAGAGATATGGTTTCACTTCCCTATATAAAAGGGACCACGAACAAAATCTCTAAAACCTTAGCAAAGAAAAATGTAAAATCCATTTTCAAATCCTACAGGATGTTGAAACAACCATTCAAATCTCGTAAAATTCAATTGGATATATTGGTATGAGATTCCATGTTCTTGTGGAAATTATTATATAGACCAAACTCGTAGATTTGTTAAACTTTGGCTAAAAGAACACATATCCGATACTCATCATAATCATTTTTCAAAATCATCCCTCGTTGAGCACTCCCATAAATATAAGCACCTTATATGTTTTGATCAAGAAAAAAACTTTGCCTTTACTCCCTTCTATTCCACCTAGCATCCAAAAAGGCTTCGAAATAAATAAATAAAAAAATCCAAATAATTTAAAGCCATTCACGGAAACTTCTCATTTAAAACCAGAATTTTTGACTCCGCCTTGATATTGCTCATTTTCTTTGTTTGATTTTTTTTCATCAATTAATATTTTTAAACTTGTATTATGTATATTTCCTTTCTTCCTACATAATGTTTTTTTTTGTCAGGTTGTCTGTGATCTTGCAGGCTTGACCTGTGGTTTGAGAAACCACAACCCAAGGGCATCTAATCCGTCAAATTCACCCGGGGATCGCACCCGGCCTAAGCCACACCAGCTTTAAGCTCATTGGATCGCACTCGGCCTGGGCCACACCAGTCCTAAGCTAACTAGATTTTTTAGCATGTCTCCTCCCCTAGCACAACGCACAACCACCCCGTGTGAGATTTGATTCTAGGTCGCCTTACTAACAAAGCCCATCCTCAGCCGATTATCCTAGTAAAACTTGCCATCTTTATATAGAATGTTTATTTAAATGTCCCCTTTCATTTTTTTAATAAATAAATAAATAAAAATCTCCAAAATAATATTACTATATAAATATTTAAAACTCACTATTCCCAATTCATTTTGTTATCTACTTGCACACATGTAAATCATGTGGCTGTCTTTTTCTTAGTATCCGTGGTTGGTGTAAAAGCACCCTTCTTTTATGTACACGCTTCAAAATCAACAGAATTATGCATCAATAAATAAATAAAATATATGAAATTGTAAAGAGAAATTACATGAAAATTGAGTTAGATCTCGCTAAAACCATATAAATTGTAAAGAAAAATTACATGAAAATTGAGTTACATCCGACTAAAATCATATATTTCATTTTATTATCATTTCCAAGTGGATATCAAAGACTATGAAGGTGATGGGATGGAGATCAAAGATTCATTGTCTCGGTTTGATAGGATATACGAAATTATGAAATTAAAATTATAAAATTATAAAATTTGATTATAAAATTATGAAATTAAAATTTATATTTATAAATATTACAGTAGTTTTTTCAATAATTTAAAATAATTAATTATAAAATAAAAAAATAATTTATATTATAAATATTAATTTAAGATTTAAAATGGCTTATATATAGTTTTTATTATTTATACATAAATAATTTTATCATTTTCTATGTTTACACTTTATTTCTATGGTCAATTGTCAAATACATTTAGAAATTAAAAAAGAAAAAACAAACATTTGTAAGACATAAGATTTGAGGCCTACCGATATGCTATGAAAATACACGTTTTGTTCATATGTCACTCTTAGTAGTGCATGAGCTAGAAGGTGAGGTCCTTCTTGGCAGATGTAGAATTTGATGTTCAAAATAATGTTTTTTGTTTTTAGATGTATTTTACAGTTAACAACAATTTTAAAACATCAAGAGGAACAATTTTAAAGCATCAATAGGGAAAAAAATAATTATCAATTATAGGTTTAATTCCGGATAAAACAATTTCCTCTTCAACCAATCGAAGTTTTATTTCTACTTATAAAGAGGAATCGTGGCTATTATGCGCTCTCTCGTAGATATTAATGACAAACCTCTTTGTTTATCAATCTAAATTTATAATTCGCAGATACTAAACTATGTGTAATTGGTTTGTTATGCTTCAAGACAACAGAGTTTCTTAATATGGATGGAGTCAAAATTTTGAAAATTTTAAATATGACATGTTGTTACTTGTATATGAAAATATTTCGACACTCATGCATAAACATACAACTTAAAGTGTCTAGCATGAAAAACAAGTAATTGTCATAAAATTTTGACTTGAAAGGTCGAACAAATTTGAAATTCCAGGCTTGCCCCTAGGGTATTAGGAGGAATATGGACATACAATCGAGAAAAAGAAAAAAATATGGCACTTGATTAGATATATCTCATGATTCGGGTTGGAATTTGACGTACAAAATTCCAATCATAAGGCTAAATTTTAAGGTACACCATCTCCTGAAATAGGGGTCTTAAGTTCTGAAACACATATTTATGAAGGGTTTTAAAGTTTATAAAACATCTCCTTGGATGGGGTGTTAGATGCGCTAAAGGGTATGGATGAGTTGTCACTGTCTCACCAAGACACACGCATAGGGGACATGGAAACAAGCCCCAGTTGCAGTTTGTAAATCCTATGCATCAGGAATGGGAGTTGTATCACATGTCGGGAGCTCGTCCTTCATTTTTTCGTCCACTTCTCAATGTGACGCTCAATATTCCAATGCAATCACTTGCAAGGCCTATCATGTTATTCTACCCCATTAATTCGACATTTTTTCCATGGTAAGCCAAGACAATAACCTTTGGCACTCCACTCTAGGTCTTAATCTCTGGAAAATTCTCAACTCTCAAGTTGAATATCAGGGAAACACTCCTCCTTGGTTTTGTCATATATTTACTCAGCAGAACGATTTAGGGTTATGGAATTATGGCTCTATTTCCTATGGCCATTATGGGATTACCTATTATGTGGTAGTAGAATTAGACATATAGGGTGGCATCATTGGCGAACCTCCATAGATTCCTGGAAAATTACTTGTTCATTTTTGGCACCTCCTTCTTCACAACCAAGTTGAAGAAAGAAACAATTGAGCCTAAAGGCTCATTCCTCCCTCACTCAATTCATTGTTTCAGTTATGGAACACATTCAAACTACTCTTAAGAGGTTTATCTTCTAATATTTTGGTCATTTTCTTTTAACTCTCTCTATGGTCATTTATGTGTGTCTTGTAGTTTGTAGCGAGGCTAGCACATGGCTTGCCTTTGGGTGTGGGTTCGACAACTCCCCACCCTTCTCTAATAGCGGTTTCAACCGGGTGGGAGCCTTAGCCCCTTGTTCAATCCATTAGACACTTTTTTCCCTACCTTAGGTTTCTCTAGGACTTTTGACCATATGTTAGTTGCTTTCATTTTTTTTTGGCCTCCCATTATTAGTTTGAGCAACACTATATGACGCATCAACATGCATGATTCCATTGGGGTGTGGCTTATTACTAGGAGCCTAAACGAACCATGGCCCAACTAAGGACATAAAGCTTATTAGTTAGGTTTCAGGAATTGGACTTGCAACCCATTCAAGATGAAATAATTTAGGTGGAAAGAGAATCAACAGATGAGTGGTGCGTCCTCACTGACTTTGAAGCACTAGTTGAGGTTGTAGATTGGTTATCTCACTCTAGTCAAACCAAGGGAATATAGAACTAATATATGTAAAATGTGGACATTCATTGGCACATTTAATTTCTCCTTGGAAGTGTTTTCCTTGATAGAAATGCAACCAGAGAAGACATGTTATTATCCTTGGATCACATACAAACGAAACTGGAAACCATGGACAAAAGGCTTGGACATATTGAAAGACACATGGGCCTCCCTCTAGACCTAGGGAAGACATGCTACTATCCTTGCATCACATACAAACGAAACTGGAAACCATGGGCAAAAGGCTTGGACATATTGAAATACACATGGGCCTTCAAGTAGAATTTATTGACTGGATCACTCCTAGTGTAACTTTGTTAGTCCTTATGAATCATTTTTGTATGTATCAGTTTATTACAGGCCCTCTAGACCTTAGTCCCTGTTTTTAGACTTCTAAATATCACTGACTAGGTTAGATTTTGGACTTAAACTCTTTTGAAAAGTTTGAATTTTTATACTTTGTGGGGACTATCCAATAGAAAATCATATCAATATTAAACAGTAACCATTCGTTAGGAGGAAATATGAATTTTAACTTTGCAAAAAAAGGTTTATAAAAAATCATTAATAACCTTACATTTTGGTTTTGTGTTGGAGTTAATTCACTTGATGTGCAATTATGTGTTAGATGAATTGTCGCTTCATTAATGTCATTTCCAAACATTTCAAAAGTGGGTGGTGGTTAAGGAGTTGCATCGAGCTACCCATGACCAAGATAATAGACTATGTAGTTGTGGATTTTCTGTACATACTACAATGTATCCATTATCAAACAATAAACTTTGAAGCCAGGACCGAAAACCTAGAAGTTGGAACTTGATTTTGGAAGTACCACAAAATCAAGACTCGAACATCCGGAGAGAATGAGACTGGCGACGAGCCTCCCTTCCCCTACAGCATACAAACTACACTGCATGGATAAATGTTTCTCACATGATGAGTTTTTTGTTAGAGACCAAAGCGAATGGAGGTTGAAGTAGCTGCTAGTGATGCCGCTAAGAGAGTTGCATGCAAGCACAACCAATAATCAAATAAGGTTGTTTGATTTTTCAACTATTTTTAAGTTTGGAAGTGTAATATGAATTTGGCTTTGGATAAATTATTTAATTAGAGGAAGGCATAGATATGATTTTACACATTTGGTTTATTTTTAAAATTTGTAGATTGATATTGTTAGAAATTTAGTGAAATTGTTGTGAAATGATAAGTTTAAGTCTTTTAATCTGCAAAATGTGAATGGTTTAAAGGGTTTTTAAAGCATTTAATTTATTTATACATTTATAGTATCATTTTAAATAACAAAAAAACACAATCTCCCAACTTTTTAACTTATTCCAAAATAATCCCAAAATCCACCATGAAAATAAATATAGCTAATACAGTATTTGTTTGTAAAAAACAATTTAGAATAATTATCTATCTTAATAAATGCAAGTAAGATGTACATGACAAATCAATAGTGTTTGATTTATGTGTGGGGCATGCCCTTTTAATAGAATTATTGTTGGGATGTTATAGCTCAAGGATATCTAGGGCTTGAATCCCTTTGAAAAAACATGTAGGGCTCTGAAAATTAGAGTAATGGGGAAGAAATGGTCCTCAGAAGCCATGAAAGGATTGTTGGGTTTGGTCATCCTATCAAGAAGGTATATTTTGATTTATCAAAATTCTAATTTTAGCTATTTTATTTTTTTGGTATATATTTTTTTCTAAGTTTTGTTTAAAATTTTGTAGAGATTAGATAGAATTATAAGTTTGTTTTGTGTAATTGGGTCAATAGGCGCTCTATAGTCAGGTGCGGGGTAGATTATGGGGTGGATCTCAAGTAAGTAAACACCTGCTCTACAGTCAGGTGTGGGGTAGATTATGTGGTAGATCTCAAGTAAGTAAACATCATCTCTATAGTTCAGTGTGAGGGTAGATATATCTCAAGTAAACATGTTTAGATTATGTGGTAGATCTCAAGTAAACACATAAACTTAAACATTTATGAGCGTAGATAGATCTCAAGTAAATATGTAAATGTAAACATTTAACATGTAATGTTTAACCATAACATTTAACATTTTTTATCATGTGGGTCCTATTTAAAAATCAATCTAATTATTATTATGTATAAACACAATATAAATTTAAAATATGAAGAAGTTTACTAACACTCAAAAAAGAGGTATGGTAAATAAATAAAAATTTAAATAAACGAGAGTATGGTAAATAATATAACCTCTTTTTATGCTTACTTCAGAAGTATGGTAAATAAATAAAACCTCTCCTTATATTTACTCCATAAACCTTCTTATATTTAAGAACACTCAAAAAGGAGGTTTTATTTAGGTGAAGCCTATGGGCCAAATATAATATTTACCATCCTAGATCCATATTAACTCCGAATCTATCAATCCATATTAACTCTAAATCTATCAAGGGCCCAAACGGATCAAATCTCTGGAGGTGCAAACCTATTTTTTGAGTGAAAAACTTGAGGAAAGGTTTGCACCTAGAGAGATTTGATCCCTCTAGGCACTTGATAGATCCTGAGTTAAGATGGATCTAGGTTGGTTTCAGATGTGTGTGGAAAAGGAAATATGGATCTAGGCTAGTTTCAATAGTGTGCGTCAAAGGAAAATATATCTATAATATGAGGAACATATGATTAATTTTATCAATAATATGTAAATACATCTAATATTAATATAATCATTTTAAATATGCTAAATATGTCTGAGATTTATCTAGTCATTTTAATTTTAAATTTTCTTAGTAACCTCAGTTTGTTGAGATAATAAATATTGTAAAATAAATTAAATAATCAATTAAAAATTTTGAATGCAAAGTAACAATGTAATAATATTGAATGATAGAAAATGTGAATAATAATAATGTAGTCAATTACAAATAGTCTTCAATCTCGAACTATTTTCTTCTACTATTCTTATTGTCACCCTTGTTAGTGTTGTCACCTTTTCATATCTATTATATGAAAAGGACAGTTGGAATTGTAAACCATTAAAATATTTATCTTGAGTTGTTGTAGTAAACATCATACCTTCTTTCTCTTGCTCTGCAGTATTAATAGATGTTTAATTACTATAACACAAAAATCAATATACATTGTCAATATTTTTTTGTGCTTACAATAAAATCAATGTATCTAATGCAAGAAATCAAATAAGATTATAAAACAACATCTACACTGAAATCAATGCATATAATGCAATTAATCAAATATGATTAGAAATCAAAATCTACACTCAAATCAATGCATCTAGTGCAAGAAGGAAAATAGGATTAAAAACAACATCTACGCTGAAATCAATGCATCTAGTGGAAACAATCAAATAGGATTAGAAATCACCATATACACTGAAATCAATGCATTTTGTGCACGCAATCAAATAGGATTAGAAATAATCTACACTGAAATCAATGCATGTAGTGCAAGCAATCAAATATAATTAGAAATCAACATATACATTAAAATTAATGCATCTAGTATAAGCAATCAAATAGGATTAGAAATCGTTTACATTGAAATCAATGCATCTAGTGCAAGTAATAAAATGTCATTAGAAATAAACATATACACTAAAATCAATCCATCTATTGCAAACAATCAAATAGGATTATAAATCACCATATACACTAAAATAAATGCATCTAGTGCAAGAAGTATTCTTCCCTCTCTCCCCCCTCCATCTATATCTAAACCTCCCTCCATCTCTCCTTTTTTTATCTCTTTATCTCACCCTGCCAAACACACAAGCTCTCTCACTCCATATCTATCAATCTCTTTGTCCCTCCCTCCTTGTCTCCATCTACCGCTTCTTTCTCTTCACCTTCCATCTCTATCTCTATCTCCCTTTGTCTCTCTATATCAACCCTAAAACATACACTCTCTTTCTATCTATTAGTCCCTCCTCCTCTCCCTCCTGTTATCCTCTCTCCCTCACTCTCCATCTTCCTTATCTCTCTCTCTCTCTCTCTCTCTCTCTCTCTCTCTCTCTCTCTCTCTCTCTCTCTCTCCACATTTCACTCTCTACGTCTTTATTCTTACCTCCCTCTCTCTCCCCCTCCATCTTTGTCTCTCTTTCCCTACCTCTCTTCACTCTTTCTCTTTCTTTCTCTCCCACCTCTCCCTCTCTCTATCTTCACCTTACAAATTTGTTACAATATGCTTCTCTCTAGCCTTCTCCCCATCTCTCCTTTTTTGTCTCTTTATCTCACCCCCAAACATACACACTCTCTCTCCATATCTCTCTCCATCTCTCCCTTGTCACTCCCTCTCTGTCTCCACTACCCACTCTCTATGTCTTTCTTCTTCCATCCCTCTCTTCACATCCAGCTCCATCTCTCTATCCCTCCCTTTCCCCCCCTCCAACTCCATCTCTTTATCCCTCCCTCTCTCCTCCTCTCTTTCAAGTCACCTCTCTTTTCCTTCCTCTCTCTTGCCCCATCTCTCTCTCTCCCTCTTACCCCTACAATCATCTATCTTCCCCCATCACTCTCTTCCCCTCTCTTAATTCCTCTCTCTCGCCTCCCTATATATCCCCCCCACCTCTCTCTCTCTCTGCTCTCCAATCCTCGCTCTTCCCCCATCACTCTCTCTCTCTCTCTCCAACTATGTTACTATATCCCTCAATTTCTCCTTCTCTCTCCTTCTCTCCCCTTTTGTCTCCATCACTCATCTATTAATCTCTCTATCCCTCCCTCCCTCTCTCCATTTATCTCTTCTTCCCTCTCTTCACCTGCCATCTATATCTATATATCCCTTTGTCTCTCTATATTACCCCCAAAACATACACTCTCTTTCTCCAATCTATATATCTATCACTCCATCCTCCTCTCCCTCCCTCGATCTCTCCTCCCCTTCTCTCCCTCTCCCCTTATTTTATCTCTCTTCCCTCCTATTGTCCTCTATCCCTTTCTGTCCATATTCATTATCACTCCCTCTCTCTATCTTCACCTTTCTCTCTCTATGCATATCTTCTTACCTCCCTCTCTCTCCCCATCCAACTCCAACTCTCTGTCTCTCTCTCTCTCCAACTCTGTTACTATATGCCTCGCTCTCTTCTTGCTTCCCCCTTCTCTCCATCTCTCCTTCTTTATCTATTTATCTCACCCCCAAACATACAAACTCTCTCTCCATCTGTCCCTTGTCACTCCCTCTCTCTCCACTTCTCACTCTATGCATTTCTACTTCCCTCCCTCTCTCCCCCTCCAACTCCATCTCTATATCCCTCCCTCTCTCCTCCTCCTCTCATCCTTCCTCCCTCTCCCTTTCTCTCCTACCTCCCTCTCCCTTCTCTCTCTCTCTCTTTCTCTCTCTCTCTCTCTCTCTCACACTCCGATCCTCTCTCCTTCTCTCTCTACCACATCCATCTTTATGTCTCCCTCTCCCTAAGTTACCCTTCTCTACCTTTCTCACTCCTCTCCCTCTCTCTCTTCATTCCTCCTCTCCCTTCACCTTCAGCTATTTCTCCACCTCTATCATATGGCTTTGTTCTTCCCTCCCATATATATCTAGAGTTAATATATATATCGCGATATATTAATTACGTCGTAAGGCGTTATTATTTGAAAACAACTTTCCTAATTGCCTTTCTGTCCTAATATGTACCATTAGATCCTATGTTAGACGATTAGATTATGCACAGCCATTGATTAACACTAACAGGTGGCGACAGTTTCAAAGCAGTTGCAACCGTCTTCCATATTCTACTTCCCACATGATGTCTCTATGGTTTCTGGATGTCCACATGAACAGGCTTGGAGGTCTTCCAGAAGATCTTGAGAACCTTATGAATCTGGAATACTTGGATATCAGCAGCAATTTTAGCTATCTTGCGGCTCTGCCGGAATCCATAGGCGGTCTCACGTCTCTCAGCGAGTTAAATATCAGTGACAATCAGATAACTGTGCTGCCAAATTCTATTGGACGCCTGGAAAAGTTACAGTGTCTGAAGGTAGAAGGGAATCCTCTGGTTATACCACCTCCCAAAGTAGTAGATCACAGTGTGGACGCCATTAAAGAATACATGGCAAACCGGCTAAATACCTTCCCTGCGGAGAAAAAATGTGGAATGAAGAAGGGGCGTCAATCGTGGCTGCAAAAAATGATATTCAGGAAATGGATTAAATTTGGAATGCCATGCTCCGATGTTGGAAGAGCTTTGTCATGGCAGAAATACTGACCTCGATCTGGCCAACAGGACAGTACTGCTTTTTCTATAGTGTTAATCATTTTTCCTTATTATGGTGTTAATCATTTTTCCTTATATACAAATATTTGACATGGCAGGGGTCGTTTGATAATCATGAGAGCCTTGTGTCCGCTTTGAAGAAATTTGATGTTGTGATTTGCGCCATGGCTGGAAACCACATTCGCAGTCATGAAATTCTTCAACAGCTGAAGCTGGTGGAAGCCATTAAAGAAGCTCCCAACATCAAGGCAAAAGCAACTTGTAATCTAAGTTCTTAATATATATATGTGGGGGGATTATTTGCAATAATAATTATTTACTTGTGATTAATGTGTGCAGAGATTTCTCCCATCCGAATTTGGCATAGATCTGGACAGAATGGAAGATGCAATGGAACCAGGAAATGTGACTTTTAATCACAAAAGAGAGGTCAGGCGCGCCATCGAAGTAGCAGGGATCCCATATACATACATATCTGCAAAATTCTTTGCAGGATATTTCAGAAGGGGATTGGCACAGCTTGGTCGCGTAACGCCCCCTGCAGATCGAGTTTGCATCTATGGAGACGGGAATACCAAAGGTAACTGATCTTTCTTTCTTGATAGGAATTTTATGACCTTTAATTTTATTTTTCCTGTTTTTTTTTTATAGAAATGGTTTTTTTTATTGAAAAATATTAACGTAGATAATTGTATTATATGAGTTTTGAAAATTGATAAAAAAAAAACAAAACAACAAACCATACCCACAGCACAAATTTAGCAACAATTTATAAATTACTTATAACAATATTCAGGAATCACTAATCACCAATGACTACTGTATAGTGAATAGTATGTATGTCTTCGTAGACTTAGCAGCTTAGTAGTTAAGCAGTCAAATTGTTGAGAGGAAACAAGGGGGTCTGCTTAGCAGTTAAGCAGTCAAATTGTTGAGAGGAAACAAGGGGGTCTCATTCACCAATTTGGTGTCTGGCTTGGCCCTGACCTTAAAATTGGATTATTATTATTATTATATCAACCTCAACACTTCAACATTAGATTATGAGATATTAGGGAATTTATTAAAATATTTGTATAAAAATTGTAACTAAGAACATTGTTTATTGAGATTATAAATTTAAAAAAATCAGAATATTAGAGTGTTTGAATTGTTTTTTGGATAGTGGAAATAGATTCAGCACCATCTAAAATCTTTGACACTCAAAATAAATATATAGACACCTAAAATACTAAGGTTTGACACATATAACTCAAATTTTCAAAAGTTTCTACTTAATTTTATCATAATTTTGCTAAAATTTCTATTTTATTCTAACCTAATTTATGAGTTATTTAGACTATGCTTTAATTAAACGTTATATGACATATTATTTTATAGCTATTTGGGTGGATGAAGATGATTTAGCAACTTATACAATAAGGACCGTGGACGATCCTCGCACTTTGAACAAAACCCTCTACATTCGCCCTGCTGCTAATGTCCTGTCTCAGAAAGAGGTGGTACAAATATGGGAGAAATACACAGGAAAAAATTTGGACTAAACATACCTGTCAAGCAACGACTTCTTCAAACTTATGAAAGGTAATTTATAATATATTTGTTTTCCCATTTTGATTAATATTATGATTTCACCTCTCTTAATATATATATATATATATATATATATCCATGCAAGAATATTAAAGTCATTAATATGAATATGAATGCTGGATGCAGGGAGAAGTTTGGTGGAACAGATTGGTATGACTCATTTTTACCACATATTCTATGAGGGTTGCCTCTCTAATTTTGAGATTGGGGACTATGGAAGAGAAGCGACTGAGCTTTACCGAGATGTCCAATACACTAGTGTTGAAACGTACCTCAAGTATTTTTTATAAATCCCGTTTATTTCGTTGTACCATTAAATGAAGAAATCATCTTTAAACACCAATTGGAGTTTAAACCAAGATTTTATGGTTGGAATTCATTTATAAGTTTTTATTCGAAGATTGTTTATTTTTCATTTTTTTTCAAGAATGTTTTCATGGGATACATAGTCTTATCGTATTGGATTACAAAATCAGTGAAACTAAATTTCTCACTTTAATCATTAGATCACATTTTTAAGAATAGATTTTTTTTCTTCTATACATTTGTTGTTAAAAATACATGTTAATAACAAACTATTCCACCTAACCAATATGTTGACAACAAACCTCCCTACCTAACCATTGGACCACATCTTCAAAATTATATTTTTTATCTTCAACACATTTATCACTAAAACTACATGTTAACAACAAACCTCCTCACCTAATCATTGAATCACATGCTCAAGATTAGATCTTTTATCTTCCATACATTTGTCCTTATAATTACATGTTAACAACACTACTTTCTTTATACATAAATGTTCTGGAATTATTTTGAACAATTTTATAATTAAAAATCAAAGTTCTAGATTTTAGTATAAATTTTATTTTATTTATTTTTAAATATTTTTTCTAATAAAAATTATAATATTATTTATAAAAAATAAAGTAATAAAAAATATATTTTTTAAAATATTATTAAAATCTCGACATCAATTTAAAATATCAAAATTGAATTACAAATTTTTACTATCATTTTAATTAAAATCTCTACATCAAAATTCAATTACAATTTTATATCATTATTTACTTATGTTTATGTTAAATTGGAGTTTATATATTATTATACCTATCTCAACATGTATTATGCAATAAATATTAAATTGACTATATGTTAATTTAGTCAAATAAAATATTTTACAATTTTATAAAATATAACTTTGTAAAATATTTTTTAATTTTTATTGGCTTGGATTTGAAATCAATATAGAATTTCAGACATCTATGAATGTCACAAATATTACGCCACAAAAAAAAAAAAAAAAAAAATCTTTTTACCATACAAAAAGAATTAACTTTTCGTTCTACTCAGTGTTTAATGCAAGGAGAAGTAACATTTACTGTGTTGGCAATACAAGGCATTATCTAACTCAGCAATAATTTATGTCTCGTGTACAAACCAAAGCTTTCAAAGGTTATGCAAATATAAATAGTTTACTAACTTGATTTGTGTGCTCATAAGGTTCACCACATACCATACTTCCCTAGCGCATTTAACGAATAAACTTAAGTCTGGTTGTAACATATGCATTGTTGGAAGTCCCTGGAGGATTCTCATTATGGTTAACGCATGGGGTAAGCTTGAAATTGCAACAGGCTTGGCACGCACAATTTATTATGGCCTTGTTTTCAGATTTATTCTTTGCGCCACCTGGCAGAACATTCATTCCATCCGTCCGGATGGCATCTCCATTCACTCTCGGCAGTCTTTGATCCTCCCGCCAAGTTTGGCTGCGCTAATCCTTGGATCCTCAAACCCTCCGGCATTCACTCTTACTGCAATCGGAGTGTTAAACGAGGTTTGGGTTTCCTTGAATATTGCTTGGTGCTCTCAGAATTATAATTTTCTGTCTATGTTTCAGTGGTCAGGCATAGCAAACTCCGTCCTGATGTATATAATAGATCAAGACTACCAGGTAAATTGTTGTGGTTTAACTATCTCGTTTTGTTTTATTTTTATTTACTTTCTCCCTGCGAATGCTTGGTTTATTTTTCGGATCTGATGTTTTGCTCATTCCGGGTATTTTCTCAGGTTGGCTATCCACACTGCAGCTCCAGCCAGCTGCAGGAAGGTCTACCATCCGGCACCCAACTTCCTCGGGACTATGGTAAGAAACTCATTCTTCCTTCGTCCAACTGGGTCTGTTCAGAATCGACCTCTGCAAACCCTCATTCTTTATTTTTATTTTTTGTCTTCGAATAGCATTCTAATCTTTGTTTCCTCACTGATTCCGCAGGCGAAAGGAAAAGGGTTCAACCTCTTGCCAGGTAGCTTCCTCTCCAGGAATAGGCGCTAAGGTTTTTTTTATAATCGATGCTCTCAAATCTCTTATTTGAGGTTTACTGACTAGTTCGTGTTGCTCATGGAAGGTAAGTGGGTTCACGACCTTCCAGTTGTGTTTTCTTGGTTATTTTACCCCAAGCAAATTCACGGCTAATAAATGGTCTTCCTGCACAGGTATTTAACCCTTCCAAGGGTGCTTAACTTCTTCCACTCGCCCTGTCGACGGTTACAGTTTTTCGGACTTCGGCTGCAATAGATTGTGGCCAGGGCCTTGAGTCGTTTAACTAGGGTTTGTTAGGTTTTCTCCTTAATGATGGCTAGGTGGCTATCACTACTTCCATATGCAGACTGATAGCGTTTGGGGTTTTTTCCCAAGGTTGAATTCTGAAGTATTAATGAACTTTACTGTTTTTTAGCATATTTTCAAAATGGGTCCGTTAATAATTTTCGGCCCGGTTTGTTTGTTAAGAGTAGAGTCATTGCACAATATACAGTGGCTAACTGTGTTAAATGTGTGACCTTTCATGCTTTATAATCATATGGTAATGAATTCTGGTACTGGACCGTCCTGCATGTAATATTATTCAGGTTTTTTCCTTTTTATGCATGTCAATTTATCTCCAGAAAGTTACTTGATGATTTCTGTTATGTTCTAGATTTTCCTATTTCGGTTATTTCCTGCAATACCCCTGGTGCAATGATTTCTCTTCTTTTGTTATGTAATTTTATGAGAATATGACAAACCAGTGTTGCCATACGTCGGCAATGTACAGGCTATGAGGTTTCAAATCCTTTCATGGAGGAGATTTGCTTATTTCTACTTCGTTTCTGTCTTTAAATGCTACAGTAGCTATTAGTTTTCCCAACGTTTGGTGTTGTTTCAAGTAGACTGGTTAATATATATTCTCCATTTAATTTCTCGCTACCCGCAAGCTATCATTACATGCCATTAGAGTGGGAATGTTGTTTGTTTTCTTCTCAGTTTTCTGGTGCGCTTGTCCTTATTTTCTTTATTTCAAGAAATAAACAGAAGTTCCCAAGTTTGTTCTAGTACAATTTTAGAAACTTCAGCATAGAGAGATATTAAAGTGATACAAATACTTCATAACTTATTTAGATTTATCACCAGAACTACCCAGAGTACTTTTCCGAAATTTGACAGTAAGAAACAAGTGCATTTCTCTAGTTAACAGTACTTTTAGATTAACTTTCTAGTTTGCGCAGAACACGTAGAAACCTTCATCTGTTAGATAGTAACATTCAATGATATTTACCTGGTTAGCATTAACACTCTGAAACATATAACTGGTTAACAATATCACTCAGATACTTATATATATATATATATATATATATATATATATATATATATATATATATATATATATGTTTAACAACAACACTCAGAGACTTATATATCTGGTTAACAATAGCACTCAGAAACTCATATATATTTGGATAACAATAACACTCAGAGTATACTTATCTGAGTTTAAGAAATCTTTTCAGCTGATGTCCTCCCAACCTTCAAGGGAGGCTATTACATCCTCCACTTGCCCCCTAGCTCGAGAATCTGGACGGTGCCACGGGTTAACAGTGGAGATGCCTCTGCTGTGACCTCTGGATGGCCAATCCAGTCACCAACAGAATATCTAGACTCTCAAGGGATTCAGTAAGCTAATTTCCAATGGACCTTTCCAGCTCAAGAAAATGCTTCTCCCTCTTTTTCCCAAAATTCACAGAACCCCCACCCATTTCCAGGATTCTCTTTTTATCCTCAAGGGATGGGTAACTGTATCTCCAACTGTCCCCAACCACCTCCTATTCTTAGAAAACTTTTACTAACAAATTTTTAAATATTTCCTTTTCATTTGCTAATCCTCCTATTTAATAATTTTCATTAACATAATTGATTTCTTGTTTTTATCCCAAAACAATGTCTCAAGTCTTTTACCAGAATTAAAATAATAATTTTCTTTTAACTAGTACATACTAGTTAATATTAACGAGGCTGTTACATCTCCCCCCCTGAGAGTAACACCGTCCTCGGTGTTTTCAGCCCATCTCTGCGAAAATTTTCGGGTAGGCCTCCTGCATGAATATTTCATCCTCCCAAGTAGCCTCGTCCCGTCCAAAGTGCTTCCACTGCACTTTCACCTGGACAACTACTCTTTTGCGGAGTTCTATCTCTCTTCGATCAAGTATGCATTGTGGCTCGACCAGAAACTCTCCATCCGGTTCTACTTGAAAAGAAAAGTGTTTTCAGTTAGTACTCTTATATTTTAATCAAATTTTCCAGTTAGGGCTTTCTTTCCTACTCTTTTCCCTACCTGAACATTCTGCCAATGAATTACATGTTTTTCATCATGTACATATCTCTTTAACAAGGATACATGGAACACATTGTGTACTTGAATATGGCTGGGCAAAGCCAATCTATAGGCTACCGGTCCCACTCTTTCCATTATTTGGAAAGGGCCACAGTATCGGGGAGCCAGTTTGGCACAAGAGGTCCACCTCAAAGTGCTTCTTTTCGGCTTAATCCTTACGTATACACGGTCCCCTACCCTGAATTCATGGTAGGACCTTTTCTTGTCTGCATAAGTCTTTTGTCTATCTTGTGCAGCCTTCAGATTCTGCCTTACCCTTTTTACCTCAGCTTCCATTTCAGCCAACATTTCCGGTCCTAATAACATTTTTTTCTCGGGACTACTCCAGTTTATAGGTGTATGACACTGCCTTCCTTATAACGCTTCAAAGGGACTCATTTTCAGAGATTCTTGATATTCGTTTTTATAAGCGAACTCCACAAGACACAGATAATCTTCCCATTTGACTGGCTGCTACATTACATACATGCGCAGCATATCTTCCAGAACTTGATTTACCCGTTCTTTTTGCCCATCCTTTTTAGGGTGATATGCTGTGCTAAAGTGTATCTGTGTTCCCAATCCAGAGAACAAGGTCTTCCAAAATGAAAATGTAAACTTGACATCTCGATCTGAAATCAAAATCTTTGGCATGCCATGTAGTCTAAAAATTTCCTTCATGAATATATCTGCAATCTGTACAGTCTTGTAAGTGGACTGCACAGGTATGAAATGGGCAGATTTACTTAATTTTTCCACCACTACCATAATCGAATCATTCTGCCTCTTTGTCCGGGGTAGACCTGTGATGAAATCTAGAGAGATGACTTCCCATTTCCACTCAGGAATAGGTATAGGCTGCAATAGCCCTGCAGGGTGTTGATGCTCCACCTTAACCTGCTGGCATTCCAGAAATTTGCTTAGATATTCTATAATATTCTTACGCATGCCTGGCCAATAATATACCTTTCTTATTGCAGTGAGCATCTTTTGATATCCCGGGTGACCAGTGTAATTGCTGCGATGGAATTCATTAAGGATCAACTCCTTAAGGTTCGCACGATTTGGCAGATAGATTCTTCCGTGAAAGGTCATCACTTGATCTCCATTCCTTCCCCATTCTGATGATCTGCCTTGCTTCCTATAATCCTCCATTTGCTGCCACAGGAATTTGTATTCAGGGTCCTTCTGGGCTTCTTCTTTTAGTTGATCTGTCAATCGGCTTTCTGATTGACTGAAATACATTGCATAAATTCCATGCACTTTTCTGCTCAAAGCATCTGCAACACGATTTTCTTTTCCTTTAATGTGTTGTATATCCATGTCAAATTCACTCAAGAAGGCATTCCATCTGGCCTGTCGAGAGTTTAAATCCGCTTGCTTGAAATAATTGGTCAAGCTACTATGGTCAGTTTTAAGTACAAACCTTTTACCGAGCAGATAATGCCTCCACACTCGGAGGGCATGAACTACTGCGGTAAGCTCTAAATCACAAGCAGAATATTTTTGTTCATATTCTTTCAGCTTCCTAGACTCATATGCTATTACCTTTCCTTCTTGAGTTAATACTGCACCAACTCCTTCCTTGCTGGCGTCAGTACACAGCATATAGTCTTTATTGGGGTCAGCCACCCTCAGAACTGGTGCTGTGGTTAAGAGCTGTTTCATCTTTTCAAATCTGTCCTGGCATTCCTTCGTCCATTTGAAAGGCTTTCCTTTCTTTTGCAAGGACGTAATAGGATAGGCAATCTTAGAAAACCCTTCGATGAACCGCCTGTAATATCCCGCCAGACCCATAAATGATCTAATGTCCGCCACATTCTGTGGTACTTGCCATTCCATAATGGTTTTAATCTTTTTAGGGTCCATGGCTATTCCTTCAGCTATCACAACTTGACCCAAGTATTGGATTTCTGATTTAAATAAGTCGCACTTGCTGAACTTAGCATAAAGATGATGCTTCCTCAGCATTTCCAATACTATTCTCAGATGTTCCTTATGTTCTTCCTCGCTTTTTGAGTATATCAATATGTCATCTATGAAGATCAGTACAAAGTTATCTAAAAATTGATGAAAAATGCCATTCATCAACCTCATAAAGGTTGTTGGCGCATTTGTCAATCCGAAGGGCAGTACCACAAACTCATAGTGCCCATATCTAGTGCGGAACGCTGTTTTGCAAATATCCTCATCCCTGATCCGAATCTGATGATATCCGGACCTCAAATATATTTTAGAGAACACCTTAGCACCTCTCACCTGATCGAATAAATCATCAATTCTGGGTAGAGGGTATTTATTCTTAACAGTTAGCTTGTTCAGTTATCGGTAGTCCATACACATGCGTAAGGTTCCATCCTTTTTTCTAACAAAAAGAACTGGTGCTCCCCAAGGAGACACGCTTGGGCGAATATACCCTTTATCTAACAATTCTTGCAGTTGTATCTTAAACTCAGTTAGTTCTGGTATATTCCTTCTATAAGGTTCTCGTGACACCGGAGAGGCTCCGGGCAACAATTCAATGGTGAAGTCGATATCCCTTTTGGGTGGCAACCTAGGGATGTTTTCTGGAAAAACATCCAATAATTCCTGTACTACAGGAATATCTTCCATATTTGGAGCCTTTCTCTTGGATTCTGCGTATCCTACTTGAATTGCGTACAGCTGACACCCTTTTCTGATACATTTGCCCATTTGAGATGCTGTTATGGGGCATAATTGTACAAGCTTTTCAATTCCTTTGATTTCCTTACGCATGCCATATTGCATTCTGTAGTAAATTTTCTTTTCTTTGCAGTCCACAAGGGTCCAATGTTTCTCCAACCAGTCCATTCCCAATAACACATCATACGATCCTAGTGGTAAAATATTTAAATCTGCTTGTATCTGTTGTTTTTCCACTTCCAGTGTACAATTAGAAATTTTTGCAGTGACTTTACATTTTGCCCCAGTAGCTAATTGAACTAACCATGAGTTCTTAAATTTTTGTTCTTTTAGTTTGCATAATTCCACTATTTTAGGACTTACATAACTTAAACTTGCTCCAGGGTCTATTAAAATCGAAACAGGTTTAGTTAGTATAGTACCTTCCAATTCAATCATAGTGGGCTGGAAATCAGCCTGCCGATCCTCCAAGGCTGCATTTATGCAAGGTATATTTCGCGCCATGTCCCCCACTATAGATGCATCCTACAAATTTTCTACAGCTTCATTTTTGTGTCGTTGGGGACAGTTTTTGTAGTAATGAGCCTCCCCACAGCCCCAACACTGTAGGGGAGGTTTTGAATTCTGTCCCTGCTCCGGCTTGCTGGAAGCCTCAATGGGTTTCTCCTCCACTGGCCACTTTATCCTTTGATGGTTTTACCAAACTTCTTGCCAACAACATTCCGTGCCGAGCCTTTAATGTTACTACTTTTACCATTTTTAAAAGTGGAGCTACTTTTCTGATGTTTCCTTGGCTGCCAGCTTTTCCCACCATCACCCTTGGCCTTGTTCTGCTGGTAGCACATTCATGCTTTACGAATTACCACATCCATGGTCTATGGGTTGACAAATTCTATCCGGTCCCTCATTGGGGTGGGTAAACTGCTTAAGAACCTCTGCACCTTGGCTTTTTCCTCCCGAAGGTAAGGAACGTAATGTAATAGGGAGGTGAATTTCGTAACATATTCATCCATGGTCATCTGCCCCAGTCGAAGGTCATGAAAATCCTTCGCTTTGTCATCATAAAATCTCTCTGTTAAATACTTGTACTTAAAGTATTGCTGAAACTGTTCCCACGAGAGATCTCGCTCATCAATGCTGCGTACATTTTTCACCTCCTCCCACCACAGAGTGTCTTTTTCTCGCAGTTGATAAATAGCCAATCTTGCCTTCAAATTGTTGTTGTATTCATATACCTGAAAATACTTGTTTATGTTGATTAACCAAGCTTCGACCACCTCCTTCGCCTCACCGTCAAAGGTTGGTGGCTTAATTTTACGAAATTCCCCTTGCAGTTCCACTTTCTGGCTTTTATGATCTTGCTGATCGAACAGATTTCCTGATTCTGCCTCATTATAATTTTTGTTTTTACTCTTTTGAGAGGGACTCTTTTCGTTTCTACCAGTAGTATCATTTTTGGTTTGATGTTCTTCTTGTTCCATGGATAATTCCTTTTCCGCACTAGGATGTTCCATCTCCTGGTTTTGCTTATCAGATAAACTTTTCAGAATCTTTTCTTGATCCTGTAACAACCTCTCATTGTCCCTCCAGACTCTTAACATTTCTTCTTGTAAATGCAGTACTGTACTTAGCAAGAATGCAGTTTGCTGCTGCTGTTCCTCCAACAGTCGACTCGTTTTCTGGTGTTGTTCCACGGTTAATTGAACCCACATTTCCGGATTCATGACTGTAGGAACTGGGGTTTCCTCTGGTTGTGACTGAGTTGCTGCAACCTCTCTCATTTCTCTTGCTTCTCCTTAGTGCACTCTTCACATACACAGCTTCACTGTTAGTAGACCGCTTACGATTCCAGTGTAGAAACTTGGCTCTGATACCACTTGTCATAAATATTACACCCAAAAAAAAAAAAAAAAAAGTTTCTTTTTACCATACAAAAAGGATTAACTTTTCGTTCTACTCAGTATTTAATGCAAGGAGAAGTAACATTTACTGTGTTGGCAGTACAAGGCATTATCTAACTCAGCAATAATTTATGTCTCCTGTACAAACCAAAGCTTTCAAAGGTTATACAAATATAAACAGTTTACCAACTTGATTTGTGTGCTCGTAAGGTTTGCCACATACCATACTTCCCCAGCGCATTTAACGAATAAACTTAAGTCTGGTTGTAACATATGCATTGTTGGACATCCTTGGAGGATTCTCATTATGGTTAACGCATGGGGTAAGCTTGAAATTGCAACAGGCTTGGCGCGCGCAATTTATTATGGCCTTGTTTTCAGATTTATGCTTTGCGCCACCTGGCAGAACATTCATTCCATCCGTCCAGATGGCAACTCCATTCACTCTCTGCAGTCTTTGATCCTCCTGCCAAGTTTGGTTGTGCTAATCCTTGGATCCTCAAACCCTCCGGCATTCACTCTGACTGCAATCGCAGTGTTAAACGACATTTGGGTTTCCTTGAATACTGCTCGGCGCTCTCAACATTATGATTTTTTGTCTATGTTTCAGTGGTCAGGCATAGCAAACTCTGCCCTGATGTATATAATAGATCAAGACTACCAGGTAAATCGCTGTGGTTTAACTATCTCATTTTGTTTTATTTGTATTTACTTTCTACCTGCGAATGCTTGGTTTATTTTTTGGATCTGATGTTTTGCTCATTCCGGGTATTTTCTCAGGTTGGCTATCCATGCTGCAGCTCCAGCCAGATGCAGGAAGGTCTACCATCCGGCACCCAACTTCTTCGGGACTACGGTAATAAACTCATTCTTCCTTCGTCCAACTGGGTCTGTTCAGAATCGACCTCTGCAAACCCTCGTTCTTTATTTTTTTTTTGTCTTCGAACAGCATTCTAATCTTCGTTTCCTCACTGATACCGCAGGCGAAAGGAAAAGGGTTCAACCTCTTGCTAGGTAGCTTCCTCTCCAAGAATAGGTGTTGTGGTTTTTTTTATAATCGATGCTCCCAAATCTCTTATTTGAGGTTTACTGACCAGTTTGTGTTGCTCATGGCAAGTAAGCGGGTTCACGACCTTCCAGTCCTGTTTTCTTGGTTGTTTTACCCCAAGCAAATTCACGGCTAATAAATGGTCTTCCTGCATAGGTATTTAACCCTTACAAGGGTGCTTAACTTCTTCCACTCGCCCTGTCGAGGGTTACAGTTTTTCGGACTTCGGCTGCAATAGATTGTGGCCAGGGCCTTGAGCCGTTTAACTAGGGTTTCTTAGGTTTTCTCCTTAATGATGGATAGGTGGCTATCACTGCTTCCATATGCAGACTGATAGCATTTGGGTTTTTTTCCCAAGGTTGAATTCTGAAGTATTACTGAATTGTACTGTTTTTCAGCATATTTTCAAAATGGGTCCGTTAATAATTTTCGGCCTGGTTTGTTTGTTAAGAGTAGAGTCATTGCACAATATACAGTGGCTAACTGTGTTAAATGTGTGACCTTTCATGCTTTATAATCATATGGTAATTAATTCTGGTATTGGACCATCCTGCATGTAATATTATTCAGGGTTTTTCCTTTTTATGCATGTCAGTTTATCTCCAAAAAGTTACTCGATGAGTTCTATTATGTTCTAGATTTTCCTGTTTCAGTTATTTCCTACAATACCCCTAGTGCAATGAATTCTCTTCTTTTTTTATGTAATTTTATGAGAATATGATAAAGCCAATGTTGCCATACGTCAGCAATGTACAGGCTATGAGGTTCTAAATCCTTTCATGGAGGAGATTTGCTTATGTCTACTTCGTTTCTGTCTTTAAATGCTACAGTAGCTATTAGTTTTCCCAACGTTTGGTGTTGTTTCAAGTAGACTTGTTAATATATATTCTCCATTTAATTTCTAGCTACCCGGAGGCTATCATTACACGCCATTAGAGTGGGAATGTTGTTTGTTTTCTTCACAGTTTTCTCGTGCGCTTGTCCTTATTTTCTTTATTTCAAGAAATAAACAGAAGTTCCCAAGTTTGTTCTAGTACCATTTTAGAAACTTCAGCATAGAGAGATATTAAAGTGAAACAAATACTTCATAACTTATTTAGATTTATCACCAGAACTACCTACAGTACTTTTCCGAAATTTGACAGTAAGAAACAGGTGCATTTCTCTAGTTAATAGTACTTTTAGATTCACTTTCTAGTTTGCGCAGAACACTTAGAAACCTTCATCTGTTAAGCAGTAACATTCAATGATATTTACCTGGTTAGCATTAACACTCTGAAACATATAACTGGTTAATAATATCACTCAGATACTTATATATATCTATTTAACAACAACACTCAGAGATTTATATATCTGGTTAACAATAACACTCAGAAACTCATATATATCTGGATAACAATAACACTCAGAAACTTATGAATATATCTGATTAACAATAACACTCAGAGTATACTTATCTGAGTTTAAGAAATATTTTCAGCTGATGTCCTCCCAACCTTCAAGGGAGGCTATTACGTCCTCCACTTGCCCCCTAGCTCCAGAATCTGGACGATGCCACGGGTTAACAGTGGAGATGCCTCTGCTGTGACCTCTGGATGGCCAATCCAGTCACCAACAGAATATCTAGACTCTCAAGGGATTCAGTAAGCTAATTTCCACTGGACCTTTCCAGCTCAAGAAAATTCTTCTTCCTCTTTTTCCCAAAATTCACAGAACCCCCACCCCTTTCCAGGATTCTCTTTTTATCCTCAAGGGATGGGTAACTGTATCTCCAACTGTCCCCAACCACCTCCTATTCTTAGAAAACTTTTACTAACAACTTTTTAAAGATTTCCTTTTCATTTTCTAATCCTCCTATTTAATAATTTTCATTAACATAATTGATTTGTTGTTTTTATCCCAAAACAATGTCTCAAGTCTTTTACCAGAATTAAAATAATAATTGTCTTTTAACTAGTACATACTAGTTAATCTGAACGAGGTTTTTACAAAGAAACTTTGGAGTTGACTTATTGTAAATTAGAACAAATCCAAACTTTTAACTTAACACAAAATTTACATCAAATTATTGTAAGGACATTTTATGATAGAAAGAAAAAAAATTAGTTTAATGAATAATTTCTTTTTTAAATACATAAACATTAAATTTTTTGGTGGATAAGCATAAAATTTTTATTTATAATAAAATTTATATCATAAAATTAAACTCCACACAAACCAATTAATTTATATTACATGGATAAAAAACTATATAAAAAAAAGGAAAATAACTATTTATATATTTTTAAATATTACATTTTTGTGCTACTATGCTCTCCAACCAAATATGATAGAAATGTTGTAATGTCATGTTTAACATTTTGACTATGTCAAATTACACAAAATTAAAAATAAAAGTAAATTAAATAAAAATATTGACATAATGTAATGAACATTTAAATTAGGTTAAAATACAATAAAAGATAAAAATAATAAATAAAATAATGATAAACTATAAATACATCCCATGATATCGACCTATGGTATTCATGTGGAATTTAGTTTCTTTATGGGGGGAACTAAGATGACCTAAATCAATCTTAACCAAGGGTTAAAAAGGGCCCAAATGTCTCTTATCCATAAAATTGACGATTAAGATAACTCTATGCTTTATGTTCAAATGACAGGTGAAGGCAGATTTACCGTACTTAAGAGCTTTTCAGTAGTCTCTTATGAAGTACAACATGTCATAGTGATAAGTTTTTATTCCATTAAATAATTCTAGTTGTACAGTAGAGTCAGAGTTCTAGGAGTAGTATCATAGGAATTCAACATTGAGAATGTGATAGAAGAAAATAATTTCGTGGAAGGGTGAAGTATGCCAAACTTTGTCATAAAAACCAAGTGCATCATTCATGCAGAAAAAAATAGTCAGAGTTCTAGGAGTAGTATCATAGGAATTCAACATTGAGAATGTGATAGAAGAAAATAATTTCGTGGAAGGGTGAAGTATGCCAAACTTTGTCATAAAAACCAAGTGCATCCTTCATGCAGAAAAAAATAGACATGCAGATTTCGTCATATAGAGGTCCTGATTACTTTGGCTAAAATGTCTCATCCATTATGAAAAAACACATCTTACATGCAATCAATAACAAATAGTTGTTGATATTTTTGATTTGAGGTCTACATATAATTCTCCACCCCTTATTCTGGAGGATTAGTTGGAGCCGAGAAAGTTCCTACTACCTCTTCTTTCTTATATGTTATTCTTTCCTATACCACAACCTTACGGCGTTTCCTTTGCAACATATGGTGCAATTGCTAGTATATATTATAATATAACAAATTTAATATTGTATTAATATAAATTTATTAAATTTAATAATACTAATATTATAATATAGTAATATGAATATTAGATTTAACAATTATAATATTATTAATATAAATATTTTAATATTAATGTTAGGGTTAATAATGCTTTTTTTGTTGTATGGTATTAATAATATTTTGGTCCATGATATTTGAGCCATAGACTTCATATATAATTAGATGTTGATTTTTAATCCTATTTGATATATTTTTATTTATTTACCTTACCTCTTTATACCTCTTTTTATAAATATGGTATTTGGCCCATGGTATTCTTCCCATGGTATTTGGCTCATAGACTACACCTAAATAAAACCTCTTTTTTGAGTTTTTGTAAATATAGAGGTTTATGGAGTAAATATCAAAATAGGTTTTATTTATTTATCATACCTCTACTTTATTTATATTTTTATTTACTCTAAAGTAAGTATAAAAAGAGGTTTTATTTAGGTATCATACTTCTGGTTTATTGATATTTTTATTTATTTATAGTATCTCTTCTGGAGTAAATATAAAAAGAGGTTTTATTTATTTATCATACCTCTAGTTTATTTATCTTTTTATTTATTTACCATATCGTTTTTTGAGTGTTCGTAAATCTCTTCATATTTTAAATTTATATTGTTTAAATTTATTTTTAATGAATTTATATGGTAAATAAATAAAAATATATCAAATAAGATTAGAAATAAACACCTAATTATATACCAAGCATGTGGGCCAAATACCATGGACCAAATTATTATTAATACCATGCAAAAAAAACAGTATTAACCCTAATATTAATATTAAAAGATTAATATGAATATTATTATTAAATCTAATATTCATATTAATATATTATAATATTAATATTATTAAATTTAATAACTTTGGATTAATACAATATTAAATTATATATATATATATATGGCAGGGAAGAACAAAGACATAGAGTGATACAGGTGGAGAGATAGGGGTAGTGACAAGGGAGAGATGGAGATAAACTGAAGGAGAGGGGGGAGGAGGAATGAAGAGAGAGAGAAGGAGAAGAGTGAGAGAGGTAGATAAGGGTAAGAGATGGAGATGGAAACATGTAGACGGAGGTGGGAGAGAGAAAAGGAGAGAGGGAGGGAGATAGTGAGAGGATTGGAGGGTAGAGAGAGAGAGAGAGGGGGGGGGGGGGGATAAAGAGATGGAGTTGGAAGGGTAGAGAGGGAGTGAAGAATAAATACATATAGAGTGATAAGTGGAGAGAGAGAGGAGTGACAAGGGAGAGATGGAGAGAGACTATGTATGTTTAGGGGTGAGATAAAGAGACAAACAAAGAGAGATGAAGAGAAGGGGGTAGAAAAGGAGAAAGGGAGGGATATAGTAACATAGTTGGAGAGAGAGAGAGAGTGATGGGGGAAGAGAGAGGATTAGAGGTAAAAGAGAAAGAGAGAGAAAGAGAGAGGATTTGATGGAAAAGAGAGAAAGAGGTGGGGGGGTGGGGCGGGAGGGAAATATAGGGAGGTAGGAGAGAGTGTTGAATTTCCACGATCTTGGGTCTAGGTTATAATATTAGAATCTTTGACGCTACCAAACCAAGAATCTCAACAAAAACTACTTTTCACATCCGAAAATATAAAGCAGTAAATCACACATGCACAGGTGTAGACAATTTTTAACAAATATTGTACAACAATGTACAACCCAATCTTCATTATATTAAACCAATCTGAATAATACAACAATCATAGGAATACAAGATAAAATGACAAACTTTGTTGCAACTTCTATGTCGTATCTTGTCCTGCGAGTCCTTCGCTCTCATACTGCTTTCTAGTTGCCCCTTAGTCCTTCAAAGGACAACACATAAAGACTCTAGGAGGGCTACCACCTAACACTACTACAAGTCACTTTTTTTGCATGTACATAGGTTGATCGAATTTTCTCTTCTAGGTCCAATACTAGAGCTCCAATCCGCTAACATGGAAATCGCTTTTGTCCATCAGAGTGTTGCACATTAGACACCAACCTTCACCCAACCTTCAACAAGCTTTGTCACTTCAAGGTTGCTTGTCTAGGGCTACTTTGGGTAGCCAACACACTACCCTCCACCAAACCAATGGTGCCCAATTCTTCACTATGATATATGCACCTTGATGAGGCTTCCTAATCACCCATATCACCTCCAACTCATGGATCCCACAGGATTCATATAAAAACGATCCAAAACTTATCAACCCTTTAACCCAACACAAGACAAACTTCAGCTCCAAGTCCGATATGAGTGTTTGATGCATGGGCATTAGACACTAGCCAGCAATGTAGGAGTTTTTTCCACATGTTGTGGCTAAGAGGGTTTGAAAACATTTAAATTGTAACAGCTAGGTGTCAATACCTCAGCTGATTGTATCATTTAGATTGGTTAGAGTTTTGGAAGTCGAATAGTTCAGTTTGTTTATCTGTCATGTTTCAGTTAGTTGAATTATTGTAATTAGGCTTTTGGTTTCCAGAACGGTCCTCACCGAGGAACCGAGAAGACGCACTGTAATGTATATAATTTGTATTCTTCGGATGCACTAAAAAAAAGAAAAAAAAAAGAGGAGGAGGAGAAGAGCAGAGATTTCTGCAATAAAACTCTATGTGTTAACAATTGTTTCCAGTTAAATGATTTCAATGCTCATTGGCCATCGAATTGTCTCGAATTCTTATTAATGAAGAAATTGTTTGATTGAGAAACGATTGTACACTGGTTCGGTGTGAAATCGTTGAGAATGGTGATTGTAAAATTCCGCATTTTCTATCTATTGTTCCCATGAATTGGTTGGATAAACCCTGCGGGTCAAATTCCACCGTAGTCCTTTGTCTGTATCTTTATTATGGAATTCCCCATTGTATAATCGTAACGAATTCAATTGAAACGAACCCGAGCCATAGACCGGAGTTAAGGCATATGAAGGGCATCCCAACCCCGACTCAAACTTTGGTTGATCACTGTAGCAAAACCCCGAGTGGATTCCCAAAGGTGGATTGCCCATATCACACCGCTTTCGCGAAGAAGGCGGTATTTTCTGAATTGAAGCGATTCCATAGAGCCTTCGACACATGGCACCGGACGGAAGTACAAAACCGCCTTTCCATATTCTCATCGCACGTTAACGTTCGTACCAGGAGGTGGAGTGATATCGTCGAGTGTCGTCGATCTGGCGCAGAGTCATCGGATGGTGATCGTCTGACGGAGATGTGCAAGGTTTAAACAAGGTACGGTGAGTGCGTTGATTAGGTGATTGAACGTAGACGCGGGGCCCAGAGCCAAGGTTTATATAAAAGTTATTTATTCAAAAAGGTGTGTGTATTAATATAAAATCTCAAGGGTTATAACCTTAGCCCCAAGGCTTGGAGACAATTATATAAGTCGAGTATATAAGTGAAAAAGTCATGAATATATGTTTATTTATCAATTTCTATGAAATTGACAAATAAACCCAAGGAGAGGAAAGAAGACCACGTGGGGAAATAAACAGAGGAATTCAGAAAGGGAAATGTTGACAGAGCCACGCTACAGGAGTTGACCAGCTCACGTGGGGCTGAATTTCAGTTTTGTTGCGTCATTTGTGGTATCAGAGCCATTGTTTTAAGGTTGTTTTTGCAGAAGAGCTGACATGGCGATCCGAGTTGGTAGAGGTGCTAGTAGAAGGAGGCCTGTTGCCAACGCTGAGGTGTTGGGGATGTTGCAGAGGGTCGAAGCCAGAATGGATGCCATGGAGCGAAGACAGCCCAAAGATCCGTAAGACATCAGTGAACCTGAAACAGAAGAAGCTGAAGAAAATGTTGAAATTCCTCCTGACATGAGGCTCCTTAGAATTGTTTTGGGGTCTGAAGTTAAGCCCAGAATTGAAGTGTCGAGTTATGCATGGGGACTGAATCCAGAGGAGCTGGTGGATTGGATAAATGAAATGAATAAAAGCTTCGATTATGAAGAAATAAGCGAGGATAAGAAGGCCAAGTTTGCAGTAACAAAGCTGAAAGGACATGCTGCACTTTGGTGGGATGGAGTGCAGGCAGAAAGGAGGATAGTTGGCAAGCAACCTATCAAGAGCTAGACCAGAATGATGGCCAAATTGAAAGGTAAATTCTTGCCTAGTGATTACCAGCTGACATTGTATAAGCAAATGCAGAACCTAAGATAGAGGTTGCTGACAGTAAAAGAATACACAGAGGAATTCTACAGAGTGAGCATAAGAGCTAGGCAATTCCAAGACACACCAGAGAAGACTGCTAGATATGTGAATGGTTTCAAGCTAGAGATCCAAGATGAGATTGGTCTCCTGTCTCCTACGACAGTGGAAGAGGCCTATCAGATGGCCTTGAAAGCAGAAGAGAAACTCCTAAGGAAATAGTCTGCCAAGAAGAGAGGTACTTTCCGTGGGAAGGGAAGTCAGGGTGGTAGAGGAAATCCTACTACACCTAGGAATGGGGCTAATAGTAGCTCACCTCAGATTGCATCTACAGAGGAGGATGCAAGGGGTAGAAGGGGTTCTTACAGAGGAAAAGGAAGACGAGGTAGAGACAGAGGCAGAGGTATAGAATTGAGGTGTTATAGATGCCAGCAAGTGGGACACAAGCACTATGAGTGTCCAGAGAATGTGGGTGCTAGTCCAAGAAATGTTGTTGTTGCCCAGGCTGGAGAAGAGGCAGGAATTGAAGAAGAAATTCTTCCAGAGAGGGGAGAATCCTTGGTGGTAAATAATGTCCTGTTGAAGCAAGCTAAAGAAGTCACTGAGCCTACACAAAGAAAGACTTTGTTTAGGAGCATATGAAAAGTCCAAGGGAAATGCTGCCAGCTAGTCATTGATAGTGGCAGCATAGACAATCTAGTTTCCACTTAGGTAATAGAAAAGTTGAAGTTGAAGACAAGGGAGCATCCAACTCCCTACAGGGTGTCTTGGCTGCACAAAGGGCACCAGCTGGTTGTAAAAGAGTAGTGTGAGATAGAGCTGCAAATGGGAAATTACAAAGATAAGGTCCTGTGTGATGTAATGCCCATGGATGTGTGTCATATACTGCTGGGTAGACCTTGGCAGTTTGACAGAGCAGTAGTGCATGATGGCAAGAAGAACACTTACAAGTTCTTCAAGGATGGGGTACACCATACATTGATACCCATGGAAGAAGGAGAGCCATCCAATAGAGCGATTGATCCAAAGACCTTGTTCCTGAGCGGGAAGGAATATCTGCAGCAGATAGAAGAAGAAGAGGTAATTTTTGCTTTAGTTTGCAAACCTAAAGTAGTTCTTACTTCTACAAAGATTTCTGATTTACCAGTAGAAATCCAAGAGATGTTAGATGATTACTGTGACATTGTTGTGGATGATTTACCTGATGAGATGCCACCTGTGAGAAGGATCAACCATCAGATAGATTTTATCCCTGGTTCAAATCTGCCAAATAAGGCAGCCTACAGAATGACTCCTAAGGAAAATGAGGAAATCAGGAGACAAGTACAGGAGTTGGTGGACAAGGGGCTGATTAGAGAAAGTCTGAGTCCATGTGCAGTACCAGCAGTATTGAGCCCAAAGAAAGATGGAGGCTGGAGGATGTGTACTGATTCCAAAGCAATAAATAAGATCACAATCAGGTACAGATTCCCTTTGCCCAAAGTTGAGGACTTGATGGACTGTTTGAGTGATGCTAAATATTTCTCAAAGATAGATTTGAAAAGTGGATACCATCAGATTAGGATAAGAGAGGGTGATGAGTGGAAAACTGCCTTTAAAACAAATGAAGGATTATATGAATGGATGGTAATGCCTTTTGGGTTGTCAAATGCACCGAGCACTTTTATGAGACTTATGAATGAGGTATTGAAAGAATTCATTGGTAAATTTGTGATGGTGTATCTGGATGATATATTAGTTTTCAGCAGAACTAAAGAAGAACATTTAAGGCATCTTAATCATGTCTTGAAGAAGCTGCACCAAGAGAAACTACTGATAAATTTGAAGAAATGCTCATTCATGAAAGAGGATTTGGTGTATTTGGGGTTTGTTGTTTCTGCAAAAGGATTGAATATGGACCCAGAAAAAGTTAAGGCAATTTTGGAGTGGCCTTCACCCAGGAATGTCTTTGAGGTAAGAAGTTTCCATGGACTTGCCAATTTTTACAGAAAGTTTATAAGAAACTTCAGTAAGATTAATGCACCCATAATTGAGACCATAAAGAAGAGAAAACAGCCATTTAAGTTGACTACTGAAGCAGAGAGAAATTTTAAAGTTTTGAAGCAAAAGATAACAGAGAAGCCTGTTTTAATTCTGCATGATTTCACCAAACCATTTCAAGTAAAATGTGATGCCGTGTGGTAAAGCCATCGAGCTGTAAGGAGTTTTAAAGATATATCAGCATATTTTAAAGAAAAAGCTAATTGCACTGTGAAAGTATTCCGCTTATGAGAAGGAATTCTATGCAATTGTTTAGGCACTGAAGAAGTGGAGACATTATTTGATGTCCAAGGAATTTGTATTATATTCTGACAATTATGCTTTGCAGTATATTGTACAGCAGCCCAAGTTGAAACATAAGCATGCTAAATGGGTTGAGTATCTCCAAGGTTTTAATTTTGTTTTGAAACATATAAGTGGCCGAGCCAATAAAGTAGCTGATGCTTTGAGTAGGAGGCACATGCTTGTTCAAGAAACTAATTTTGAAGTTGCAGGATTTGATTTTCTAAAAGAATTGTATAAAACAGATCCAAATTTTAAGGAAGCATTTGAGGCATGTAGTAACCTTGTTTTAACAGACAGAAGCTAGTGGTCGTGATTATTTCTCGGGCAGGAGGACTTGTTATTCGTAATAGCTAAATCGTGGTGTACTTAGACAACCGTTAGAGAAAATTTATTCATAGAGAAGCATAGTGGTGGACTTGTTGGACACTTTGTACTAATAAGACATATGATAAATTTAGCCATTTCTTCCTGCCCAAGATGAGATGGTATAGATAAGTTTGTGAAGAATTGCAAAATCTATCAATATGCTAAAAGGAGCCGTAATAAGGATTTTACACTCCTCGCCTACCCCTGCTGGTGCCTGGGAGCATGGTGAGTGTATTTCTGCCCGTGAACTGCAAGACTCAGAGAGGGAATGATGCAGTCTTTGTTGTAGTGGACGGATTCTCCAAAATGGCACATTTTATTCCATGATATAAAGCTAGTGATGCCACCCATGTTGCCAACTTGTTTTTCAAAGAAGTTGTTAGATTGCATGAGTTGCCCAAGAGTATTGTTTTAGACAGAGACACCAGACTTGTGGGTCACTTTTGGAGGACATTATGGAAGAAACTTGGTACTAAACTGAGTTTCAGCTCAGCTTATCATCCTCAGACTGATGGACAAACTGAGGTAGTGAATATGAGTCTGGGAAATTTGTTGAGAAGTCTTGCAGGAGAGAATCCCAAGCAGTGGGACCATATTTTGCCCCAGGCAGAATATGCATATTATGACTCACCAAACAGGAGCACAGGGCAAAGTCCATTTCATATTGTTTATGGAATGCACCCCAGAGGAATACCAGAGTTAAGAAATATGGGAAAGGCAGAGCTGAGGAGTGCAGATGGTGAGGAATTTGCTTCATAGATCCAGGCCATACATGAACAAGTGAAACAACAACTACAAGGCAGCAACATCAAATACAAAAGAAGAACAGACTTGAGCAGAAAAGAAGTCCATTTTGAAGTAGGAGATCAGGTTTTGGCACACTTGAGAAAGGAGAGATTCCCAAAGAAGCAGTACAACAAATTGAATTTCAAAAAGATTGGGCCATGCAAGATACTTAGGAAGTTTTCTGCAAATGCTTATGAGATTGAATTACCTCCTGATGTTGGAATATCTCCCATTTTTAATGTTGCAGATTTGTACAAGTATGAAGATGATGGTACAAAAGAAGGATCAGTAGACAAGGAACAGATTGAGTGGAAGGAACAACTGACTCCAGCGCAACCACTACAACCATAGAAGATATTGGATAAAAGACCATTCAGAAGGACCAGAGGACAAGAGTACTTTCAGCACTTGATCAAATGGAAGGACAAGCCAGAGGAAGATGCCACTTGGATGACTGAAGAAATGTTGCAGAAGATAGGTAGATCAGTGGAGGAGCTCATGGATAGGAGCCCATAAAGAAAATTTCCCTTAGGAGTTTGATGCAGGGGCATTAGACACTAGCCAGCAATGTAGGAGTTTTGTCCACATGTTGTGGCTAGGAGGGTTTGAAAACATTTAAATTGTAACAACTAGGTGTCAATACCTCAGCTGATTGTATCATTTAGATTGGTTATAGTTTTGGAAGTCGAATAGTTCAGTTTGTTTATCTGTCATGTTTCAGTTAGTTGAATTATTGCAATTAGGATTTTTGTTTCCAGAACGGTCCTCACCGAGGAACCAAGAAGACGCACTATAATGTATATAATTTGTATTCTCGGATGCACTAAATATAGAAAAAAAAAGAGGAGGAGGAGAAGAGCAGAGATTTCTGCAATAAAACTCTGTGTGTTAACAATTTTTTCCAGTTAAATGATTTCAATGCTCATTGGCCATCGAATTGTCTCGAATTCTTATTAATGAAGAAATTGTTTGATTGAGAAACGATTGTACACTGGTTCGGTGTGAAATCGTTGAGAATGGTGATTGTAAAATTTCGCATTTTCTATCTATTGTTCCCGTGAATTGGTTGGATAAACCCTGCGAGTCAAATTCCACCGTAGTCCTCTGTCTGTATCTTTATTATGGAATTCCCCCATTGTATAATCGTAATGAATTCAATTGAAACGAACCCGTGCCATAGACTGGAGTTAAGGCATATGAAGGGCATCCCAACCCCGACTCAACCTTTGGTTGATCACTGTAGCAAAACCCTAAGTGGATTCCCAAAGGCGGATTGCCCATATCGCACCGCTTTCGCGGAGAAGGCAGTATTTTCTGAATTGAAGCGATTCCATAGAGCCTTCAACACGTGGCACCGAACGGGAGTACAAAACCGCCTTTCCGTATTCTCATCGCACGTTAACGTTCGTACCAAGAGGTGGAGCGATATCGTCGAGTGCCGTCGATCTGGCGCAGAGTCATCGGACGGTGGTCATCTGACAGAGATGCACGAGGTTTAAACAAGGTATGGTGAGTGCGTTGATTGGGTGATTGAACGTAGACGCGGGGCCCAGAGCCAAGGTTTATATAAAATTTATTTATTCAAAAAGGCGTGTGTATTAATATAAAATCTCAAGGGTTATAACCTTAGCCCCAAGGCTTGGAGACAATTATATAAGTCGAGTATATAAGTGAAAAAGTCGTGAATATATGTTTATTTATCAATTTCTCTGAAATTGACAAATAAACCCAAGGAGAGGAAAGAAGACCACGTGGGGAAATAAACAGAGGAATTCAGAAAGGGAAATGCTGACAGAGCCATGCTACAGGAGTTGACCAGCTCACGTGGGGCTGACTTTCAGTTTTGTTGCATC